>OX578154.1:26374535-26842035 GCA_951213105.1 Amaurobius ferox
TTCATGCTGTCAATTCCATTTAATTAGATAACGGTCTACAGACTGGTAATTGGTTTTTTTCGCCTGTCTCTCTGTGTTGCCCAGTTCATAATCCTATCTTTTAAAACTCTGCGCTAGGGGCACTGCGAGCACTTTTGTTCCATCGTGACCGGTCACTTAGCTATAGATAGACCTATCGTGTATATTAATTGATCTTTCTTTACAAAGTTATCGGAGTGCTTGAGCACTTTGGCTTAAAAGAAACGTGTAATGAAAATTTACAGGAAAGGATATATATATATATATATATTTATATATATACATATAGATATATATATAGAGATAAATATATATATATGTATGTATATATATATATATATATATATATATTGGGTGTCCAGTGCTAACGGTGCCCAATGGCTATTTCCTCAACCGTTAGTTACAAAGATACACTTCCAATTGCAAAAATGTTTTAAATTTTAAAATCTATTATCTTAGAAACAGTTTAAATCAATAAATGCATTTCTGAAAGAAATACGAAATTTAAATTGTTATACAGTCCCCCGGTTCTACCAATTATATTCGAGAAAATCATCCTCATACAATTTAATGCAAAATAAAAAAAAAAATCACCATTTTACGACCAAAATTGACCGACTTATAGGTGTTTAAAGTTGGAGCACTTTTTGTGCTGAAATATGATCAAAACGGTCCCTGATTGGTTGTTTGCTCGGAGAAATGGTCAATACGGTCCCTGATTCGTTAGTTGCCTGAAACGGGACATTTTTATGCGTGTCAAAGCGACTTAAGTCATGAAGTTTAATGCTTCATAATTCGGCGAATTTTGGTCGTAAACGGAAGATTTTATTTTTATTTTACATGAAATTGTATGAGGATGATTTTCCTAAATATAATTGGTTGGAACTGGAGGCCGTATAAAAATTTATATTTTGTGTTTGTTTTTTCAGAAATGTATTTATTGATTTAAACTGTTTCTAAGATAATAGATTTTAAAATGTAAAACATTTTTGCAATTGGAAGTATATCTCTGTGACTAACGGTTGAGGAAATAGCCATTGGGCAACGATAGAACTGGACACCCTGTGTACATATATATATATATATGTGTGTGTATATATACATATATATATGTGAATATATACATGTATATATATATATGTATATATATATATATATATATATATATATATATATTTATATATATATATATATAAATATATATATATATATATATATATATATATATATTTATATATATATATATATATATATATATATATATAAATTTTTATTATCTATAAAGATGTATAGTTAAAAAAGATTATTAGAATGTGAGCTGAAATATTAAAATTTGTTGTCCAAAGGTAACTTAAATATTTTAGGACACGCCCGATTAGAGCGCAAAGAAGAAAAAGGCCGTGTGTATATATAAAACAATAATTTATTTACACTATATAAATATTTACATGGCATTGATTCAAAGTATTTAAAAGACCACTTCCCATATTCAAAATTGGAAAGTATACCAAATTAAGATAAACAAAACGAAAGTGTATAGAGTCTCACAGACTAAAATTGAAAAGATGGTAATTAAAAATTAAGCTTAAAACATCCCTATGAAATATTTAAAAATCCTTAACCCGGAGAGAGAGGTCGAACAAATACAAAATAGGCAAAAAATCCCAGTTGGGTAACTCACCAACTTCACTGGCCGAGTTGCGGTCATTTCATCCTCAGAATAGGCACGCTCTTAAAAAGGGGGCACTTCTTGCCCTCAAGTCCTAGTTCATTCTCCTCGCTCCTTTTTCAAATTTCTGAAAACTCTCTCTCTCCAAGATTTTAAAACACGCCTCTGAGGCGCATACAACTACCTCATTGGATTCTGAGTCTTAACCCCACGACCCCAAAGCATCGTCATTGGCTTTAGGTCTTCCAGAAACAAAAAGCCCCTTCTCAAACCCCTGCGAAATTGATATTCCTTCGGGCACTAATTCAAAGCTGGTCGAAAACCCTATGATCCGTCCGAAAACGGACAAACGTTACATCTTTCGGTGAAAATGATATCTAAAGAAAACCAAGCGACATCCTGTCTTCTATTCCGAGGAGAGCAGCTGGTCAAACGAAAAGGCTGCCCCCAAAATAAATACGTAAACTCTAGATCGCAACCCCGAAAATATTGGAAAATATTAGACCATGCGACAGTTATGAATATAAATCATCAGAATGTAATATTAGGAAATAAAGAAATAAATCCTTTAAATATTTCAAGAATAAAATTTTGAATAAATATCGTTATCTAAAAGAAATAAAGCTGGCGAAGATAAACCTCGAGCAAATATTATAATAATTGCTCCTATTATTCCAATGTAATTGATAGATATAATTCTTATAAAGCTTATATGAGTAAACTGAAAGGAAAGCAATAAAAACAGTGCATTTTGTTATAAGCCGTTGGCGTGTTTCAACACATAGGATCTTCAGAACAATTTTTTCTAAACTCTAGTGATACATTCATTGTGTATTATCAATCAAGATAAACTCGTTAATTTTACCGATGGTCTTATCTCAGGATGTATTTCCCCCCATATAAACAGTCACTAAAGCTGTGATTTAAGCCTAGCGATAGATTATGGTTGGGCATTATTTACGATTAACAGAAGGTGGTGTTAGCTCCTTTGTACGAAAACAGTTCTTTGAACTTTGAGTGTTTCTTGAGTTAGTAAATGTGCATACAATTAATGTAAACGAGTTATTACTTTTTGCACCGTACATAGTGGGACCCACAATTGAATGAATACCGGATTTTTCTTAGACTTAACTCTTAAATATGTAAAATTCAAAGCATAAATGATGAGAAATGATTTTTATATTCCATATAATACATAGAAATGTGTAGGGAAAGTTTTGGAATTGTATCGAAAATCATGAAGTTGGCAACATTAAAAAAAGTTGCCAAGTTGGCGACATACCGCCAAATTTGTCGCCAAAATTTCGCCAAGCGTTATGGACGGAGAAATAAGTTATTCTTATAGCAGATAATGACTATTGGTGTTCAAATACAAAAATATTACTCAAAGTATATTTTCTCATGAATGGAACGAGCTAGATCCACGAAAATGATGTCACCACATTTATCGCATGGTATTAGATATGAAAAGTGAACATGCTTCTCAACTGTTAATATTTTTTTTTTTAATTTATGGGATTTTTTGATAAATTTGTTTGAAAAATATGCAATATTCCAAGAACGGTTCATGCTATCGTTCTAAAATTTATGCCAATAGTTTTCTAAGAAAAATTACATAAGAAATGTCTGTTTGCGTATCTTTATCAAAGGTTTTGATTTTTTGATGATTTTTTCAAAATTTCACCTGAAAATTTAGAGGGGTTCTGGACATTCGATTACGTTTAAAAACAATAGGCTTCCAGTATTCACGGTTTTTGATTTTTGTACCAAATTTCATTCGAATCTCTATTCGTACGTGAGATATCGTCTCCACAGACACACTGACGCACACACGCACACATTTTCACACACACACACACAGACATCACCTTAAAAATGTTTGATTCGTGATCAGGGATGCTTGAAACGTGCTCTCCCGTCGAAAACTCAAATTCGAATTTTCAACCCCGTCACCATACTTTCCTTATATATTATGTATATAAGGAAAGTAATAAAATAATTAGTATGCTTAAAATTATTCAATAAATGCTTCGATAAAGTTACGCTTCCAATACCGAAATCGTTTGCTGACTATTCTTCTAATTAAGCTATTGAGATTATATTTTTATTAATATGTGTTAATTTTTTTATAAATATATCTGAAAACTCTGAAAATAAAAACACCTTCAGTGGTTGGAGATGTAATATTTTCTCAACATACTGCAATTTCCTTGCTGCATAACATATTCGCCAGGTTTATGCATTCATTTAAGACTGTTTCTGAAGTATTCAGAATATGGAGGCAAAAGTAAGGAGTTAAAACTTCGTATTTAAAAAACGCCAATACCGTTGAGACAACCATTCAGGTGGCGCTTGGATTAGATAAGTACTATATTCCTGCATATTCAACTTTGTTTTACATTTTAATTTATTTTTTTCTTCACATATTTCGTACTCTATACTACAACTATGAAAAAATTTTAGTTAATTATACTCATAAATAAGGAATCCTTAATTTAAAAATCTGATGTGAGCAGCACATGACTTTCCCTGCAGACTTAAATTCATATTTACTTTATTTCTTTAACAATTCATTATATAGGGTTTAATTGCACCAAATAACGCTAAATTTGCATTTTTAATTCAATTTTTGCTTTTATTTAGTAGTACATTTCTCCGTTAACGGCGTTACAGATATGCAAGAAATCTCAAATATCTCAAATAACTCAAATATCCTGTTAATCCTAAAGTATAATGGAGTGTGTTATATTCTTTTCCTCGTCAAAAATTGCTTATAAAACAAGAATTTAATTGATCCATTACAGCATACGTAGTCTTTTTTTTTTAATTTTGGCGATTTTTGTGGTCCATTTTGTAAAAACGGCGCCGATTGTTCTTTTCCAAATCGTACCAAAATCTAATCAGCACCAGAGTGTCCAACAAGTAACTTATCTACCAAATTTTGTCAATTCATATTTTAGCTAGGGTGGATACATGAAATTTTTGAGGGCCATTTCGTAAAAAAGTACAGGTTGTTTTTTACTGAATCGTACCAAAATGTAGTCAAAAATAGAACATCCTACAAGTAACTTATCTACCAGATTTTGTAAAATTTGCTCAATTAGTATTTTAGCTAGAGTGGATACATGAAATTTTTACGGACCAGTTCGCAAAAAAAGGCGGATTCTGTTTTTACGAATCCTACCAAAAACTAATCAGCACCAGGGACTCACCCAAGTGACTTACATACCAAATTTTATGAAATTCGGCCCATTAGTTTTTTAGTTAGAGTGGATACATACATTGCACAGATAGACAGACAGACAGACACACAGACAGACACACACAGAGACACACACACACACAGACGTCACGCTAAAAATAGCTTTTTTTATTCTAGAGGTCTCGAAACGTGTACATCCGTCGAAAACTCGAGTTGTGATTTTCAGTATGATTTCAATACTTTCCCTATACATTACCATGTATTGCAGGGAAAGTAAAAACAATCAAAAATACATATACTAAATACTACGCCTTTCTGTTATGTCAACAATAGCAACTACTTTAATAACACTACAGACGCCTAGATATAATTTTCAAAGCATTATGATAATCTCAAGAGAGAGATTCATTCGTAAGAGTTTTATCTCATTATTTCTAACTCCATGATTCAGAACTTTCATTAAGTCTGTAAGTGTCACATTTAGTGACTAGTAGCCATTTTGCTCGCACGAGTTTGGGTGAAACTCACGAATTTAAAATAAACATCATTCAATACCAAATTGTTTGAAATTCTGCGTAGAACATTTTAAAAGGTCAATATTCTTCACCCTGCTTCTACACGCGTTCCAATAGAACTTTATACGACTTTTGATGCAGTATAACTCAGTGCATACGATAAAGTGAGTGATTGAAGACCCCAAACTACTTTAAATGGGGTAATCATTAAAATACAATTTTTCGGCAGTTTGGAATTCCAACGATCTTTTAAAATCTCATTAATCATGGCTTCACATACAAAGCCGACTTCAACTCGTGTTCTGGAAATAACCACCAGGAAAAAGGGGGGGGGGGGGAGAAAGATAAATTAATTTCCAATTCGCTTTGCTTCGGGAAAATGGATTTTAGAGTATTTTTTTCTTTGATGGCTTTTAATCATTTTAGATAAGGAATACGTCATATTTTGATATCGGACTCATCAAGCAGGAAAAACATTAATGGAAATATTTTATATAAAAAAAAAACTTTCGATTTTTCCAATACATAACTTTTTATTGTCTCTGAAACGTCCTGTTTTGCTATTTATAGATTGAAGATGAAATGATTGAACGCAAAGTGTTAAATAATACTTTACAATTTTTTAATAAATCTTACGATCAATTAGGGTAGTTGCAACAAACACTGTATCTTGATGTAACAAAATTATTTGTATTTCTCCCCATCTGCTCGCATGCTCACCAATACAGGAAAATTCTTCAGTTCTTATAATAATTTACGTACAACCTATGTAACAATATTAAGGTTTCGGCCTTCCTGTAACTGTTTTAAAGTGCATAGTACTTTTATTAACACTTTACAACAAAGTTGAAAAGTGTTTATGACTTTGTTCATTCATTCTGTCTGTCTGTCTGTCTGTCTGTCTGTCTGTCTGTTCGTTAGCACGATAACTGCCGTAAAAATGACTTAATCAAAGTGAAATTTTATTATGTTGTCCATACGGTCTATGGGGCCTATGGGAATATAAATGATTAATATCACCCAATTAGTTTTGGGTTGAACCCGGGTTGAAAAAATGAAATACATTGAACCCTATGGGACCTAATTTTTCAAACAATTTTCAAGCGGATTTAAAATTAACAAATTGCTTCGAAAATTTTAGAAAATATTCAAATGATCCCATAAAATATATAAAAGAAATTCAGCAAAATATATTCAGTAGTTTTATAAATAAAAATTAAAATAATAATTACACCTCTTATATGAAGCGATCACGTGACCATTATATGAAGAGATCACGTGACCTACTTCAAAATAAAATATGGCATCCATCTTGTGTCAAAATCGTGATTTTTAAAGTTTTTTTAATTCATATTTAGTGTTGTATTCGCCCTAAAACCGCTTTATTTTTGTTTAAATTATGTGCATCTACGTATTGAAACAACCTAATTACAATATATTTGAGTTTAAATGATCATCCAAATTTGATTATTTCTACAACGAAGCCTATTTTTTACTTATGGAAAATGTAAACAGCACAATATGGAGAATGAGTTGTATAAGAATTGCTGCATTTCTTTAGCGCAAAATTATTTAGCTCATGGAGTCTACATAGCTGATATAAATGAAATATTCATTGATTTTATGACGACATTGCGAGGGACGATTTTTTTTTATGAAGTTTTAAGCATAGAGTTTAATTACTTGTACCTCCATGGTCTTAAGTTTTTAAATAAAATAAATTATTATAGTATTGTGATGAATGAAATGAATGGAAAAATGTTTATCAATGAAATGCTGCTTTTATAGAAAGCCAGGCGTGTTATATTTCTATGGCGGCATTTGAATAAATTTCAGTTGTTTTCAATGAAGTTTTCAATTATAATAAATTATTGTAGTATTATGATAATTTTAAAAACATTACGGAGGAATTTATCGCATTTTAGAGATGTTTAAACCAGGCAATTTGCATTTCAATGCCGTCATTTCAATGAAGTTCATTTTTCTGGATGAAGTTTTAAGTTTTCAAATATAATAAATTAATGTAGTATTGTGATAATTTTTAAAATATTACCGAGGAATGTATCGCATTTTAGAGATGTTTAAATGAAATTGCATTGAAGTTGGAAAGTGTTTCATAATCAAAGTATTATGCATGATTGTTAATTGTTGCAGAAGTTACATCTACCGTATACAATTTGTTTGAAAAAGTGTGCAGTGGAGAGTTTCCTCTGGAACCATTACTATAAATACATAAATACATAGTTCTAATTGCGAAAATGATTTATATAAGGTAGGATATTATACAATAGTAATTTACATGATGCGCAATAGTTTTATAAAGAATTAAAATAATTCCATTTTTAAACAGCCATTTTAGTAAATGAGAAATTAAATTAAAACTCTGTTGTCCATGCTTCATTTAGTCAAACTAAGTAAATATTTGAATATTAAAAGTGAAAATTTAAAGCGAAATAAATCATCACACTCCCTCGCTTACACCACTTAATCGTAGCTTTCCGATAAATTTGTAATCACCTCAAGTCATGAATCCAGGAGCCGTTCACAAATTGAATTGATTCACAGAAAGCATATAGTAAATAACTGAATCAATTGTTTTCAGCAGTTCACCTATGAAACTATCAAGAACAGACAGATGGTTCTGGTTATGAGTTTTGGTCTACCCACTGGGTTGGGGTCTAAATTACGTGGCACTTCTCCGGCCTTCTCAATAGATACCTTACACTCTCGGATAGGTTGGGTGGTCTGAGTCGAAGAACTAGCAAGTGATGCACACAAAGAAACTACAATAACTACATAAAGTATTTATTTCTGCCCTTGACATCTGAAATAATATTTAAAGAATTTCTCAAACTCTATTGTTTAGAAAATTGATCGTCAACTAGGCACATTGCAGTTAGTGTTTTATGTGTCATAGCTATAATAAAATAAAGACTACTATTTTTTTATTTCCTTTCTTTCTTTGGCAGCCTTTTGTCTTCCTTTGTCTCAGAAAATGTATAGCATTGTTTGCAAAAGCACAGTTTTGTAAGCTGCCGTTCAGACAATTTGAATATGGCTACAAATCTGCATTTGGTGGTGATGTTTATTAAATTCTCCAGTTTCTTTTTTTAATTTTAATAAAATATGGTAATCTTTTAATTATTAAATTTTTTATGAATGGGAGTGCATTTTATTTAGCAGAGAGTCAATTGCCTCTTTTGCTCCCTTATAAATCCGGTGTTGGTTCCAGTTACGCTATCAACTACATAATTCTGACAACGCAAGAAATTGACCTCGAAATACATTAGATTTGTTTTATTTGCTTAGTACATTGCGTTGTGGCCGCAATGACCCAGGTTCGAATCCTGGTCACGGCACCAAAACCTGTTCTGGTTTTTAAAAATTGCATTTTGTATGATAATAAAAAAATAAAATATAATTATGTGTTTAAAGAAAATTAGTTTATTAAATTATAAACCAAATTAATTTAAAGAACAAAATAAGTCGACTTACCTTAAAGGACTTCCGGTACTTGCAAGCTAAACACACCATAATTTGTTTTTAATTCTACTTTTAAATTATTACCCGATAACAATATTATTCTCTAAAACTAATTTTCCCTCTAACTCTATTCTTAAAAGATATATACACAGGGAAGTATATACACAGGAAAGATATATACACAGTTGCTTTTTTCCCCAAAATTTCTGTTTCCGCCTCGAAATTCACTTCTATTTTGAAAGGTTATTTATTGAATTTATGTTGCCGAAATGTCTTACGGTCTGTAAAAAATGCAATTCACTAAAATTATGCTGCGCTTGCGAAAAGGAATTGTGTGTCTGTGTCCATTATGGTGAACGTAGAAAGATTTTTGTTGTCCACAAAAAGCTTTTTACAAAACAAATAAATATATCTTTTTGCGTAAAATTGTTGATTCAGAATTTTCAAACTGAATTTATGTTCATCTTCAAGCAAAATATTTTTTTAAAGTTTAATTCATATCATATTTCAAATTTCCCATATTTTAAGATTTTAGTTTCTTATCATGCATATATTTAGCCAATATTTTCAGAAAAATACTATATTTTCCTTACAATGCATAAAGAACTTTACGTAACGAATTATGAATTTTACGAAAATCAAAAGAAAATTATAGCAATAACTATCAATCATGCATAAAGCAATGATTATGAAGCACTTTCCAACTGAAATGAAATTTTATTTACATTTTAAGTTGTTTCAAAAATTTCCATCTGCAAAATTAATCTTAAATCACCCTCGTAAAGGACGATGTTAGTTACACAGCAGCAATACAGCTGTTTCCACAATAGGTTTGATCCCCTTCTTCAGTAGAAGACCATTTTCATTTTCTGTCGCACAGATTATGCAAATATGCACATCGATTTATGGTTTTGACTTTTCTAAGCCTTTCATATTCAGAAATTTTTTTGCAGTTTTTTGGTTTTTTAATGACCTGTCCAGTAATCCATTTTTTCCCACAACCTGTCTGGGCACCTTGTAAAGCTATGCTACTTTTGTGTTCCATTTCTTTCTTATTTTTTAGATTATGGCACTTTGTGTGTTGCTTTATCTTTTTTTTCGTCTTGTTGGTACTGTCTTATTTTGATCTTGTTGGTGTCTCTTGGCAGTTCAATATTGTGTGTTTCTTCTCTGTTTCAGATTGGCTGGGATGTTCTTCATTCGGCTTTCTGATTGGCTCTCTCAGGTGGGAGGTTAATCCATGAAGTGTCATCTATATAAATTTGGGAATGAAGTAGGGAGTCCTAAAGGCTCTCGGCTCTCGGCTCTCGCTTGCTGGTTAGACCTCGTGTAGTACGGACGCTCGACCAGACCTCTTAGCCATTTTGTCACAGCGATCTCTCTCTCAAATCATTGCCTTTCCTGACTCGATCATGGAGTCCGGAACCTCGTTGATTCCGACAGACAGAGTACTTCCTGACGATGTTGCTGCCATGCTTGAAAGATTTCGTTCCGGCGACTTTGCTAGATTACCTCCCGATTCCCCTGGCTCCATGCAGCAGTCTCAAGATCAAGTTATGACATACAAATTCCTGCAGAACGAATGGAGATGCATCCAAGCCGGAGATCCTGAAAGGAGCATCCAGACTCTTAGGGGTATGTGTTACTCTCTCTTGAATTTCTTTTAAGCTGCACCCAACTGCAAATGAGCAAACCCCCTACGTAACTGAAATCAGGCTTTTTGCTGAGAAAGAAAGTATTCTTAGCCAGGACAAAACTCCTGCTAACCCTGCCTTACTAGGCTTAAACTTAGATATTCTCAAAGCAAATAATCGTCTCGGGGCTACTCCCCAAAATTTAAACTCTAATTTTAATGTTGTAGACTCAAATAGTGCTTGGGAAAATTCCCAAAACTTAAACTCAAACTCAACTCAATTTGATAAAGCACCTAATGCTCCTTGGGAAAACTCCCAAACTTCTAACAACAGTTTAAACTCTACTTCTACCTTGGGAAACTCCCAACTAAATGAAATTGCTACCTCAAATGCTTTAAAATCAATTGATCCTAATATTGTAATTGAAAATGACTCTCTCGAAGAACTGCAGGATTTGGAAGGATTCTCTCAACCTCCCCCTAAAAAGACTTGCCGTAAGGCCACGCTTATAACTTCCTCTGTGTCAGCCACGACTACTCGCAACGCTTTCAATGCTTTAACAAATACAGAAGACCAGGATTACGAGGAAAATGCCTCCGCCAATAGGAACCCTTCCAATATGGACACCACTCCCGCACCTGACCACACCCCTGCTGCCTCACAAAATCATGTTTCGGTAAACCCTTCAAATGAATACGTTCCCCACCCTGAACCTTTTTATGTAAACAGCCCTAATAACTGGAGGGAATTAGTCAAAACTTTAAACTCAAAAACTACAAACCCTGTAAAAGCCCAACTAGCGGGCGAATTTATCAAAATCTACCCCCTGTCAATAGAAGATTTTCGCATAGTACAAAGACACCTTGTAGAATCAAACATCGAATTTCATTCCATTAACCTAAAGGCCGATAGGCCGATTAAAATTTTATTAAAAGGTCTCCCCCCAAATTCACAAATAGAAGAAATTGCCCATGAGCTTAACTCTCTAGGTTTCAGCACCCATTGCATATCACAACTCAAAGATTACCGTACCAAAGCCCCCCTACCCATCTTTCTGACGTACCTAAACCCCACTAAGGGATGGGAAAAAATCCGAGAAATCACCACCCTCCTTGATATGACAATCAAAATAACAGACTTTCAGTCCCGCGCAGTTAAAATGTGCTACCGTTGCCAGCGGTACAACCATAGTAGTGATTGCTGCCGTCTTCCCCACAGATGTGTAAAGTGTGGAGAAGGTCACCAATCTAGAGACTGTACTAAACCCATTACAACTCCCCCTAAATGCGCAAACTGCCTTGGCCCCCATACTGCAAATTACAGACTCTGCCCATCAAATCCGTACAACAAGGACGCTTACATCCCGGGACCTTATGTCCCCCCGCAACTCGCGCCCCTGCACCGCAGCCTAAAGACTTCCCACCCTTCCGACCTTCATCCCAAAAAATCATCCCCACTCAAAATGCTACTCTAAATCAGCCCACTCCCATTTCAAACGAACAAATTCCTGCACAACAAACCACCATTACTACTACTACAACCAAAACCTTTGCTGAAATCACCTCAAACGCCACTGAAAAATCTGCTCCCACTCCGGAAAATCAAACCTCAAGACTTGCTAAATCTCTCACGAAATACACTCCTAAAAGAACTCCCCTTACCGACCCAAATAACTTACCGCTGGCAAATCTTTCCATACATTCTTATATTACCCCCCCCTCCCCCTGTTCCTGACACCACTCCACAAAAATCATCAAACCACTCTGAAAAACCAAAATCAAATCTTTCATCACATTTTACTGATATCTTAAACATTTTCACCGAAATCAAAAATATATTTCAAAGCTTTGACATCGATATGACGAAAATTAAAAAATTCATTGCCCAAATCCGCACTAGCTTTAATGAAAACTCAAACCCCCTAAATAAACTTTTTGCGATCCTCACTGCTCTTGAAGAAGTCTTCTGTCCTGTTTCTAACACCCATGATGAATAGTACCCCGCATACCCTTAGGATTCTCTTCTGGAACGCAAATGGACTTACTGGCAAAATCACGGAATTCCGCGACTTCATAAATTCGAACCCCTTTGAAATCCTCCTAGTACAAGAAATTAAACCTGGCCGTCATCCTTCCTCCCTTAAAATTCCAAATTATAAACTCTACTCTGCCTACAGATATCAAAATGCCACCTCCCCCTCCCCATATGGAGGAGTCTCCATCTACGTCAAAAACAATATCCCCCACTATGAACTGTCTTCCATCAATTCCAACCTAATTGAAAACAAACTTATAAAAGTCACCCTTCCAAACCACCCGCCAATTGTTATTGGTTCTGTCTACGTCAAACACAGTGGCTCTGTCGACATTATCCCCGACCTTCAAAACATCCTAAATTCAAATCTCAGAACTATCCTAGCAGGCGATTTCAATGCCCACCACCCTTCTTGGAACTGCCGCCGCAGAACTCTTTTTGGCACTCAAATTCATAACTTCACCTCGACCAATAATATCCATATTGCCGTACCTACTAGCCCCACCCACTACTCTCTCTCGGCTGCCCCCTCCACCATTGATTTTGCCCTTTTAAAGAATATTCACTACCCTCACACCACGGACACCCTAAATGAACTAAGCTCCGACCACCTCCCTGTCCTTCTTTCCCTAAATTTAAATACCCTCCTCCCTGTTTCCAATCTCCCAACCTTCACCAACTGGAAAAACTTCAAAAAATCACTCAAAATGTCCACCCTTCTAAATCCTCAAATTAAAAGCCCGGCTGACCTTGATTCAGCTGTAAGTAACGTAACTCTTGAAATTCAACGGGCCCTCTCGGATGCTACATCCACCCGCCCTGCCCCCCGCTACAACACACTTCCACCCCACATTATTAGCCAAATTAAAACAAGAAACTTCACTCGCAGGCTATGGCAATCTACCAGAAACACCCAAATTAAAACCCACCTAAATTCATTAAACCGCAAACTTAGAGCGGACATCAAAATTTTCAAACAGCAAAGCTGGAAACATTTCATTGAATCCCTTTCCCCCGAAGACAGAACCATATGGAGAGAAATAAAGCGTGTTAAGAAACCTTTTGGCCAGATTCCCCCCCTCCGCTCCGCCACAGGAATGGCATTCTCAAACCTTCAAAAAGCCGACATACTTGCTAAAACCTACAAAAAACAGTTCAAACCCAATAATTCTACTAATAACACCCATTTTCAGGCCCAGATTACCCGCCAAGTTGAAAATTTCATGAGCCCCCCCCCTCCCCACTTTTGGACCGCATCACCCCTACCACCCCGTCTGAACTTTTCGATATCATTAAAAGCTTTAAAAACAAAAAAACACCCGGACTAGACAGAATCACTAATAAAGCCTTAAAATTTATCCCCCTAAATATCCTCTTTTACCTCGTACACATCATTAATGCCATACTTCTCTTACACCACTTCCCCGACCAATGGAACACCGCGATTATCATACCTATTCTTAAACATGGCGGCGACCCCTCAAACCCCTCTGCCTACCGGCCCATTTCTTTGCTTTCCTCCCTTAGCAAACTGGCTGAACGAGTTATCCACAACCGCCTTTTTAAATTTATTGACTCCAACAATATTATTATTCCCGAGCAATTTGGTTTCCGCCCTGCCCATTCAACCACCCACCAGCTGTTGCGTGTTGTGGAATTTGTCTCTGACGCCTTCCACAACAAACAATCAGCTGGAGCCATTCTTCTCGACGTTGAGAAAGCCTTTGACCGTACGTGGCATAAAGGACTCATCTATAAACTCATCAAAATAAATGCCCCCCCTCCCCTTATTCAAATCATAAACTCATACCTCCAGCACCGTAATTTCCACATACGGATCCTAAACACCCTTTCTTCTAAAAATCCTATCAAAGCAGGTGTCCCTCAAGGCTCTATTCTTGCCCCCCTTCTTTTTAATATTTTCGTTAATGATACCCCCCGCGCACCCCACTCCACCCTCTGTATGTACGCAGATGATACATGTATCATCTCCGCACATCGGAACGTTAATTATCTACATGCTAACCTCCAAAATCATATAGACCTACTTGAGACCTACTACAACCAATGGAAGATAAAAATTAACCCCGTCAAATCGCAGGCCATCTTTTTCTCTTGGAAAAGATTCCCACCCCCTCCAATTGAAATCCACGATCAGCCAGTCTGCTTCGGCCGTTCTGCAAAATATTTAGGAGTGCACCTTGACAGCCGCCTCACCTTTAATGATCACATCAGCCATGTCACCAAAAAAGCCAAAAAACTTGCCGGCGCCATGAACCACCTCCTCTATTCAAAACATTTAGACCTCAAAAATAAAATCCTTCTTTTTAAAACTATTATCATCCCCCTCCTACTCTACGCATGCCCTGTCTGGGGCTTTGCCAGTAAGTCCAGTCTGAACAATATCCAAATTGAACAAAACCGCATACTTAGAACCATCAGAAGAGCTCCAAGGTATCTGCGCAACGACGTAATAAGAAATGACTTTAATATTCCAACAATCAAACAAACCATCAAGAATATCTCTTCAAACTTTTTTCAAAACGTTCCTACCATCCAAAATGAGTTACTATTTACAATAACTGATTACGACCCTCGTCGGCAAAGAAAGCGTCCGCGAGCTGTCCTCTTCGAACCCCCTTAGGCCTTATAATTCCTTATGCCTTCCATTTCCTGCCCCTTAATGTTTCTGAACCTTTTAAAATTAAAAATTGTTTTATTAATTTTAAATATTTATTAAACGGGAGCTTTAAATCTAGCACTGTATCTTAATCCTTGTTCGCTCCTGCTCTCTTCCCCTTTTTCTTGCCGCCACTCTCACATAGTTGGCAGCACTAGCTTTGCTCCTCTTTGCATTTTTCTCATACCTGTGCAGCTCATGAATTTCAAGAATATCATACAAGAGTATACCATGCCGGAGGTTTAGGTCTTATCGACTCGGTACTCCACTCAACAACCCACATTGCGTACGGACGGACGGAGGGAGTCCTAAAAAGATCAGAGTGATTATGATACGCAGTGACAATTCGTAAGAGTCCAGGGATCTGATGACCCAGGACTCCACCATGCTCCTCCATCCCTGGTCCTCCTATAAAAATGATGACCGCTGTTGTGCTAAACAACTCTTGCAGATGACTGTAACCATGGAATCAAAGGTACCTCTTCATCGTTACTGGGGACATTAATTCTAATTATCATTTGACAAAATTGGCCCTTGTCGTCACAGCAGTAACGCTATCTTTACAATTTTTTCTTGGAGCAACTTAAGAATTTATTACACGATTTTGTAAATTATAAATGAAAATTTAAATGTCCATGGGCCTCGGCCTCCTGCTCGCTAAGCTTCACCAACCACCCTCGCGTGTCGGGAGGCTTTGCTGTTCTCCTCCTGCTGGTTTCCCACCAGCTGCGCCCACAGAGTACTTTAATCTAAACTAAAGATTTAATAGGTAAATTGTTTATTTCACTCTGTCATCCTTTTATTTCTCCACAAATGTACCAAATTTCATAATTTTATATGCTCCAGCTTTTTCGTCACAAGACAGAGAAAATCTATGGACGCGCCGATACGAAAGTACATGCTTCACTTCAGAAATCCATAAAAAGTAAAATATCTCGTATACTGCATTGAAATAAAAAAGGGCTCCGTTCTGAAAAAATTCAACTATGTAGGTACCAGCCTGCAAAAATTCGTGGTTCTGCTACTGTTAGTCTATTAAGGACAAGAACTCGCAGCTCAAATATTTTATCTTTGAATTTGACATTAAATATTTCTTAAACTACAATATATATGGAAAAACGATTCATTTTAGTGTGGTCCTCAAAGCTTTCTCTATAAGTGCACCAAATTATATATTTTTGTATGGTATAGTTTTAGCGGTACGAAGTAGAGTAACTCGAGGAGCGAAAAATTTGTTAAATAGCGGCGGTGGTGCCAGATATTTTTTACTTTCTTTATATAAACATAGTATCATGTATAAGGAAAGTATTGTGACGGGGTGGAAAATTCGAATTCGAGTTTTCTACAGGAGAGCACGTTTCAAGCATCTCTGATCATGAATCGAACATTTTTGAGGTAATGTATGTGTGTGTGTGTGTGTGTGTGTGTGCCAGTGAATGGAGACGATATCTCACGAACGAACGGAGCGATTCGAATGAAATTTGGTGCAAAAATTACAATCCATGAATACTGGAAGCTTATTATTTTTAAACATAATCGAATGTTCAGAACGCCCAAATTTTTCGAGTGAAATTTTGAAAAAAATTATCCAAAAATCAAAACCTTTTAATAAAGTTACGCAAATAGACATTACTTATGTAATATTTCCTTTGAAAACGATTGGCATAAACTTTAGAACGTTATCATGAACCGCTCTCGAGATACTGCACACTTTCCAAATGAATTTATCAAAAAGTCCCATAAATTAAAAAAATTATTAACTGTTGGGAAACATGTTTTCTTTTCATGTGTAATATCATACGATAAATTTGGTGACATCATTCTCGTGGATCTAGCTCGTTCCATGCATGAGAAAAGCTACTTTGAGTAATGCTTTTGTATTTGAACGCCAATAGTCATTTATCTGCTATAAGAATAACTTATTTCTCCGTCTATAACGCTTGTATAGATTTTGGCGACAAATTTAGTGGAATGTCGCTAACTTGGCGACTTTTTTTAAATATTGCCAAATTAACGAAAATGCTGCCAAATTGATACAAATGACGCTAAATCAATGAAAATGGCAACTAATAGATGAAAATTCAATATCTTGAAAAGAATATAAGTATCTACTATAAAAATAACCTATTTTTTGTACTGTAAAAGTACTAAAGTCATTGCATTATATAAGTAAATTCATATGCTGCCTACATCAGATTTTTTTATAATGTAGTGATATTATATTTTTTGCAGGTTGAAGCCGCACTGCGCACAACAGATGGGTTTTGCGAGCATAACCATTGCACGAAATATGCTACTATACGAACACATATAAAATATTACCTTCATAATGGAAATAATGAATTATCAACACTTTTTGGTAATTCTTCTATATATATGCCACACTCTGTTTCTTCATTTGTGCCAGTTTCCTTGCTTACTTTTTTTTGTCTATCTTCCATGAAAGTAGGAGACGCAGCGTATCCTCGAAACAAACGTATGGTGTTTTGTTTTAATAATTTGTGCTTAATTGCGCTGATTGAACTTTTCCTTCAAAAATGTACTTTCTGGAATGCATATCTATTTAGGACTGACAGTATACTCGTTCTTCGTCTGGATTATACATTATAAAGAAACATGAATTCACAATTATTGGCAAATTTCTATAACATCCAAAATGGCATTGGTATTCAAAAC
Organism: Amaurobius ferox; assembly: GCA_951213105.1. Lineage (NCBI taxonomy): Eukaryota > Metazoa > Arthropoda > Arachnida > Araneae > Amaurobiidae > Amaurobius > Amaurobius ferox. The sequence continues at coordinate 26,392,447 of OX578154.1, forward strand.
TTTCCATCCAAATATATAAATTAATGCTCCTAAAAAGGAGTTTAAAAATATCTGTTCTCGATTTAAAAATGATCTTCACAGGCAGATTTGAAGAATGAAACATCTTGTCTCCGTTTGTAAACAAATTTACAAAAAATATGGAACTGAATCAGTATACGCCAAAATGAATGTGCTAAAATTGTATGAGAAGATATACCCGTACTACTAATATTCTCGTAGATTAGAAGATATACCCGTACTACTTATATTCTCGTAGATTAGAAGATATAGCCGTACTACTTATATTCTCGTAGATTAGAAGATATACCCGTACTACTTATATTCTCGTCGATTAGAAGATATACCCGTGTATTAATAGAAGATTACGCGTACTACAATATGAGTTTCAAAAATATTTTCCAAAATGAAATGAAAAAAAAAAAAATTTCCAAAAATTTTCCAAATTTTCCAAAATGATTATGTAATAAATTAAATATATCAATAATCTATGTCATATTTAAACCTGAAGACCGTAATGGATATAATCCATTAAAAAATGCAATTTCTATTAAGTTTATTTTCTATATGTTTCTTTAATATTTGACACAGAAAATATTTAATAAAAATCGTCTGCCGCAAAAAGATCCTTTGCTAAGCGAAATGATATAATTTTTTTCAAATCAATTAGTGTAAAAATATCGTCTGCACAATGCTATCTCTATGGAAGGTTTTTACTTTCCTTATATACATAATATATAAGGAAAGCATTGTGACGGGGTCGAAAATTCGAATTCGAGTTTTCGACGGGAGAGCACGTTTCAAGCATCCCTGATCACGAATCAAACATTTTTGAGGTGATGTCTGTGTGTGTGTGTGTGTGTGTGTGTGTGTGTGAATGTATATGTGTGTGTGTATCAGTGAGTCTATGGAGACGATAACTGACGAACGAATGGACCAATTCGAACGAAATTCGGTACAAAAATTACAATTAGAAAACACTGGAAGTCTATTGTTTTTATACGCAATCGAATGTTCAGAACACCTCTAAATTTTCGAGTGAAATTTTGAAAAAAACATCAAAATCAAAACCTTTAATAAAGTTATGCAAATAGACATTTTTTATGTAATTTTTCATTAGGAAACGATTGACATAAGTTTCAGAACGCTAGCATAAACCGTTCTCGAGATATTGCACATTTTTCAAAACAAATATAAAAAAATCCCATAAATTAGAATAAAATATTAACTGTTGAGAAACATGTTCACTTTTCATATGTAATATCATGCGATAAATTTGGTGACATCATTCTCGTGATTCTAGCTCGTCCTATTCATGAGAAAATTACTTTGAGTGAAACTTTGTATTTGAACGCCAATAGTCATTTTTCTGCTATAAGAATAACTTATTTCTCCGTCCATAACGCTTGGCGAGATGTTGGCTACGAATTTGGCGGAATGTCGCCAATTTGGCGACTTTTGAAATGTTACCAAATTAACGAAAATCTCGCCAAATGGATAAAAATGACGCTAAATTAATGAATATGACGACTCATTGTCGAAAATTCAATATCTTGGAAAGAATATGAGTATCTACTATAAGAAAACCCTATTTTTTTACTGTAAAAGTAGTAAATTCATCGCATTATATAAGAAAAGTCATGTGCTGCCCACATCAGATTTTTTTTAGTAATATCTGAACAACCCCAAGTACCAGAAACTTGAAGTATGGACTAAATTTTGTGTGGCTATTGTTACTGGATTTCATCTGTAGTTGACACGTAAATTGAATAAAATAAAAATTAAATAAAAATAAAAATAAAATTTTGAGGGGGGTATTTCAAAGCTAGCCACCGAATTTCATGAAATTCGGTCTAGTCATTATCCAGTGAAGATGAGACAAACACGCTTACATACAGAACGACAGACAGATACACAGATTTTCAAGGTAAAAGACAACACGACTACAAACATCTTTAATTTTCAAGCGCAATAACTTCATTAGGTATAATCTAATTAAAACAAATGTAAATTTCTCGACAAATTAAGTTATAGAATAAATCAAACTGCTCTCATTTTACTCGTAAAGTTTATGTGAATATTAACTGCCTGCTAAATTAAATTATCTTTTCGACTTTCTAACTTCCAAATTATCATGTTGTTTTATTTTTATTTTATTGCAGGGAATTAATCTAATGGAAGTTTTAATTTATAATAATGCATTCACGATTATTCTTTTCAGTAAATGCCGATGAGGATATTAACTAAGAATTTTAACTATAACGAAAGTTAAATAAGTGGAAATGCTTTCTAAATTATTCCACTGAATTAATAGCAAATTAGAATTATTCTATTTTCTGATTAAATGGAAAATTATATAATTTATTCGAAAGATAAGTATTTATATTATTCCGTAATAGTGCGTCTGCAAAATGAACTGTATCTGTGATATTTATGCGTTATTTTATATAATTTTTTAAAGACATCTGATGTAAGCAGCATATGACTTCCACTACAGACCCAAAATCAATTTCACTTACTTTCTTTTATAATTCATTTAATTGAGTTTAATAGCACAAAATAACACAGATATATTTTAGAAATCACACTGAATTTGCGTTTTTATTGCAATTTTCGTTTTCATTTATCGACTGGGCTTATTACTTTCCTTATATACAATAATGAATAAGGCAAGTATTGTGACGGGGACGGAAATTCGAATTCGAGTTTTCGACGGGAGAGCACGTTTCAAGCATCCTTGATCACGAATCGAACCTTTTTGAAGTGTTGTCTGTGTATGTGTGTGTGTGAAAGTATGTGTGTATCAGTGAGTCTATGGAGACGATAACTGACGAACGAATGGACCAATTCGAACGAAATTCGGTACAAAAATTACAATTAGAAAACACTGGAAGTCCATTGTTTTTATACGCAATCGAATGTTCAGAACCCCTCTAAATATTCGAGTGAAATTTTGAAAAAATCGTCAGAAAAACAAAACCTCTAATAAAGTTACGCAAATAGACATTTCATACGCAATTTTTCATTCGAAAACGATTGACATAAATTTTAGAACGCTAATATGAACCGTTCTCGAGATATTGCACATTTTTTTTTAAATTATGAAAAAGTCATATGAAATAAAAAAATATTTCCTATTGAGAAACATTTTCACTTTTCATATGTAATGCCATGCGATAAATTGGGTGACATCATTCTCGTGGATATAGCTCGTTCCATTCATGAGAAAAGATTCTTTGAGTAATACTTTTGTATTTGAACGCCAACAGTCTTTTATCTGCTGCAAGAATAACTTATTTCTCAGTCCATACCGCTTAGCGAGATTTTGGCGACGAATTTGGTGGAATGCCACCAATTTTGCACCTTTTTTAAATGTTGCTAAATTAACTAAAAACTCGTCAAATGGATAAAAATGACGCTAAATCAATGAAAATGACGACTCATTGACGAAAATAAAATATCTTGGAAAGAATATAAATATCTACTATAAAAATAATCTATTTTTCTTTACTGTAAAAGTAGTAAATTCATTGCATTATATAAGGAAAGTCATGTGCTGCCCACATCAGATTTTTTCTTAAGCGCTGTGGCAGAAACATGAAAAACTAAAATATCTCGAGAACGGTTAGTCTTAGTGTTATGGGGTAGGTCTTCTTCTTTTCGTCGTTTAAAATGATGTTTAAAACAGGCATTTATTTGTTACATTTGAGCATACGTAGTCTTTTATATTTGATTTAGGAAATTTTGCGTGCCATTTCCCAAAAAAAGGCAGTTTTTGTGTATCACTGAATCAACTAATTAAATGACAAATCTTGAAAACCAGATTTAGGCGTCACATTATTAAAAACCATTGTACAGACTTAAACAAATAATTTCAAGCCAGAGCTCTTTCGAATACCTTCATGCTTATCCTCAGTGGCGATAGAATTAGAACAGATGCCAACATGTCTAAATACATTCCAACACCGTCAAGCAAAATTTGCATATTACGAAAATTGCCTTCCATACAAAATTGTGAATCCATACAACAGATTTTAAATTATAAAATTACAAATCTCAAAGATAAACATTTTAAAAAACTTTTTAAAAGCATCAAATACTTTAGAACATTATTATAAATTAATGTAACTGTGTAAAGGTTTAACACGCACTGCATCAAGAACGAGTCGCTAGGCATATAACTTAAAACCTGAACAGGGTCAAAATTACAAATAGAAGTACAATATAAATAAATAAAAGTGGATACATAATGTAAAATAGAGCGGGGGTTATTACAGCTGACCAAAAAAAAAATCCGATGTGGGCAGCACATTACTTTCCCTGCAGACTTATATCCACGTTCTAATTATTTTAATTAAATTTAATTCACTTTTAATTCACTTTTCGTTCTCATTTGGTAACTGGACTTATTTTCAAAGGCGGCGTAGAGAAAATACGAAAAAACTAAAATATCTCGAGAACGGCTAATCCTAGTGTAATGGAGTTGGTCTTATTCTTTTCTTCGTTAAAAATTACGTATAAAACAAGCATTTAATGGATATATTTGTGCATATGTAGTTTTCTTTATTTCAGATTTTGACGTTTTTTTGCGGGCCACGTCGAAAGAAAAGGCAGGTTATTTTTTTCCGAATCGTACCAAAATCTAATTAGCACCAGGGTAATCCACAAACGACCTATCTGCCGAATGTTGTGAAATTCAATTTATTAGTTTTGCAGCTATAGTGAATACGGGCATTTGTGGGCCATTTCGCAAAAACAGGCGAGTTCCTTGATTCCAAATCGTACCCAAAACTAATCAGCAGCAGACTCGCCCACAAGTAACTTACCTACCAAATTTTATGAAATTCGGTCAATTACTTTTTTAGTTAGAGTGGATACAAAAGCTGCAGAGACAGACAGACACACAAACAGACACACAGACACATAGACACACACACAGACGTCACGCTAAAAATAGTTTTTTCGTATTCTGGAGGTCTCGAAACGCGTAAATCCGTCGAAAACTCGAGTTGCGATTTTCGGCATGATTCCAATACTTTCCCTATACATTACCATATATTACAGGGAAAGTAATAATTTTCAGGGACGAAAATTATCTTTTGTCACTAATTGGGCAAGTGCTGTCGTTTGTTTACCATTTTTTGCATTTCTACCATGTTCAGCCAAAAGAATACCAATCGTGCGTTTAGTACTACCTATATAAAATTTATAAGCATTAACCGGAGAAAGAAGTGGGTATAACATATATCCCAGCAAGACTTTTAAAGTTAACATTATCCTTAAATTTATCAGTACGAATACGATTGAACATAGTAGTAACAGTTGAAAAAGCGGGTTTAAAATGAAATTCGGTACAAAAATTCATAAGAGGACGCAAACTTTTAGAATGGTAAGGCCAACTAGCTTTAAACGGTAAACGTTCATTTATGGGAATAAGACTAGAATTGGGTTGTAAAAACATATGGCGAATATTAGCAAAGATTTTATAAATAAACTCATAAGGGTATCCGGCATCCTCACCGAGTTTAAAAATTAAATTAATTTCACTGTTTAAAGATGTAATAGTGGAACTAACATTATAGTTTTTTTGTAGTTCCGAATCATTCTAAAATCTAATAATTACCAGTATATAACACATGTACTTTATACACCAAATTTTGTAAAATTTGGCCAAATAGTTTTACAGCTAGAGTGGATATCATTTTGAGGGTCATTTTGCAAAAAAAATGAAACCGCAGTCTTGTTTTTTTAATCATACCAAAATCTAATCATCACCAAAATCATTCACTGTTGACTTATCTACTAAATTTTGTGAACTTTGGCCAATAAGTTTATCAGCTAGAGTGGATACATACATTGCGAATGTCTTCATTCTGCGATTGGTGGTTGATATCACAAACAGGGCGTTGCTATGGAGAGACCGGTCGTTTGTGAGCATGAATAGCATATTTTTGCGCACTGCTATATATGTGTTGAAATTAAACGATTTGGATTAAAACCAAAGGTAAGGTTTAAAACAGGTGATTTAAACATTGAATGATGTTATCTGTATTTGTACCGTTTACGTAACGCGCGCTTATAATGGAATCCGTGCAACGCTGTATAATTCATCTTAGTTTGTAATAAGAGTGTAAGATAAATTATGTTAAACAAAATGAAAATTCATTCAAGACGCTATTATTTAAGAAATAGCTACTCTTTCCACGGTTTTCCAAAACTAAACAACAGACAAATTGCATGCAAAATTTATCAAGAAACTCAAGGAAATGTTTCTTTAGTGTATTTCTTTTCAAAACGTAATTAAGAAAATATCATAATAAGCACAAATACGTTTCTTATATAATTTTAAGAGAGTAAAAGAAAACTGAAAGAATAATTATGTATGAAGAATCGCATTTCAACTCATTCAGACACAGTATGTTTAAAACATGCAAAACAAAAGAAAGTTTCTATACCACATGTTTTTGAGTTTTCATTACGTAACATTTTCACAGAAAAATATTATTTTTAGTAATGAAACATGTTTTAAGAATTTTTTTTCCCTTCTCCATTATTTTGCTATCGCACAAAAAAAAATTCTTGTAGTTAATATATTTCACAGCTTTTAAGCTGCATTTCAATGAATCAAATACTTTTTTTTTTACAACCTTAGCTTGATCCGGTGTTCGTTTGTTTATCAGTGGGATGCAAATCTTTCAGGCTCTAAATAAACAGGTTCCATCAATGATAGAAACATGAAATTTAAAGTTTCGCTGTAGTTTGTGGTATATATTAATTCTTTGGATTATGAACTTTATGCGGCTAGCCTGTTCTAGGCCCGCCTTAGGAATGTACTCGTTTTGAGGAGAATAGTTTGAGAAGTAGAATAGCCAAAAGCCTAACTTTGGTATGTCGTTTATATTTTTCCGTATATTTTTACTTTCCCCGCAATACATTGTAATGTATAGGGAAAGTATTGGAATCATGCCGAAAACCGAAAATCGCAACTCGAGTTTTCGACGGACGTTTCAAGACCTCTAGAATACGATAAAACTATTTTTAGCGTGACGTCTGTATGTGTGTCTGTGTGTCTGTCTGTGCAGATTTTGTATCCACTCTAACTAAAAAAATAATGGATCGAATTTCATAAAATTTGGTAGGTAAGTCACTTGTGGGCGAATCTGGTGCTGATTAGTTTTGGGTACGATTCGGGATAAAAGAACCCGCCTTTTTTTCGAAATGGCACCCAAAAGATTGTATCCACTCTAGCTCAAAAACTAAAGGACCGAATTTCACAAAATTCGGTAGATGAGTCACTTGTGAATCAATCACTCTGGTACTGATTAGATTTCGGTACGATTCGGAAAAAATAACCTGCCTTTTTTTGCAAAATGTCCCGCAAAAATCGTCAAAATCTAAATTAAAGAACTACGTATGCTCAAATATATCCATTAAATGCTTATTTAATACGTAATTTTTAACGACGAAAAGAATACGACCAACCCCATTACACTAGGACTAGCCGTTCTCGAGATATTTTAGTTTTTCGTAATTTCTCTACGCCACCTTTGAAAATAAGTCCGGTTACCGAATGAGGAAGAAAATTGAATTAAAAGTGAAATAAATGTAATTAAAATAAAGAGAACGTGGATATAGGCCTGCAGGGAAAGTGACGTCTGTGTGTCTGCCTGTCTGGGTGCCTGTCTATGCAATGTATGTATCCACTCTAACTCAAAAACTAATGAACCGAATTTCATAAAATTTGGTACGTAAGTCACTTATGTTTGTCCCTGGTGCTGATTAGTTTTGGGTAATATTGGGTAAAAAACAACCCCCCTTTTCTTGCGAAATGACCCGCAAAAATTGCCTTTATCTACTCTAGCCAAAAAACTAATTGCTCAAATTTCACAATATTTGGTAGATAAGTCACGTGTGGGTTACTCTGTAGCTGATTAGATTTTGGTATGCTTCGGAAAAGCATAACATGCCTTTTTTTGCGAAATGGCCCATCAAAAATCGTCAAAATCTAAAATAAAATACTACGTATACTCAAATTTATCAATTAAATGCTTGTTTTATACATAATGTTTAACAATGAAAAGAATAAGACCAACCCCATTACACGGGGTCTAGCCGTTCTCGAGATAGATATTTTTTTTTTCGCATTTAAGCTGCGCCATCGTTAAAAAAAAGAACAACGAAAATTGAATAAAAAGTGCCAATTCAGTGCCATTTAAATAATTATGGCCGCTATTTTGTGCAATTAAACTCAATGTGATGAGTTAATGAAGAAATAAAGAGAACGTGAATATATGAGCCTGCAGGGAAAGCCATATACTGCCCACATCAGATTTTTTTTTTATCTTGAAACTTATGAGCCTAATTCTACCAGGGCTAGTGAGTTCAAATGACAATTATAGCGTGTTACCCTTCATTTTAAAAGACGTCAGAGATATTTCAATTGTTACCATACTTGACAATGTGCACCTTCAGGTAGAGGTGAGGGTAGGAGTAACTTTCTCCCCGAAAGGGGGCTAATGACGTTAAGAAAATAAAACTGTGTGGCTGTTGTTTTTCACAAAAATGATTGAAATTATGAAGTCTTCTGATTATTGAGCCATAAATAATCCCTTTTATGCATGATTGTGTCAAATTTTAACCTATGCTGTCATGTTAAAAATAAATAAAATTTCGAATGAATTTCGAAGTTTTTGCTCAAATTTAGAAGAATTCTATCCAGTTCTAGATTTTCTGATAACAAAGCCGGATATAAAGTTTGGTGAGAATCCATTAATATTTGGCGTCTCTATCTTATACACAAATCTACCACATACATACTCATATACATCAGTCTAAAATTAGTTAAATTGTTTTAAGAAGGTTCTAAAATATAAATTAGTATTAAAATTTTGATTCGAAAAATTTCAAGAAAACAATACTTTTTCTATAATATATATTATATTATACTTTCTTTATACATAGTATGATGAGTAAGTAAAAATAATTCGTTTGCATCGAAGCATAAAACAAAGAATGAGTTAGCAGTATACAAGTTCTTAAAATAGAAACACAAAGTAACTCTCCTCGTCTCACTGAAGATATCAGTTATTCCGTGCTGAAGAAAACTAATCAAAACCATCTTTGGATGCTGGTATCTTGCAATTGATCATGGTTTCAGAGTAGATATATGCTTCACATTTTATGACCATGGCTTTTATGCATCGTATATTGTCTAGACGAAATTAATTAAAACTATGCAGAGGGTGAAGTCCTAAACCATTTATAACATAAATTGCTGAAAAGTCAATTTTAACCTCCTTTCCGACTTCAAATTATTCAGAATTAAATGCAGGCTGGAAAGAAAAGAGAAAAAAAATCTTAAATGCAGTCCATTTGTAGTTCTCTAAAATTTTTACGTCGCTGATGGATTTGGATTCTGGATTAGAACGAAAAAAAAACTGATGTGGGCAGCACATCACTTTTCCTACAGATGTAAATTAATTTCTCTTTTTTTTTCTTTCATAATGCAATAAATTGAGTTTAATTGCATAAAATAAAGCGTATAATTATTTGAAATGACAGATAATTTGCACTTTTAATTAAATTTTCGTTTCCATTTGTTAACTAAACGTTAACGGCTGCATGGCAAAAATGCTAAAAAACTAAAATATTTTGATACTCGCTAGTCCTAGAATAATGGACCAACTGTTTAGAAATTTGGTCACATCAATAAGTAACTTGTAGTTTACCCTGGCTTTCATTAGATTTAGGTACAATTTGGAGAAAAAGAACCAGGCTTTTTCGAGAAATAACCCAGAGGAATAGTATATATTTAATTTAGATGAAAATCTAATTAACTGAATTTTACAAAATTTGGTAGATAAGTTACTTGTGGGTTACTTTGGTGCTAATTAGATTTTGGTATCATTCCGAAAAAAGTAACCTTCCTGTTTTTGCGAAACGGCCCGCAAAAATTGTCAAAATCTGATATAAAAGGTATGCTCAAATGTATCAATTAAATGCTCAATTTTTAAAGACAAAAACAAATAAATAAATAAGACAACCACCTTAACTCTAGGACTAACCGTTCTCGAGATATTTTAGTTTCTTGGCATTTTTACCACGTCGCCTTTGAAAATACGTTTAGTCACCAAATGAAGCGAAAATTGAATTTAAACTGAAAATTGTTATTTTCTGCAATTAAACTCAAATTATTGAATTGTGAAAGACAGAAATAGAAAATACATTTGAGTCTGTAGGGAAAAACGTGTAGTGCCCACATTAGTTTTTTTATAATAATTTCTATATTTGATTTTACTCAAATTCTGAATAAAATAATGGACTATTGATGTTTTATTGCTTTTACCATTTTTTTTAAGCATTGTGTAGGGATTTCTCTTACTGTAAGAGGTAAGTAATCTGTCTCAGAAACTTCATATTTAAAGCGATGCATGGATAGTTCAGAAATGCGTCATTCAAATACCAGTTAAAACTCGAGATCTTTACAGATGTTTAACGAAAATAGATGATTAATATCCTGGACCTGTTCTCGACTTTCGTAGATGTCAATCAAATTACAATCGAAACTGCTATTAAAAAGCAGCTCTGGAAATTTCTAATATAACTGTGAAATATATTAGTTTATAATTTTCAAAAGAATCCCCAGACACATGGCCTATGAAAGTGCAAAGGTATGACAGATCCGCTTAACGCTCTTTACGAAAGATTGGTTGCCAGTAGAATTTCTTCTGAAATTTTTAATCAAATTTGAAGGGAACTAAAATTACTTTCTACTAACAGAATCGTGCTTAATGCTTTATAAAAGAATCCAAATATTTGGTATGAAAAGTAAAGTTAATATCGCAGCCTCAGCCCATTGGTTAGCGCGCTGGAGTTGCACTCGGTAGGCCCGGGTTCGATTCCAGCCACTGCCAAAACTGCCGCCGTGTTCATGCGGAGTACGATCACGTTAAACATGTGGGTCCGAAAGTCCTTCCGAGAGGTTGGTGGTAGGGGAAGGAGGGTACGGTCCCTGTGGATGCCTCCCCCACTGGGTTCCGGTCTAAATTGGGTGGCACTTCCCGACCGTCCAAACAGTTACCTTACACCTTTCTGGTAGGTCGGACGGTCTGGGTTTCAACAACAACCATAACAAACACAGAGTAAGCCGCCCAGACGGTGAAGTGGATAGCGTCTCCGACTGCTGTCTAGTGGGCTTGGGTTCGAATCCCGAGTAAGGCATGGGCGTTTTCTTGAGGATGAAGTCAGTCTTCCGCCTTCTGGGTCCTCGCCAAATGCGAAGCTGCACCCCCCCCCCCCCAGACCTTCGACAGTGATGCTTGTTTGTGTTAATAAAAACTTTGTGATCTCGTCTTGTGTCATTCTTTGTCCTTCTTCTGGCATCACTGGTCCTGTTTGTGGTTCGACCGAAACAGGAGGTCATGAGCAACAACAACAACACCACAGAGTAAAGATAAACCAGAAACGTGTTGCCTTTGACTCTAAGTGAAGGGATGTTGTGTTTTCGGACGACAAAAATTCAATTTTGGTGGATCAAATGGTTTTGGTAGCTACTAGCATGACCTCCATAAAAGCAAGGACTTTTTGCCAATGCTTAGATGTGAAAAATAAATTCGTGATGATGCGAGGGTGGTTTTGCACTAAAAGGAATCATTCAAATTGTTTTAATGTCATGCAAAACCAATTGAAAAGCATCTTAAGATATGTGTCCTGAAAATTTACTTCCAGAAGTACCGCTTATTCCAGCTGGAGAGTATTTTTTGTTACGAGACAATGCCTTAATTTATGCCTCTATCTCATTAGAAGCTTGATTTCAAGCCCTCAGTTTTGTTGATTTGCTCGACTGGATAACCAGAAGTTTCAATTTGAACCCCATTGAACCCCATATGGGGCCCTTTTGGTCTAATAACAAGTATATACGAGTATAAGAATATCACTTAAGATGAAAATAAGCGTAAAAGGACAGCACATATCAAACACCCATTCACCAAACAAAACCAACTCAGCTGCATTTTGGGATATGCTAACTGAAAATTTACTTCCTATACATACCACTTCTCCCCGCTAGATAGTATTTATTTTCTAAATAAAAACCAAAATTCATGTCACTGTCTTATCAAAAGATTGATTCCAAGTCACCACTTTCCTGTATTTGCTCGATGGACCAGTCAAAATTTCTGATTTTAAGGGGACGGTGGACGTTGAAATGAGCAAAAATTGACTAAAAAAAGTTTTTAATATATAACATTATTTTACACATTTAACATGTGCTTACGGGTGGGACAGCGACCATTCCAAACGAAGAACCTCGGAAAAGGACAGATATTTGACAAATAGTTCGATCCCCCCTTTGCTGGCATTGGCGTCCATGGAAATCGCCGACAGAAACATTGTCGCCAACAAGAACATTGCACCTGATGTAGCAGGTGCAATGTTTCTGTCGGCGATTTCCATGGACGCCAATGCCTGCAAAGGGGGATCGAACTGTTTGGGATAGGGTATGTCAAATATCTGTCTTTTTGCGAGATTCTTCGTTTTGTATGGACGATGTCCCATCCGTAAGCAAACGGTTGAATACATTTTTTTTTTCGAAACGGAATTTTCAAAGGTTTTACATTTCTAAAATGCTCCATGCGTCTTAATTTTTGTCTGATATACATGAGATTTGGCAAGAAGACACCTTTCATACTTTTTAATGAAACTGAGTTTGCATTTTATAATTGGACTTTATTAAGGTAATTAAAAGTGAATAAGAACCTAATTAAATGATGAAAATTAAGTTTTAATGCAGAAAAATATATTTAAAAAATTACATTTCTAAGGGATTTAAAAATGAATACCCAAATGTATTCATAATGTGTTTTTGAGTGATCATACTGTAAAATTAATCAAAAATGTGAACAAATGGCACGCAAGGAAAATTTTCACATTTTCCTTAAAAATAATTAAAATTAAAAAAAATACAAAATTATAACAAAATTGAATGGTATTTGATATAGTAATGTTAAGAGGAATATTTATACAAATTTTCATGTTTCTAAGTCAGTAAATATATAAAAAAAAATTTAATGTCCACCGTCCCCTTAACCGCATTGAAAGCATGTGGGTTGCTTTCTGTCCTGAGAAGTAGATAACCAGGAAGATCGATCATGTATGAAGCATTGATTATGAAACACTTTCCAACTGATTTAAACCTCGCTAAAATGCGATACATTCAGCTCTGATGTATTTTAAAGTATCATATAAATAATAACTGATTTATCGGCATTATACATAATAAGTCACTATTATAAATTTTCAAAACTATTTTATGATAAGATATTTGATATCTGCAGTAGAATGTTTGTTTTTTATATAGAAATTATTCTTTATATTTTATAGAAATATATTAATTGAATAATTTATTTTCATTCGCTTATAGTTAGGTATTTAATTTATATTTATTCGTGTATCATCAAATTTGTCCATTCTAAAAGATCTCAAATCTTGATCCTTAACGATACTTTTAATAGTTGGTGCCATTTTTTCTAGTGAAAAGAAATTTTTTTGCATGCACATATTCAAAATTATTTTTCATACATGTAAGGAGTTTGGGCTTGGTAAGTTACTTTATCTTATAGATTATACATCAGTTTCCTATTCCTTGTATTGATTAAATGTTTATAACAAACAAGATCAATCATGCGTACAGCATTGAGTATGAAATACTTTTCAGCTGAAATGCAATTTTATTTAATCATCTCTAAGATGCGATACATTCAGCGCTGATATATATTAGATTATCACAAGTACTACAATCACTTATTATATTTGAAAACTTAAAATTTTATCGAAAAAAATGAACTTTATTCAAATGACGTCATCGAAATATAAATCGTCTGGCTCTCTACGTAAAAGCAATGAGTATTTCATTAATATGACTTTTATTCCAGACTCCAGAACTAAATAATTTTCGTAAAAAATATTTAGCAATTCTTATACTACTCATATTACAATTGCTTGTCTATATTCTGCATCCATTAAAATTAGGCTTCGTTGTAGAAATAATCAAAGTGCGAGAATCATTTAAACTCAAAAATATTGAAATTGCGTTGGCGCAGAATATTGGTGCACGGAAAATACGTAAAAATAAAGTGGTTTTAGGTTGAATGTAACATTAAATATAAATTTAAAAGAAATTTAAAAATCCCGATTTTGAACTGGGAAAAAAAAGATGGATGCTATATTTTATTTTGAAGTGGGTCATGTGATCTCTTCATATAATATGTTTGTAATTATTATTTTTATTTTCATTTAAAACAATAAAGAACATATTTGGCAGAAATTTTTTTATATATTTTATAGAATAATTTGAATATTTCCTAAAATTTTAGCAGCAATTTGTGAATTATAATTTCGCTTAAAAAATGTTTGAAAAATTAGATCCCATAGAGCTGAATGTATTTCATTTATTTTTCAACCCGGGTTCAATCCCAAACTATTTGGGTGATATTATTCATTTATACTCCCATATGTTCTACAGACCGTCTCTATAACATACTAAAATTTCATTTACTAAAGTTATTATTCAGATACAGTTATTTTTTCTCCAGGTATGGTGCGAACAGACAGACAAACAGGCAGAATGAACAAAGTTATAAACACTTTTCAACTGTGTTGGAAAGTATTAAAAATAACACTTAATATGAAAATAAACGTAATTTGATGTCGCCGATCAAACCTCCTTGGTTTAAAATCCCCAAACAAACTTTAATACGTTTTCCTCAATTAATGACAGAATAATGATTAAGATAATAGAAAATAAGGTTAATTTTCTTAATTATTATCGTGTTTGCAGAACATAATGGATACTGTCCTTATATAATTTTTGAAGATTAAAAAGTTTTGGCCAATTTAAAAGGCTTGAAACGACATTGTATGGGTTAAGTTTCGTACAATTTGACATTAAGATATTCTAATATTTTCTAATTTCATGGGCTAATTTGATATATATAGATTTGACTTCAACTGGTTAAAAACGCTTTACGCATTTGTAATTTGTCCTTAAACTTTTTTCCACCACTGCGTAATGTTTTAATTAATTTAAAATTTTGAACATTAGTTATTGCATGTTTGGGAAAAGGAAGGCCGTGAATCTTTCTGAACTTGAACGACAGTTATCAATCTTCAACTGACTCAACAGTACAGCAAAAAGGAAATCTGAAATGCTTCACAGAAGGAAATGTGTATTTCGTGACATACAGGGTGGACGATATTAGCGTATTCAATCAGCAGTAATAGAATATTTACTTTCTATATTTAAGGAGCAAAAATTATAAATAAATGAAGACTTGGATAGGATTTTTTTTATACTTGTAGCATTTCTAGAACTAGTGCAGGTAGTTTTACGACTTATGAAGACTGTAAGTTTCAATACAATAAAAACAGAATTTCTGATTTTTTTTTAAATATTGTTTTAAGGGTTTTACTGTCCTCTGATGAGCACTAAGAGCTTTTAAGCACCCCCAATGCAACAGGCTACCTGTGACCTCTAAAGCCGCGCGGTTCGTTTAGTTTTTTTATATACAACTTTCGATCCGATAAAGAATTTGAAATATTCGAGATTTTGAAAAATTCGAGATTGATTTTGTCGTTTTGATTGATTTTGAAAAATTAGATTTTTTTTAATATTTTCAAAAATCTCTAAAAGAAGGGGCAAATTCGAACCCGTTCAAAAGTACATATTTTCTACAGCAATTTTCGATCTGTGATTTTGATTTTTGAAGCTGGAGATGAAGAGCCGGAGTTTCGGAAAGCGATTATTTCTGCAGATATTTAAAGATGGACAAATTCCTAAAATCTCTGTAAAAGGAGACTGCCAGATCCATTTTAAAAGCCAAGTCTTACCTCAATTTGAGTGCTGCGATTTTTAATTTTGTTGAATGGAAGCTAACAGTTACAGAGCTTTCTTGCTAAAGTGCTGAAAATTAAATATCGATAGTTTCTTCATTACAGCATTTTTATTTCCAAACCAATGCAAAAAAATCTAATGTGAGTAGCACATGATTTTCCCTGCAGATACAAATTCCTTTTGTAATTTTTTATTTCATTAGGCATTAAATTGAGTTTAATTGCAGAAAATAATATGGATAATCTTCTGATAATATATATAATTCGTTTTTAATTGGATCTTCGTTTCATTTGGCAACTTTATTCACTTTAAATTCTTCAGGTCCTTAAAATCCCCAAAACTACAATATCTCGAGAATGGATTATCCTACAGTTATGGGGTGAGATTTATTCGCTTAGTTATTACATTATACAAGTAGAACAAGTATTTAATTAATATATTTAATCAATTTTAGTCATTTATTTCAGAGTTTCACTATTTTTTACATGTAGTATTTTATTTTAGATCGAATATATTAGATTTGCGGATCATTTCGCAAAAAAAGACAAATTCTTTTTTTACTAATCATATCGAAATCTAACCAGCATCGCCTTACCCTAAAAGCAACTTATCTATTTGTGTAATCTGATCAATTAGTTTGTCAGCTAGAGAGGATACATAAAAATTTAACGGACCACTCCGCAATAAAGGCATGTTTCATTTATTCCGAATCGTACCCAAAACTAATCAGCGCCGAGTCACACATAAGTGATTTACCTACAAAATTTTATGAAATTCGGTCCAATAGTTTTGCGTTAGAGTGGATACATACATTGCACAGACAGGCACACAGACACACATACACACAAACACACAGACAGGCAGACACCCACACAGACGTCACACTAAAAATAATTTTTCGTATTCTAGAGGTCCCAAAATGTGCAGATCCGTCGAAAACTCGAGTTGTGATTTTCGGCATGATTCCAATACTTTCCCTACCATGAAAAGTAAAAAATGTCTAAATAAGAGCACTAAATAGATACCTATACGGGAAATATATCTCCTTCAAGAATAAAGTTAGTCAGCCACATTACTTAGTAATTACTTCTTTTAGCAATCACTTGCTTTGAACAAGTAAGGAAACGCGATAGCTACGAGTGCCCAAGGTCTCTGGACAACTATTTCCTAAATAAGTACCTTTAACCCACCTTCAACCTGATACTCTCTAAATAAGGGTGAAAACTGCAATCCGTATACACCCGGTTAGCGGACGTGATATGATTGCCAAAATCAGAAAATACCCCACCAATCTCCGATGGATACAATTTAAATCAAAAACCCTTAGTTGATAAGACTCACTACGTAACATCTTGTAACGACTACGTTGTAACATTTAGCTGCATGTAAATCGAATATTGTACACCTTCCAAGTGGGCACGATATCCCCTAAATAAGAATGAAAATTCTCTACTAATCGGAGCTGCATGAGGCTACACTAGATCAAAACGCCGGTGAAAAAGCATGGGTGTTTATAATGAACTGACACAATGACTGACACACACCGTATGACTGACACAATGACTGTTCTCTCGACTGCCCCTATGACTGTAACGCAACGTAAACAATTCTTACACAATTAGGCCAATTTATATAATATCACTATTGTTAATTGAACATCAAAACACGTTAAATATTAAAAATAATATTTATATTTCCAATACTTCAATTTGATCATTAATTAAAACGCGAAAAAAACAAAATGGCTCCAACGCCGTTCCGAACCCATAACCACGCACCAATTAGAAACCCTGTAATGAAGAAACTATCAATTTTTAATGTTCGACAAGCAATAAAGAACTAACTTTTAGTTTGAAATTGAGGTAAGACTAAAATTGATAAAAGGCTTGGCTTTGGAAATGGATTTGCCCGTCCCCTTTCCAACTCACTTTTTCAGAGATTTCTGAAATTTGTCTGCCTTTAAACATTTGTAGGGGAAAAAAAGGAACTATCGGTTTTTTCAAAATTTTTATTTTGGAACAAAACCCATTGACAATCATTCTTTTTTTAAAGATCGTGAAGAGAATCTGGCCTTTCAGTGCACCTTTGTTGGCCTATGTCTGGGGAGTCTTCACATAATTATAAACTACAGTCTTAGATTCTCGAAGAGTCATGTTCAGTCAATTTACAATTTCTAAAATCGAGCATTTTCCCCTCTTTCAATCTCGGAAAACTGTTCATTTTTTTGGCATTTTGAAAACGGGAAAAAAGTCAAAGACCATTAAGCAAAAGTGTACGAGATACTCGAAACTATAAGCCATAGATAAGTAATATTAAAGTAATAATTAAAGCATGTTTTAAATATAAATTTGAAGGAAAATTAAATAAAAATTTGAATAAACTTGACGAATATTTAAAAATATGACTTACAATTAAAACATGCTCCTGTTAAAGGACATTCTTAAATGTTATTTATTTATGTTAGAACTTTCAAATAATTAAATTTGTATTTTTAAAATTAAGTTTCTACGGCTTTTAATGTGTATTTTTAAAATCCAACTAATTAAATTTGTTTAAAATATTTTATTTAAAAACATGGTAAGTTAGTTCACGAGTTACGAAAACATTTTGCTATCACGATTCGGAATGCGATGCGACTGGACATCTCTGCAGTTGTCAAAATTTTTAACAACCTTACACAGTGAATTTTATACTGTGCATTTCGTTTCCACATAGTCAGTCAGGCAGTGTTCGGATTTACTTTACGTATACAATTTTCTGCGTCCGTATTAAACACAGTTTTCTGGATTTATATTACCTTGCTGGTGAACCTCCGTTCAATCAAAATTGTTTATTATATAAAATATATTATTAAAATATTATTGGTGTCGATGAACTGTACATAAAAATATTTCACTTATAATTTTCTTATAATCTCATACTTTGTGAGGAGAGAAATATCATCCGTTTTGGGGCTTAAATAAGTGCTGTCCAAATGGCCGAAGATGAAAATGTTTACCTAGTTATAATTTTTGCTTTTTCCATGGTTAATGTAGCTCCTGCGGAAATTGTGACTTAGAATGAAAATGCTTAGAAATGTACTCTCGTCTGCAATATTTGTTGCAAATAAACACTATTTCAATTTGGCGACGCGATGGCTAAGCTGTCAAAGGCAAGCGTTTCCTCGTGCACACTCAACTGCCTGGTTATTTGTTCGAGTCCGAAATGCGGACATGGATGTTGTATTGTTTGGCGCAACTTGTTCCGCCTCCACTGTTTCGCAGCAGCAACGTCATGTGACGGCTAAATGGTTCACGATTCTGGTTGATTAAAAAGCGAATAATAGCATATCAAGTGTCTGGCCATTGTTTAGAATTAAAAAAAACTATTTCAATATCACATGAATATTCCGAATGTGAAAAATGGGAGTGGACAACTGTAGGCGTGGCCATTTTCGCAATGATAGATAATGTGATTATATTAGACTTAGTTTTCTGGATTCAGTTTTCGTTCCTAGATCATAATTAAATAAAATCATTCATCATATAAAATAGTGTTTTTAAAAATATTATTGATACGTATGGACAATACGTCAAATTATTTCATATTTAATTTTTGTATAACCTTATGCTCTATGAGAAGATAGAATGATATTATGATATTTGGGCTTCACTAAATGCTGTCCAAATGCCTGAAGATGAAAAAGTTTTCTTAGTTAATACAATTTCTTAATTTTTCTTTGTCAGTTTAACATTTGCGAAAATTGGTACTTAGAATGAAACTGCTTAAAAGTGTAGTCTCGTCTGTAATATTTATTGCAAATAAACATTTTAGTACCCAAAGAATACCCGGAATGATAAAAAGGGGAGTGGTTAAATGTAGGCGTGGTCATTTACACTACATATACTTTTCAATTGTTCACAATTGAATCTTAAAGGTATTTCTAAATAAGGCTAATTTTCTATAATTGACCATTATTCGCAAGATTTTTAATTTATTTCTCTTATAGGAGACAGAGCCGCCGTAATCTTTGCCTGGGTATATTGTCCAACGCAAAGTACAAGACGATCTTTACAATAATTAGAGGGGATATACGACGGGCTACTATAAATAAATGTGAAAAAATATAATGTTCAAGATTTCAAGGAATTGATTGCTTTCATTGGGATATATGAAGTGTTTTCTAAACTTTTGAAATTTTAATATGGGTTACAGGTAATAACAACGCCCACTCCCTGTCTCTATCAGACGTAATTAAACATTATGAATAGGATAGATTTGTGTTTATTAACATTATACGGCCTTTTTCTGTAAAAAATGTAGTCATGTAAAATTATTAAAGTTTATGTGTGTACTTGATTGTATATGAAAACAATTCCATAAGATACATAACTTTTTTATTAGGAAAACATTTATATTAAAAATTTTCACATTAGTTACGGGAATTTTTATTGCACGAAAAAGCACTTACTGTTTATCGTTTTTCAAACTGTTAAATGGTGAGGGTTAAGCTCGAGTGGAATGGCCACACTTTAAATATTTCCCCTGTGACAGTGGAGTGGATCTAACGGTTAAAAAAAGGAAAAATTAAGAAATTAATAAGTTAAGATTGCAAAAAATAAACTTCTCCCTTATGGAATTTTCAAGTCGTTTTATCTCTATTGCAAAGCATTACACTGTTTTTCGATACTCACCACGCCTACTCTCAGATTCGAAGTTATTTACTATAATTTTTATTGCACTAAAAGGCACTTATAGTTTTTAATTTTTAAACTTGTAAGGGCCGTGAGGACAAGCCTGAGTCATAGAGTTTGAACCTCTAACGGCTACTAAAAAATAAAGAATTTAAATACTCAAGCTTACAAAAAATAAACAAATTTCAGGTACTAGCCATGCCCACTGTCAGATTTTATCAGACATAACTCAAATAATCATTAACACAGATTTGTGTTCTCTATCTGTGGCAACTTATAAGAAAAGGAACTTAAAAGTTTCAATTAACGTTATAATACAACAACGTTGTGTTCGCAATAACCCTCCAATTATTTACTTTATGTGTGAGTCCTGTAAAGGAATTATTACTTATTATAATACTAAATTGATTACTCCATTTAAACTTTATCAATAACACATTTATTAACAAGTTAAACACTTATTAATTCATTACACAATTAATTATTAGTTTTGGCAGAGGAACATGTAAGATCACTTAAATTGCCTGAACGTTTCTAGACCTAAACTTATTTGAGGAACACATACCTTCAAATCTGTCTTGTACTTTGTTACCACCAGGTACTTCGCCGATCATATTATCGGAACAGACTCGAAATACTATTCACTGACCCGCAATATCGACGATCACTTTGTACTCATGGCGTGCACACCCGCACATCAACAAGTCATCATGTCGCACAAGTATCTCTCTAGTCTCTGCATAAGTCATTAAATCATAATTGTAATGTCGAACTCGAACTGTTATATTACAAGTCGTTATTTAAGTCATCGTCTCGAAGTTATCTGCTCAAGTGGCTATTAAGTCATCTCTGCTGAAGTGTTGATCAGGGTCCTCGTTAGGTCACAGGTTGTGACTCCCTTTTTTCCCTCGGGGGTGTCACGCCCCCCTTGCTTTCATTTGCAGCATTGCGAGTGACGCAACATGCCCATTTTCCATTGGTTAATTTTTATCCAATGGAACTACTTCACAACCTCGTAAGGGCCCGCTCGGCCCCCTCTGTCTTGGCGCCCCTAAATTTATGGTTTTCGGACCTTTAGGTTCACATGCTGTAAAACCCGGCGCCATCCAGACTGGCAGTATTGTTTGCCGTTTTAGACATAATAAATAAAAGGCATAAAACTGTCTCACCAAAGTGTGGGATCAATTTCTGATCTCACATATCCTCGGACAAAGAAACAAAAAAATATCACCACCAAAAAGTTCAAATCACTTGCAACTCTGGAATTGGCATTTTTCACTGAACAAAAGTTCGTCATAGAATTGCAGTTCAAACACAGTCTTATTGTAAACACAAAAGTTTGTCAACACACATTATACACTATATATCAAAGTTATGTACCCATCAAGTGTATCAGGTCAAGCTTTTAACTTAAGCAAAATTAAATTTTGACTATTTTTAAAAAAAATTTTAAGCATATGCACAATCACCTGGAAATGTTACATACCTATATTTAACTACTGATACTTTTAATACAATTACACATCTCTTACAAATTACACAGCATATGTTTTAATACAATTCCTGCCTTATTTTACCAATTTTCCTTATTGATTCTTTCACAATATAATATAACATATTTGCTTCACTTTATAACATTAGTACATAATTATTAATACAATCACATTTTTCTTTTAAATTCAACCATTTAGAAACAAACTTTGTACATCAGATTCTATAACTCCCATTACCATTGCATATGGGGTTGACAACTCACTTGACATTTTCACTTTAATTGACCTTCTAGGCCCAGAATGTAAACAAAAACAGCCACCCCTGATATGTGAGAGGTAATTGATGGATTGACTTGCAAAAATATCTTTAGACTTTAGAGGATCCCTTCTTTTTTTGATGCCGGAAGTTCGCAAACGGAAACGTTCAACAGCTTTCTTCGGACAGATTGAAAAACGATAAAGACTGACCCCCTGATTCCTATCTACGTTTTTTGCTAATGACTGATTAGCTACCATTCACTCAACTCAACTCTTTGAAGCATGACTGGGCACTTTCAAGACGTTTCACCGTGGGTTTGAAAGCACTGAAGAAGGCACAGCGATCGCTTGGTAAACAAAAAATTCTGCAAACAAGTATCGTAGCCTTTTATTAACCCATTCGACGTGTACATAAATGTCGACTTAACTATTTTCAATTTATATATCTGCCCACTATTTTATTATTAATCATATTTTGTACTACCCACTTTTCTATAACAGAATGCTGCACATGGGCCTGTAACATTATTTGCTTTGTATAGTTCGTTTCCTTTTTTAAACTTAAATTTAACTCTATTCAATATAATTTATATATTATTATCCCCTATTTAAATTTAATTTCGTTGGTGCCCTGGGCTAACTTGTGTCAAGCAGCAAAGTTACCTTTCGGTACCTTCATCACCTGACTGCATTTATCCCTTTTATAAAAACTTTATTCAGCATGTTAAATCATTTTACTGTATTATATTATTTAAATTTTATTTCACCTTTCCATTCCTTATTGGGATTCTCTGTTATTATAATTTGTTTTCTTTATACCTTCCTTATGAATTTAAAAAAAAATTGTAAATATTTTTTTTAAACATTTTTTTGAAATTTTAAAATTTTTGCTATTTAATTTGTTTAATTTTTTTAACTCTTTGCTTAACACTTTCATAACTTTTTAATTTATATAAAACAAAAATTCAAAACACACTGGAATCGAATTTTTTATTTGAAATAATTTTTTTTAAATTTATTTATTTATTTAACGCTTATTTAAAATGACTTCCGTGCATTATTTCACTTATTTAAAAATGTATTTACTTATTTATTTGATTTGTTTTTTAACATCTTATGATTTTCAATCTCTTTTATTTATTTACTTTTTTAACGCTTATTTAAAATGACTTACGTGCATTATTTTACTTATTTGAAAATGTATTTACTTATTCATTTGATTTATTTATCCTTTTTTAATCGAGGAAATAATTTACTAACCGCACCTACACTATTTATCATGTTTAATTATTTCAATTCATTTTAATCCTTATAACTTTGAATACTTGACATTTTAGTATCCTTTTATAAAGCGCGATTGTTGACGCGATTGTTTATCATTCCATCGCATACATTATTATCTAATTATTACTTATGTTGACATTTTTAGTAACTGCGACAACATACTTTATAGCCGTAATACATATTATTAATTATCAAATTACTACACATGACATTTATTGCCTCCAACTTTTCTTTTATTTATTTCATAACATTTCTCAACCTTACTCAAAATTTCTTTTTCACAATTTTTTGTCATATTTAAAAATACCTAATCATCGATTTATCTAACATTACTAACAGAATATTTTTTTACGTAGATTACCGTTTGTTTACCAACGCTTCTCAGTTGCAATCGTATCCATCGATAACTTTTAATTTTTTTATTTACCTACCTCATTGACATCTAAATTCTTTATTATTTTATAATATTTATTTTTTCCTTCCGTATTTATTTATATGTATTTCACATTTATATTTATTTTCGTACAACTTATATCATCAATATTTACATTTTATTTTCATATCCTATTTATTTATATTTTATTTTCATATCCATATTCATTTACATTTTATTCACTTCGTATTTGCTTATACTCACATGATTATCGTAACCTTTCCTTCAGCTGTAAATGAACAACAAAAATGCTTTTTTGTTGCACTCAATGTTCTTCAATTAGTTTTTATTTCAACCTTTTTTTACATCATTTATTCACTTAAACAAAATTTTAACTAAATTTATTTCATTTATCCTGTTACTTTAGAATTAATTTAGTTATTTAATATGCTTGTACAATTTATATTATTCCTGAAATCTTCATTTACCTAAACAATTTTCAATGCATTTTTACATTTTAACATTCCTGCACGATATATCATGTCCTCGATTGCTTCATTGCAACAGGCGATTTACAGCTATCTAAACTGTTCATAGTTCAGCATTTTAAATTCAACCTGATACAAAATTTTAGATTATTTATGCCCTTTATTCATTTTTTGGCATAAAATTTGTACCATTAATGACTAATCTCTAATATTCTCCTTTTCAGCTCATTTCTATTTTTTCATTTTACTTAATTATGTCTTACAATTTTTAAGCCTCCAGACTCTTTGAAAATTCCTGCCTGCCCATGTAAACACACTCAAGCTTGGACTGGCCTTTCACAACAACGATTCAACCTGCATCGATTCAAACAGATCCTTCCATCTATCCAATTAGGTAATATTTGATTCTACCTTTTATTTTTGTAGACCATTTGCATAATTCATATTTGCATAATTTTCTTATCTCATGTAAAGCATGTTGATTTCACAATATCAGTTATATTATATGCCTAATATTATTTTATATAATTCTAGAAAACAAGATTTTGTGAACAACTGCTATTAATTTCTTTGCAGTTCATTACCATGTTCCATTTTAAAACAATTCCTTTATTATTACTTTTACACACTTCATAGCATTATTCATTTTTTTATTTTTAAAATTCATTCATTGCCAGATCATTTTCCTTTTTATTCATTTTGACTTGTTATTTTTATCTCCTTCTCATTTTAAAATTCTTTAAATGCTAGTCATCAGAACATATTGAATTTCTAAATATTTTTGATCTTTTGAAAAAATTTGAATCAAACTTTCTTTCATTTTGTTCATGAATATCACTTTCATTTGTGTTTTGATTTTGTATCTCATTTAACAACTTTAATTTTTGTATAACATATTGATTTTCAACTATATCTGAATCTACTTTTAGAATATCATTACCTTCATTATCAATTTGATTATTGTCCCTTATTATATTATTATTTTCATTTTGAATACATTTACTAGCATTACTTGAATTTTGCAGTTTTTGAAAATTAACATTTTCACTTTCATTTTGAATGTTTTTACAATCACTTGAATTTTGCATTTCTTGACAACTAATTTCTTTATTTTCATTTCGAATATTTTTACTATCATTTGAATTTTGCATTTCTTGAAAATTAATATTTTCATTCTCATTATTCAAAACATACATTCCTTTATTTTCAAGTGAATTTTGAGTATTTCTACCTCAGGATTTTTATTTTGACTTTGAATTTCGTCAAACATTTTATTTTCATTTGCATTATGTACTCTTTGAACTTTAACATTTTCATTTTGCATATTTGCTTGATCAATATTTTCAAAATACTTATCAACGGTTTGATTTTGAATAATTTTGACATCCGTATTTTCGCTTATATGCTGCATTTTTTCATTTGTATTTTGAACATTTTCAATTTGTACACTTTGTACAGTATAACATTTCTTGATTGAATCTCAATTATTTCACCTTTATCGTTATATTTATTTTCACTTTGTACCTTTTGTGCTATAAGACATTTTTTTGCGTGAATCTCATTTATTTCACTGTCTTTGTCATATTTTTCCATCAATTCTTCCGCACTTTGTACATTTTGTTCGATATAACATTGGGTAGCGCGAATTTCAATTGGTTCATCTTTCATGCTATATTTATTTCTAATGGTCAATTTATTTTTTTTCCAACTTTTATTACTCGAAAGGGTCCCTGAAATCTATCTTGTAGCATATTGGGTTTATTTTCGTCTTTGAAAAACGCGTTAGCTCCGATTTGCATTTCTTCATTAGTAATTTCTTCTTTTGAAATTTTTAATCACTCCTATTTTCATAATTTTATTTAACGTAATTTTAACCTTCTTTTGATTACTTATTACAATATCAATTTTGTTATTTTTTATTACAGTTCGAATTGCGCCAAATGCAAAAAGTAACTTTGCGTGTTTTGTGGGGATAAAGACCACCTCTTTATCCTGAATTTCCTGATCTAAATCAAATTGTTCTGCAATCAAATGATCTGGCTGCAAAGCAATCCTGCGTGCGAGCGTGACATAGACCTGGACGTCAAGTTTGACTCTTCATTAACACATTATTTTTCATCAAAATCATTAACCTTTTCATTTTTAGGAAAATTGTCCTTATCGACCTGTGCGATCTTCTGTCATAATAACCATTTTTAATATTTTCATTAAATTCAACTATGCCTTTTACTTCATCTTTTGTGACAATTGGCTTTTTCGCACTCATCACAATTTTAAAATATTTTTCGGTATCAACATTTTTATTATTTTTATCCTCTGAAACAGTATAGTCATTAACATGGCTACCTTCAAAAATTTGAGTATCAATTTGCGAAACTTTACAACTAGTTTCCTTAATTTCATCATACTTTCCATTATCGATCTGAGTCAATTTTGAGTTAATTTAATTTTTGTGCTCATCATTTAAATTTATTTTTGCATTGCACGCATCATTTTTATTTTTACTAACTTCTTTAACTCCTGCATTTTCATTATTTGTCATGATTTTACTTATATTATTTCCTACACATGTATGTTCCTCAATTTTCTTTCTATTAATATTTGCGTCACATTTTAGACTTTGGACAAAGTGTACATCGAATCGGACTCATCCGGTCTGAGATTTCACAGCTGCTATATTAAAGACCTATATTAAAGGCCGATGATTTTGACTGACGCTACGGTTTTTTTCTTGCCCCTGAAATCTTTCTTGTGTAAATGTTTGGGTATTTGACCTATCATTTCTTTCCGTATTTATTTCTCTGTTTCCGCTATTTTGCCCATTTCGAAATCGTTATTTTGTTCATTTCTAAATTCACTTCTTTTATTCCCATATTTATTTACTCAATAATTTTTTTGTGCATTTTGGTTGTGCCAACAGGTAGAAAAATAGTGCTCTTTTTTCCGCATCCTATGCAATTTATAATTTCATTTTCTGCCTTCTCATACCTCTCATATTTTACTTGCTGAGGTTCAAATTTTTAATTTTGTAAATGCCTTTACATTTGTCTATCATTAAAATTTCTGCCCATATTTTCATTACGATAAATCGCATTAAATTCTGTACTGTCGCATTCCTCAAAAATGTTCTCTAAATGTTCCGCGTATTCCACCGCCTTTTCAAAATCTTGTATATCCAATTTCTTAATTTCAAATGCCAGATCTTGTCTTAAAGTTTCCATAAATTTCGACAACATTAATTTGTTCCTTACTTCGCATATTTCATTATTTGTGTAATTCCCTAAAAATTCATTTGTCGAATTTGAAATTTCCAACGCTAACTCAGATACTTTCATTCCTGGCGTCATTTTAATTTTATATAAATGTGTCTCCTTTTGCAGCATTGTAAAATATGTTTTAAATCGTTTCAACAATATTTGTTTTATTTCATCCATATCCTCTGCTTTCTGCAGTTCCCTTTTCTTTGACAAAAATTCAAGTGCTCTCTCCTTTAACCTAGTTTTTAAAATGACCACCTTATTTTCCTCCAACCATTCGGCCAACTTTGAAAAATTTTCAAATTGCGTGATAAAAATTTACCATCTTAGTCTTTCCTTCCATTAAACACTGGCAATAAATTAATTAATCCAAACTTCTCCATTTTTACTCTCGGATTTTCAATAACCCCTATTTGTGATATTTCCGTTGATTTATTTCGTCTAGAACTTCTATTGGTTCTTTGAGGCATTTAAAACTAAGGCATTTAAATTTATCCCTTCTAAATTCCTAATTAAAATTAACAGCATAAAATACACTTTAAAAATTCTGCACATAAAACACTTCTGCATGCAAATTAAATATTCTTATTATTGATCAATTTTTTAAACATTATCATTACACTGGTGACTGTGCATATTTAATTTCAACAATGCTAAAATATGGTCATCACATGCTCCTCCATTAAATTTATTCATCTCTTTCTTTAAATTATTTTATCAACCTTAGTATTATTTATTAAAATTTTCATTAAAATTCTGAACTCACACAAATGCGCCATGGAAACCAAATGTGGCAACTGAAAAGAAATGTTGGGAACCTAAAAGTTACAATTAACATTATTATACAACTACGTTGTGTTCGCAATAACTCTCCTATTATTTACTTTCTGCGTGAGTCCTGTAAAGGAATTATTACTTATTATAATACTAAATTGATTACTCCATTTAAACTTTTACAATAAAACATTTATTAACAACATAAACACTTATTAATTCATTACACAATTAATTATTAGTTTTGGCGGGGGAACATGTGAGACCACTTAAATTGCCTAAACGTTTCTAGACCTAAAGTTATTTGAGAAGCACATACCTTCAAATCTGGCTTGTACTTTGTCACCACCTGGTACTTCGCCGATCATATTGCCGGAATAGACTCGAAGTACTTGTTAACTGACCGGTAATATCAACGATCACTTTGTACTCATGGCGTGCACACCCGCACATCAACAACTCATCATGTCGCACAAGTATCTCTCTAGTCTCTGCATAAGTCATTAAGTCATAATTTTAATGTCGAACTCGAACTGTTATATTACAAGTCGTTATTTAAGTCATCGTCTCGAAGTTATCTGCTCAAGTCGTTATTAAGTCATCTCTGCTGAAGTGTTGATCAGTGTCCTCGATAGGTCACAGGTTGTGGCTCCCTCTTTTCCTTTGGGGTGTCACGCCCCCCCCCCCCCTTGATTTAATTTGTAGCATTGAGAGTGACGCAACAAGCTTATTTTCCATTGGTTTTTCTTTATCCAATGGAACTACTTCATAACCTCGTAAGGACCCGCTAGGCCCTTTCTGTCTTGGCGCCCCTAAATTTATGGTTTTCTGACCTTTAGGTTAACATGCTGTAAAAGCAGGCGCCATCCAGACTGGCAGTATTGTTTGCAGTTTTAGACATAATAAATAAAAGGCATAAAGCTGTCTCACCAAAGTGTGAGATCAATTTCTGGTCTCCTACTATCACTAGCTTTGTTAATAATGTGAACATTTCGAATTATTAAATTTATGTGTGTTCTTGATAGGGGATAAAATAAATTCCACTTGTGACGTCATTAGACCCATTCGAGGGCGAAGAGCTAGTTCATCCCGGCGGTTACATTGCTAAATGTGTTATCAATCGAAATATTTTCAAGCCCTTTAAAGGGAATGATAACATGTTTTAATTGTGGTCATTTGAACCAACCATACAGATTTTTCAAAATTTTCTTGCAAAATTTGCAAAAAAGTATTACAAGCTACTTAAAATTATCTGTAAGAATAGCTCATTTCTCTGCCCGCCCTCCTCTGTAACGTTTGACGCAAGATTTCGCATCGAATTTGGAGGGATATAGCCAGCATGGCGACTTTTTTAATGTTGTCGAATTCAGGAAAATGCCGCCAAATCGATGAAAAGATCGACACATTGACGATAATTCAACTAAATAAAATGAGTTTGTTAAGAGATAATATTGTAATGATATATGGGTATCTTTTGCATATCAATCTAACCGTATCAGGAGAAAAGTTGTTCCAAGTGACCACAGTTGTAACATATTATCTGGTACGGTGGTGAAATTTGAAAAACATCCCAAGTTGGTTAAAAATTGATTCTTGTATAAGAAAGTCGTGTTGAGTCAAACTTCTGTCAATTAGCACAGATACACGAAATAAATGTCACTGTAGGTAAACATTATGAACAAATTGATAAAACTCATTAACTATGCCATTCTTATGTACTTCATTTGTATTGGTAGTAGAAATAATTGAAAAAATTATTTATTCTATTTACACCTTGAATATATAAAAAGATGAAAAATGTAAATTTAAAATTCAGAAAAATGAAAGATGTGTGAAATTGAAGATTGCAAAAGCAAGTGGACTTATAACAGAATAATATATTTAGAAGTTTAAATCGCTTAGGAGCCCATGTGAACATGTCAAACATGGGATTTCGCTTAGATACTAACGCTCATGAGGCAGACCTTCTGAATTACGATATAAATAAAAGCAAGGCTGCCAGATTTGATGATTTTGGATAAGTCTCTCTTGGCGATTTTTTTACAAAATGAGTGGGTGAAAAACACACGGGACTGTACATTTATAATTTTTGAATCTATAAATTTGATCGGCATTGATAAAAATTTTATCTGTAACATGAATATATTCATTTAAGTAAAGTTTAATAAGTATAGATATATTTTAAAATAAAATCATCAACTAATAATTAAAAAATAGACGCTATGCAATGTCTTACTGTAAACCATAATATACAAAATATTACAGGAAAACATGCTGAAAAGATTGAAATAATATATAATATATTCAATCTAAAGAGTATACCAGCAGATTGATTACTTGGTTCTTAAATATATATGGGATGCTGATAAAAGAATGCTTTATTAAATATAAAAATATTCTTAAAATCAATAATAACAAATTTACATAAATGCATTACGAGCCAACTCTAAGAAAAAGCTATCCAAATATCCATTTTTATGGATTTTATAATAATGCGGAAAATATTTTTTTTAATTATAATAGCATTGCCTCTTAGAATTTAGTCTTGTCGGCAGTTATAATACCGCAGAAATTTACTGTAATGAAAATGTGTGTACTTACGATGAACACGTATATAGCAAGATAAAAATCTAACATTATTTCAGTATTCATAAAACTAAATTACATACCCTGTAACGTAATCAGTTTTCATATGCTGGTGTATTCCATTAACTTAAATAAAAATAAAATAAAAATATAATACGGGTTTCAGGTGCCAACCACGCCCACTCCATGTCTTTAACTTTTAGCACGCTACTCAAAAACGCTACAAATAAATTCTACAAGATATCATTGTTACTTTCCTCATATACATAATGTATAAGGAAAGTATTGTGACGGGGTCGAAAATTCGAAATCGAGTTTTCGATGGGAGAGCACGTTTCAAGCATCTCTGATTACGAAGCAAACATTTTTGAAGTGATGTCTGTGTGTGTGTGTGTCAGTGAGCCTGTGGAGACGATAACTGACGAACGAATGGACCGATTCGAACCAAATTTGATATAAAAATCACAATCCGTAAACACTGAAAGCCTATTGTTTTTATACTTAATCGAATGTTCAGAACCCCCCTAAATTTTCGAATAAAATTTTGGAAAAATCGTTAAAAAATAAAAACCGCTAATAAAGTTATGTAAATAGACATTTCTTATGTAATTTTTCATGAGAAAACGATTGACATAAATTTTAGAACGCTAACATGAACCGTTCTCGAGATATTGCACATTTTTCAAAAAAGTTATTAAAAAGTCATATAAAATGAAAAAAAAAATATTTCCTATTGAGAAACATGTTCACTTTTCATTTGTAATACCATGCGATAAATTGGGTGACATCATTCTCGTAGATCTAGCTCGTTCCATTCATGAAAAAAGATACTTTGAGTAATACTTTTGTATTTGAACGCCAATAGTCATTTTTCTGCTGTAAGAACAACTTATTTATTTGTCCATAACGCTTGGCAAAATTTTGGCGACGAATTTGGCGGAATGTCGCCAACTTGGCGACTTTTTGAAATGTTGCCAAATTAACGAAAATCTCGCCAAATGGATAAAAATGACGCTAAATCATTGAAAATGACGACTGATTGCCGAAAATGCAATATCTTGGAAAGAATATTAGTATCTACTATAAGAAAAACCTATTTTTTTACTGTAAAAGTAGTAAATTCATTACATTATATAAGGAAAGTCCCAGGAAGGATGTTGTCCACATCAGATTTTTTACTGTATTATGGGGCAAGTAAGATCCTAATAAGAATACTTATTTTCGCCACAAAACCGTTTTAGATTAAACCAGACCATCGACAAGTCCGTCAACTCTAAAAAATATCCAGTTTAGAGGGCACTGCGAAATCGGAGGTGATAGATATATTAGGCTTAAATGAAGAAATTAAATGAATCTCTGCTTCAAATCTTGGGCGAAGATGAGTACTTTTTCTAGTTAAATAAATCAGACAAAGCGAAATTGGCATCTACCAACAAATTTCTATTCAACATACTCACTCAATTAACTAATTTTTGTTTGGTCAGTACCGGATAAGATCAAAATGACAGTGGCAAGTGGGCTTGAATTTCTCCATTCAATGCCACGGCTGGTATTGTGGCTGCAATTTTAGCATTCGAGTCCTACAAATGCAAAGCGTAGGAAACACGGTAATTTTTTTAGAAATTCAATCCCTTTCATTAAGAGTTTTCAAGTGCTGAAATTTCAAGTGATGAATTAAAATTATTTTTTAAAATTTTCTTGAACTAAATGGTTAGACTAATTATTTCCAGGCATTCAGAGATTAATGAAATTAAATTGTTATTTTATAAAGGTGTGATTTTCTGATGTAAAATAAACATACTATATTTTAACATTGTGCTGCTTCTTCACTATCAAAAAAATATTGTGGTTTTCAGGTACTAACTCTTAATCTCAGTTTAAAGTTTCTTTGGGGAAGCAATTCTAGTATTCGAACACCCATATGCAAAAAGACAGAAACTAATCAAGCTATCAAGAATTATTTCGCTTTCATTAGGATTTTTTAAGTATTTTTGAAAGTACACTTTTGAAAATATAATTGGGATTTCAGGTACTAACCACGCCCACTCCCTGTCTCCATCCAACATACTTCACATTATGAATATGATTAATTTGAATACTTTTACCATTATACGACGTTAAATCTGTTAATAATGAGTACATTTCAATTATTGATGTGTACGTGATGGAATAGAAAATCAATTCCATGAGATACATATTTTTTTTCCTGGAAAAATAAAATACAAAATTAAATTTAACACTTTCACGTTATTTATCGGAATTTTTATTGCTTAAAAATGCACTTACTGTTTCCGTTTGTTTAATTGTGAAATGCTGAGGTTTAAGCTTTAGTAGATTGGCCGCACTGTGTGTTTGTGTTTTCCTTTTATCTACCTACACAAGATTATAGAATTTTTTTTATTTCATTTACTATAACAATTTTCATGCATACAACAGACACTTAAATATTCTCTTTTTTTTTTTTTTTTGAAAAATGTATGTTAAAATACATTTTAATTATGCTCTAAACATGTATGAAACTAACCACACAATTTTATCTATATAAACTGCATTAAAAATAACCATATATATTTTTTAATTTAGGGAATTAGAAAAAAATTTATTTAAAATATATAAAATATATTTTTTATTATTATTATAACACATTTTATTTTGACTTGACCAAATTATCTCTAGGTTCTACACATTAAATTTTATAAAAAAAAATCACCTTGTAGTATTTGCTGTGTTACTGACGGACAGACGGAAAAATATTCAAATTTTAAATTCATAAATGTAAATATCCTATTTCTGTAGCCTAGTCAGTTAGTTCATTTCAGGTTATTCGAAAGGTAATATTTCTGGTTTAATAATTAATCAGACCTGTTTGTCTGGCAGACCTGTTTGTCTCGCTTTGTTAGTGGACATTTTAGGAGTCTCACCTATAAGCATGGACGGAAGGTTTTAAAGCTCTGCACTTAGTGCAGGACAACCCAGACTTCGCCTGAGCATATTTTAAACTGTATTGACTTTAAGTTGGATGAGGTGTTTTCAAATCCACTTTTGTTTTTGGACTTTTTAGAAGTTCATGGACTAATGGAATTGGTCTAAATTTGTTGGACAAATTAGGGATTAGGAACAACAACAACAATAGAAATAGATCAATTAATGTTAAACCTATACTTAGCGTAACTCGACACGCTTCCTGCGTTTTGATTGGGTGGCACAGATTAATGGGTCGCCAGAAGTGGGATTTTTCCTATCCCTACATACATAGTGTTGGGTTGCAACTAATATTTAATAATTTTAGGAACTTTATTTGTTAGTCTAAACGGGTTCAGAAGACTTATTTACACATTATTGTTAGATTTTCTTAAAATTAGTTATCAGTGTTCCATGTATTTAGGCTTTTAATTATTTTATTAAATTAAATTTTATTAAATTTTAATTATTTTATTTAACTATTTAGGTCTTTCTGTCCCAAAGGTATTCGATTCCATGGTTATAGTGTTCATATACATATAGTGTTCGTGGTTATAGTGTATGTAAAATGAAACGGTCATGTGTCCTACTTCAAAAGCTATATAATAAAAGGCAATGTATGTCTGTGTGCCTTAGATACTATAGGCTCATGAATCGCGCGTCGTAGAGCTACGAAATTTGGCAATCGGGGATCCGGGGGAGGGGAGGGGGACACGTGAAAATAGATTTTTAAAATTTGAATTGTTTTTTTTTTGTTATTTAATGTTTTATGCGATTTCGACCGTGTTTTCCCATTTTTCCTCTTTTTTCTCCACCATCCGGACTTCCTAGAAAACAACAAATCACACGACCGAAAAGAACAAACAATTGTAAGTAAAAATATCATTTCAAATCTCAGAGACAAATTCTAATATTTGTCTCTGATAATTGTCTCTTTGATTTTAAAACAAAAGTCACTTTCGGCTCAAAAAACACGAACTTTCGTTTTTAAATCCTCGCATTGGGAAAAGTTCCGACAATTTCGACTAATAATTTACATTTTTAGAAAGCTCAAACATCAGGCATTCTTACAAGCCCAATCTGGTTAAGAAATAATAAAAAATAGCCGCCCGATCCGGATTTTAAGGATGTAATGAATTTTAATTTCTCGGCGACCGTTAAAGGAGTTCCGATTTGTCACTCACAGAAATCGCCGTGCGCACGCAGACGCACGGCGTTTCCATGGCGACGGTTTTTGGCATGCATCGGGTTAGAAAATTACGTTATATTTTAAATGATGGAATTAAGAGCTTAGCATATGGTCATTATAAAATTTATATGATTGAATTATGGTGAACTGAATTGTGGTGATGTATTATGTACATCGGGTGATAGCGACTGTATACAGAGTGAAATTATATTTATTAGAAAATTACGTTATATTTTACGTTACATGGTCATTATAAAATTTAAATGATTAAATTATGGTTTTAACGTCAATAAACTAAAACAATAGTCATTAATATAAATGGTCATTATAAAATTTAAATGATTGAATATATAATAAATATGGTCATTATAATATTTAAATGATGAATTATGGTGGATTGAATTGTGGTGATGTATTGTATACATCGGGTAGTGGTAACAGTATACAGAGTGAAATTGTTATATTTATATGAAATTATTATATTTATTAGAAAATTACGTTAAGTGATCGAATTAAGTGATCGAATTAAGTGTATGGTTTTAACGTCATTAAACTAAAGCAAACTTTGTTAACTCCACGGGGTTATGGCGCAAGCGAGTTTGTCACGGTCAGAATTTTCAAGGGTAGCGAACGGGTTGGTCGCTGAAGGCGTCTAGTAAAATATAAAACCATATTTTTTTCCCAGTTTCAAAATCGTGATTTTTAAAGTTCTTTTAAGTTTATATTTAGTGTTGATCCGTTCTAAAACCGTTTTATTTTTGTGTAATTCTTTGCATCTATATTTTTGGTCAGGGCAATTACAATCAATATTTTTGACTTTTAATGATCATCAAGCTTTGATTAATTCTACAACGAAGCCCAGTTTTAATGGATGCAGAATGTAAACACATCAAGCTGTAAGATGAGTTGTATAAGAATTGCTGAATTATTTAACTCAAAATTATTTAGCTTTGGAGTCTGAAATATAAGTGACATGAATGAAATAATCATTGATTTTACATAGAGAAGCATACGATTTTATAACATTGCCTTTTTCGATGAAGTTTTAAGCATGCCGTTAGAAAGTACTGTAATCTCCATGATTTTAAGTTTTTAAGTAAAATAAATTATTGTAGTACTGTGATAGTTTAAAAAATATCGCCGCTGAATTTTAGAGATGTTTCAATAAAATTGCATTTCTGTCGGAAAGTATTTAATAATCAATGCTTTATGCATGATTGGTATTTTTGGTAATCATTTTATCTCTATTTTTCTTGTTTGCATTCTTCAGTGGTTTAAACACGGTGTACTCTTCTGTTACCCTCTTAGTAGTAAGTTTACTCTCAAATTACTTGTTCCTATTTGCGCGGCTATTCCTTTTCTTGCATCCTTAGTTTTGTAAATGCATATCAACTCGATATGTTAGTGCTACATACCGAAGCCAAGCAGTGCTCATTAATACAATGTAACTGCGTAAAAAGAGGTATATATACGAACAAAATATAATTGCAATGGTCGAGCTTAAGACCTTTGTGTTCATTTATAATCAAGGTCTCAACTAACCGTCTAGGTCACTTCTAAGTTAAATTGAATCAATGGGTACCGTAAAGTAATTAATTATTAATGAGTGCTGTTAAAATATATGTAAATTATTAAGTGTACTAAAATAAATATAATTTAAAGGAAAAGCTTCGTGGATAATGACCAATGTGTTATTTTTCAGCTGCGATAAGTGGGCTCGCACTTTTGACTTTAGTTTGGAGGATTATCATAAGTACATTTAATATACTACACTATACGAATGTAATAAATATTGTCTTTTAAAATATGAATATTAAACGAAGAGTATTTAAATTAACTAACTTTCATAATATATCAAAATCACGTTACAGGTTCTTTACCGTCACTTCTTAATTTCTTGA
This sequence comes from Amaurobius ferox, assembly GCA_951213105.1. Taxonomy (NCBI): domain Eukaryota; kingdom Metazoa; phylum Arthropoda; class Arachnida; order Araneae; family Amaurobiidae; genus Amaurobius; species Amaurobius ferox. The sequence goes on from OX578154.1 coordinate 26,429,570, forward strand.
TATTTTTTCTTTCCTCCTTGATGTTTGTCATTTATTCGTAGTATCCTACCACTCGTTTTGCCTGCCTCCTTGGTTTTACCCCTTTTCTCTTCTCTTCGCAGCTATTACAACTTATATCTACCTTCAACAATACGTGCTATTCTGTCGCAAGTGCCGAATTTGCTTGAATAAGTGAAGTTGTCGAGAATGTTGCTCTTTTAGACTTCGAAACCGATTGACACATAAATTTTATTATATGCTGCAGTTATGGGAATAATTTATATTAATTTCGTGGTTATCCGCGTCGCACATTCTGTACAAGACTTTTATGTACTTTGTATTGCCTAGACACCGTTAATTAAAAATGTGCTAAGCACGTTTAAGGTTGGAAAATTCTGAAACCATTTATAACGTAAATGGCAGGAAATTCTATTTTAACCCTCTTTTCGAACTCCAAGTTATTTAGATTAATATTTGGCCGAAAATGCTGAAATGAAATTTACAGTTCTCTAAATGGGTTTTGCGGCGCAGATGGATGTGTATATTTTGTAGTCGGAGCGAACAAATTATGGTGGAGGGGAGGGGAAATTCTTTATGTTCAAAGTGTAAGCAAAATATATTTCATATGTGGCTTTCGAATTTAATAAAATTTTGCTGACTCTTATATTCTGTAATTTATTTAGTTTTATATTTGTTTGTTTGCATCTTAAGATTCTCTCATTTTCTGTGCTTTTTCTTTTACTTTTCCTTTCGCCACACTAGATGGCGCTATTATATTGGTTCCATCGTTTAGCAATTCTCTGTTGCCATAGGTTAGCGCTCAAGTAAAACCATGCTAAATACGTTCAAGGTCGACAAAATTCAGAAACCATTTATAATATAAATGGCAGAATATTCTATTTTAACCACTTTTCTGACTCCAAGTTATTTAGATTAATATTTGGCCGGAAATGCTGAAACGAAATTTATAGTTTCTCCAAATGGGTTTTGCGGCGCAAATGGAATGTGTATATTATGTAGTTGGAGCGAACAAATTATGGGGGAGGGAGGGATTTCTTTATGTTCAGATTATAACCAAAATATATTTCATATGTGGCTTTCGAATTTAATAAAATTTTGCTGATAACATCTTATATTCTGTAATTTGTTTAGTTTTTTTTTTGTATGCTTCTTAAGATTATATTGCCCTCATTTTCTGTGCTTTCTGTTTTACTTTTTCTTTCGCCACACCAGGTGGCGCTATTATATTCATTCCATCGTTTAGCCATTTTCTGTTGCCATAGTCTAGCGCTCAAATAAAACTGCGTTAAGGACGTTCAAGGTCGACAAAATTCAGAAAACATTTATAACATAAATGGCAGAAAATTCTATTGTAACCACTTTTCTGACTCCAAGTTGTTTAGATTAATATTTTGGCCGAAAATGCTGAAATTGAATTTTCAGTTCTCAATAGCTTTTACGACGCTGATGGAAAGTGCATGTGCTGTAGTTGGAGCGGGCAAATTATATGGCAAGAGGGATAATGTGATGTTCAGGCTGTAAGTAAAATGTGTTACATATGAGGCTTTCAAATTTAATAAAATTTGCCGTGAACCTCTTATATTCTGACATGTATTTATTACTTTTTTTTTTTGCTTCTCTTTTTTTTTTCTTTTTTCTGCTTTCTCTTTTTTTTTGCTTTCTCTTTTTTTTTCTGCTTCTCTTTTTTTTCTGCTTTCTCTTTTTTTTTGCTTCTTTTTTTTTGCTGCTAGTTTGTTGGCCCAGGCCGACCGTTTTACTAGAAGGAGAAAAGCTTCTATTTGGACCGCCCAGACAGTGCCACCCAATTTAGACTGGATCCCAGTGAAGGCAGCATCCACTAGGACCATATCTTACTTCCCCTACCACCGACCTCTCGAAAAGACTTACGGACTCACATACTTTACGTGCCCGTACTCCTCGTAACCACGGGGACAGTTTCATCAAAGTCGCTAATCGAACTACTGTCGTCCGGGTTCAATCACTGTGCTGTAATTACTGGGCGGTTCCATTCCTGCTTCTCAAATGTATATTTCATTTTCTGTGCTTTTCTCTTTTAATTTTCCTTTCGTCACACTAGGTGGCGCTACTATATTGGTTCCTAACATTTAGCCATTTTCCGTTTACTCACTCTAGCGTTCATTTAGGAATTCGTGTCTAAGTTTAATCACATTTGAGAAAGAATGCCACAGATTTGTTTCTAATGTGCATACTTTACTTTATATTCCGCATTTCAATTTATGATTTTGTTATTGATTGTGCGCAAAATCCAGTTCTATACTTATTGAATTCCCTTGTCTATTACTAGCCTGAAACAATTACTCCATTACCTTTTGATTTATCGCCGTTTTTTCAATTCTCCGAGAGTTACGACGAATAGCTTGATTTCCTGTGTAAAATAAGTTTAGCTTTGATCCGGAATCAGAAATAGAAAAATGTGGGTTGACGTTTAAATATGTATACTCCATAAATCACACCAACTACCGCGGCAAACTGCAGGGGCTGTAAATAGAGGACCCGTTTCCGATATCAACCAGTTAGAATTTTAAAGAGGAGCCAGAAAGAATTTCATATATTACTACCGGCTAGAAAAATATAATACCAGAGTATGCGATTAGTTTAGGTAGAATATAGGAGGTACACACCTCAAAACTATTAAATCTTCTGCCATTTCTGTAAAATCTTTAATTAATCTCTCTTGGGTCAAGGCACGTGCTAACATAATTGGAAACGAAGACGCTGATCATAACGCTAAATTGGCCACCACTTCAGGATCCCCATTCGTTATCCCCTTCGCTTATTCACTTTTCGCCAACTTCTGTAAAAATTTCATTCTCACAAATTGGCGATCTTATTTAAATAATTATATCTTCCCTAGAACACATGACCCTGACCAACTTTTGAATTTCCTCCCTAAAGTTAATCCTAATTTTCAAATCTCTAATAAATACCTCATTTACTTCATAACAGGCCATGGGCTCTTTTTAGATTATTTATATTATTTCAAATGTAAAAGAACCTCCAAATGCATTTGTAATTCTTTTGGTGACGCAGATCATTATGTTTTTTCTTGTCCATTCTTTAAAATATTTCATTTGACTAAACCTCCCTCTCATCTTCAAGCGGCTTGGTTTTGAGGAGTTAGCAGTAATAAAATTCTTCTCAATAATATTAAAAATGCTATTTTCACTGATAGAGATAATTCTAATAAGGTTGACTAATTGGTTTGTGAGATTTTACTGCTCTCAACTTACTTTGATCAATGAAATCTACACTGTTCCAATAGTTTTAGCTTTTGTTGTTGTTGTTCCTCTTTTATATATTGCTATTATCTTGCTTTTTCATAATGTCATTTTTTGTTATTATCATCATTAACTCTCAACTTGTAAATATTGTATATTATTCTTATTTATTTCAACCCTCTTCTAAATTCATTTACATCTGTTTTTATTTCCTATGATTTTTGGGCCTCTTTTCTCCTCCCTCCTTTTGACTTTCTTTTATCTTTTTCTAAATTAAGTTTCTGTTCTTTTACTTTTCTAAATTATTTTTCTTACTGATATACAATATCCATAATTATTTATTCTTATAAAATTGTCTATCAAAACCATGTATTCTTCAATTATATGTTTCTAAATTTCAAATAAATTATGATGATTCGTTGACCATGGAAGACGGTTTGGGCCGACTTTCATTCCCTGCCGTCCAAACGGCTACTCATGTCTTAGGACGAGTCGGACGATCTGGGTTTTCAACATTCAACACCTCGAAAATTAAAAAAAATATATGAGTAGAGACGTTTTCAGAAATATATTCGGTGTGCTGTAAAGAACCTTTCTGTACCAACTGGGAAACGAACCTGTGATCTTCGTAATGGTCATTTGACGCTCTGACGTTACGCTACAGAATTTTAGGCACTTATCATATAAGTGAACTCTGCAAAGTGTTATGAAGAGCGCAGTCACTTTTTGAGGATCAGTATTAGTAGAGTGGAGTTTAAGGATACCCTGTCAAGGGGAATCGACGAAAAATGTGGCTTTATGCTTTCAGGGAAATCAATGCTCAAAAGTACACAAAAGAATTATTTTAAATTTTTTTACCTAATTAGGATCAAGATATGTTTTTTGAGAAAATAATAGGTAAAATAATTTTATTTCTATGTGTACTTTTTATATTATCATAGGTTTTATGAAAGGAAAAATATTTCTTTTTATGAAAAAATTCCTATCGGTGCATTTTAAAAAAAACCTGCCACCACAATATCATGAAACTTTTGAAATATACTAATTTATGTTTACTGTCATTATTATACCTGCAATTTGTATTATAGGAGTGATAATTTTTATATTATCCAAAAAATTGCATTGTACTGTGCAAATTCTCAAAATTTTGTTAATTAAAATCTGCATAAATTATAATTTTTTGACAACATGAATATAATTTTAGATACAAAACATAGTATTCTACGAGCTAATCATGCATATAAAATTTCATATCTGTATCTCGCATAGTTTTTTTTAATAATTGTACCCGAAACTCAAAAAAGTGCATTTTGAGAAAATCGACTTTAAAAAGTGGGTATGGCCAGCAAAGGAAGCAGAGCGAGCTCTGTTTAAATGCAAGTTTGGCTATTTCTAATCATGGTAAGTAATTAAAACTATACATAATTCTGTTCACAATGAAGTAAACTATAAAATGGTAGTAAAATTGAAAATCAATTTTTTGAAGTTTTTCCTTGCCAGGGTGTCCTTAAAATCGTGTTATGATACAACAAGTTGTATGGGTTCCTGATCCACTAGCAGTGAGAAATATGGCTAATCTGGACTTAAACAAGCCTCGAGAAACAGTTGCAGATATGTGCCTTTGTGTAGAGGGAGGGGGCTCTACCAAGGCCACCTAGACTAAGAGGCCCGGATATTGACAACTCAACCGCAGCAACGGAGGGAAAGTATCTCTAACGAAAGTATCTAACACGTTTTAGGTATCCTTGGCTCTACCAGGTATAGCTGGCTTAATTTTTTTACATGCATCTGCGCATGTGATGACACATAGCAAATGCGCGCAATTTGTTCTCGAGCTCTCTGACTAGACCAATAATATCTTTAGACGTCACTAAGGAAGGTGTGAGCAGCACAATTAAAAATCTCTGCACAGGCTGACTGTGAGTTCCAAATCAGACATGAGCAGAAATTTTCACCCTGGATGTGATTGTCCTGGGAATGGTTGGCTTAATTATTTTTATCTGGCCCTTTCGCAGACGATGTCATGGGGATTTGAAGCATTATCATTATGCTCTTGGGCTCCAAAGAGAAACCGAACTTGTTAACTGCGACTGTCATTTTACCCCACAGACATAGCTAAATCTCCCTGGATGCCACTGGGTTTTGTGTGCATGGTACAATTTAAATCTCTGTGCAAGTTGTTTACGTCTGGATATTCCCACTTCAAAATTAAAGAATTTTTTTTATTTCTAATAATGGGAAAACTTGCTGTCGTTTGGCAACGACTTTCAAAGTCCTCCCTGGTCCGGGACGTCACGTATAACGACATGCTAAACTCATTGATGTCAGACTGACAACATTTTGATTGGCTGCGGACGGATCGCTGAGCCCCATATTACAAAAACATGCCTTTGTGAACCTTTGCAAAAAAGTGTATGTTAGTCTAACACTCAGATTTAAAATTAATTTTGATATACATATTTTGGCAATTCCCATAACTCAAAGAATTATATCTCCTTGGTATTTAATTTTTTACGCAATGCCATATAATCATTAAATAAATTATTTATTACATTGTCATGTGATCCTTGTTATGTAGTTAATAAACTTAAATTTAATAAGTATATAATTCTCATTATTTTCGAGAACCTCAGTTTAATTTGCGTTCGCAGTGGCCAGTCCTCCTTTAAGCTCACAACAGTATAATTTTTGTTCTTTTGACCAATATGTTTCAAATAAGTTTGATTTCTTGTGAGCAGTTCTTAAAATATGCAAAACATACAAACTTTATAAATTTTAATAAAATATAATAAAATTTTGGTATTAAAATCGAATCAATAGTATCAGAAAAATTTCGGTACTCAAGTGTAGTATATAAATGATTGGGCATTTCGGAAATGTTTTCATATGTTTTTACTTTTGTGTTACATTTTGTATTTTCTTATGGATTTTAAAACTTTCAAATTTTTTCATAATTATTAAATATTTGGTTAAAGAAATATTAATATAATGCCAGATGACATTGTGAAACATTTTGCAACCTTTGTTCATTTTTTTCAGCTGCTTGATCAGTTGAAAATTCAGTTAATCAGTCTGTCACAGCTTTAGTTTTGTAAATATATACATACATATATATATATATATATATATATATATATATATATATATATATATATATATATATATACAGGGTTATCAGGAAGGAATCATCCGATTACAAAATTTAATATTTTCTATAATTACAAACAGAAAATTATATTTAATATGTCATTGTAAAGGAAAAATGTTAAATTTTTAGTACCGGAAAGTTTAAAACCGCCATAACGTGCGAATTTGGGGATCGGAAAATCCCCATGCCTACATTGAACACGTAAGGGGACTCCCCAAAAGTAAACGTCTTTGTGCAGTATCTTCATCAGAGGTTTACGGAGCGTTCTTTTTTGCCGAAAAAACAGCGAGTGGTATTAACTACCTCGATATGTTGGAAATTTGGCTTTTCCCTCAGTTGAAGGAAGATATGCAAAATGTCATTTTTCAACAGGATGGTGCACCGTCCCATTGGCATTTGGAGGTTCGTAAATTTCTAAACAGAGAACTGCACACCGTTGGATTGGTCGCAGTGCAACTTATGATTTGGTCCTACACAGCTATCCTCCTAGGTCACCTGACTTAACCCCATGCGACTTCTTCCTTTGGGGATATGTCAAAGATCTTGTGTTCATACCACCGTTGCCTACAAGTTTGCCCGAACTTAAACAACGCATTTGTGATGCTTTACAGACAGTTAATAGTGAAACATTACAACGTGTTTGGCAAGGAATGACATATCGCAATGATATTATACGGGTGTCTAAAGGAAGTCATATCGAACACTTGTAATAATTGTGGAAATATTAATTTTTTGCAATTTTCCTTTACAATGATATATTAATTTTAATTTTCTGTTTGTAATTTTGGAAAATATTAAATTTCGCAATCGGATGATTCTTTCCTGATAACCCTGTATATATAATATATGTATATACAAAAATAACTCTTCGGCAGACGATAATTACCCGAATATTTCAGAAATGAAGCCGTAATTTTCATGGACGTCTGTAATTGCGAATTTTATGATAGTTTGCCAAAATTATCAAGAAAGGAGCTGAAGAAAAACGAGATAAGAATGCAAAATGTTTTATAATGTAGAGGCAATCATGAATTTGGTAACAAGCATCCCTCAACAGAAATAAATGGCTCTTGAATAAAAAATTCGTGCTGATGTTCATGGACAGATAATAAACTACCCAGAATTAGCAAATGAAACAGACTATGGATAAATTAAAACTTTAAGTAGTTATCATTTCTCAAATAAAATTAATCTTTCAACATGCCAACCAGAATTCACACGGAAAGACACACCATTTTGGAAAGCGTTGAAGTATTTGCAAGCAGAAAATTTTCGATACACAATACACAGTAATATATTTAGAATATAACACAACTGAGCATATATCCTCTTATGAAAGAGAATTAAATTGATTTAAGGAAGTTTAACGCGTTTATCAATTTCGGGAAAAATACCTTTCCAACTATTCCACATATATTTGTTTAAAGAAATATTAAATGCCTCTAAAGAACGATTGAAATTTTGGATGCACAATATACCGTAACATGGGATTTAGAGTATGCACAGTGTACAGTAAAATTGCATTTGGAGTATAACCAAACTGAACAAATTTCCTCTTATCAAAGACAATTTAATTTTTTCACGTAGGAAATTTAATATGTTGACCAATTTTTGGATAAATATCTTTCGATGAGGCCAGAAATAGATCTCACACAATACCTTCAGTCTCAATGACGCCAGTGTTTACGACACGCTGACCCAAAGGCCAACTAAAATCATAAATTTAGGGGTGTCAAGACAAGAAGGTGTCGAAGGACTCTTAGGAAAATGTGTAACGACATTGGATGGAAAGGCTAACCAATGGAGAAGATGCTTGTAGCGTCGTTGTGATGACAGCCAATCAAAGCAAAGGAGGAGTGTTGGACTTGAGGCAAAAGAGCCACAACAAAAGGAGATATAGCGAGAAAAGTTTCACAGCATGACGACGATACGACATCAAGAAGCACGACACTTAGAAATATATAACTACGAGAATGACATAAGAACGAGTACGATGCATATAGAGAACGATTTCGACAGAGAGAGAGAGTGCAGCATTATTTCTACCAGAGACGGTATCGAAATTCATGATGACTTCTGCACGACAATTGCAGAATGTAAACAACAAATTCCTGAGTACAGTTAGTCTAGAAGTGTTTGATAAGTGTGTCTAAGACAACCTTGTTTGTAGTGTGTCTAAGACAACCTTGAAGAAGGTATGTGTTCCTCAAATAATATACCAGATCTTAAATACATTTTAGGTATTTTTAATAATGGTCTCACACTGTCTCTCTCCGCCGAAATAATATGAATAATTGTGTAATGAATTTAATAAATATGTTATGTTGTTAATAAATGTTTTATTGTTAAAGTTAAAAGGGTGCAATCAATTTAGTATTATATTAATTAATATTCTTCCACAGAACTCGCGCGAAAGATAAATAATTGGAGGGTTATCAGCGGCAAAACAATGCAATATATAATTTAATAACGAGTTCCACGAATACGATAAATTTACGGCCATGTCAATAATCTTACTAAATTAATATATTTAAAACCCAATTTTAAGTTTATTTTTAAAAGGTGCACCACGCGATGATATTAAATATATAGGTTTAAAATAATAATAAATGCATCTGAAGAGCGATTGAAATGTTTGCTGCACAATGTACTGTCAAACGAGATTTAGAGTATAACCAAACTGAACAGACTCTCTCTTATAAAATCGAATTGGATTGTTTCATGTAGTAAATGTAACACTTGGATTAATTTTGGTATATTAATAATATAAACACCTTGATTTATCTGATTTTATTTGACTTGCTCTGGTAACGCTGCTACAGAATGTTGCCGAACGTGTTTCAATCACGGATAAATATTTCATGAACTATGAAGCTTTAGGAGCGTATGACATCAGATACTGAAAGTCAGTCCATGATGTGGGCAGCCCGTTCTCTACATAATGGAATGACTATACTTCTTTCACAGCGGAAAACCATGGAGTCTTACGTAGCGTATGGCATCAGTTACCGAAAGTGAGACCATAATGATCAGTTTCCTATCATTTTATAAATTTTTATTTGAGATATACGACTGAACTCGGTAAACAAACTCAACAAAAGTCGGGAACTTTCCTGCGGGTTTTTTGTTTATTACTTATAGGGCAGATTGTCCGCAGTTCTCACTAGTTGTGAAACATGCAACTGTTGCTTAAATAATGCATTTGAACAAAATTTAAAATGACCTTGGTATGAAATATACACGAAGTAAATAGCTCTCTCTCTCTCTCCGCAAATACAAAAACTTATGAGAATCACAATCTCGACCGTATATTCAAAACACCGCATATGATACAAGGGATAATGGTGTTAATCTTTGTGCAAGTGATAAGGCGATTCCGGTTTCCATCTCTGTGCAAGTGATAAGGCGATCTCAGTCCATCCCAAGTAACCATTCTCCTACGACAAAATGAGTGACGGAAAATGAGTGAAATATTGGACCCCATTTCATAGCCGTGCAATGCTTGGATTTATGGCTATAACCTGCACACAAACACAGGTACACATACAGGGTGTCCCAAAAATGACTGATACATTTGAAAAATCATTAAAAGAAAACAGAAGGCTATAAAAATGTAGCGTTTGCTGCATTGTACTTGGGATACCAGGGAATTTTATTCAGTCAATTTTCAAAATTTGTTACAAAGGTTACCAAAAGATGGCGCTGCTGAATGGGAAAAACTAATAAACGGTATGGCCATGTTGCAAAAACTACAATACGATGTTTTCCAAATAACCACCATTTGCAGCAACAACATGGCGCAGTCTGAGAACATAATTCGCAGACACCTGTGCAAACATTTCAGCCGGAATGGTCAGGTCAAGAAATATCAGCTATTTCAATGAATAATCCAACAGCAACTTGAAATCTTTGAGAAACATACGCTAGAAGCATGCTGAGCAACGTACAGAATGGAGATCTGACACTATGCGTTTCCCTGTAGCAATCACACAACCACAGCGCCATCTGTTGGTGACCTTTGTAACAAATTTTTAAAATTGGTTGAAAAAAATTCTCTGATTTCCCAAGTACAATGCAGCAAACGCTACATTTCTGTCGCCTTCTTTATTTTTTTAATGCATTTTTCAAATGTGTCAGTCATTTTTGGGACACCCTGTATCTTCTTTTATTATGTAAGAAAATTGCTGGTGTCTTGCAAATAACAGTGCAATTTATATGTATTTTAAAATTTCTACATCCAAATACGTACCTAAATAATTATTTTGAAAGTTATTTTTAAAATTAACATTTCTCATACAAAACAGAAATTTCTCATCTGCCGTAGAAACCTAGCTGTTAAATTTCTTTACCAGCTGAATTTTAATAATAGATGGCTTCTACTATATTTCAGGTCTAAGCAATTTAACGTAAAGCAAGAAGTTTAAAATGAAATATTAAAGCCACAACTTGCGAAGTATTAAATAAACACTTTATTTTTTGTCACTTTAAGCGTTAAAACATTTATCATTTTCGTTAGGACTAATTAAATTGCGTTTCATTAAAATAATAAACATGATAATTATTTATCACTCTTATTTATCTCAGAGGCATTGCATTTTAAAACGTTTAATTAAAATCATTCTCAGATTAATTCACTGAAAGGACATAATTGAGAAGCGCGCATCACGAATTCAATTCATACGGTATAATTTCGATTGAATTCTGAGAAATAAAATGGAAGTGAAATGAAATGAAAAGGAGAAATTGGAGAGAGGATGGAATGATAATTTAATTTAGCAGACGATAAGTGTGCATTACGCTAAGAAATTAATTAATGGAAGATATTGAATCGAATATGAGATTTGTAATGTACATTAAGAAAGTAGTAAATGAAAATTACTGTGGCGGATGGCCATGTGCATAAAGTTCTGTCTGAACATGACGTGTTAAATGATCTGGTATATGCATGGCTGTTCTTATATATTGAATAAAATTCTATATTTATTGTTTTCTTTCAACTTTATCTCACTCAAAATAATTTAATTTCTTCATGTTAGCTATACAATCAGAATGTTAAATTAAATACAATTACCTTGAATATTTCGAAAAATACGCTTCTTATTGAAAAGTAAAATTTCCAGTATTTCGAGAGTGGATTGTGAGAACAATTGAAACATGATCCTCATTTAATTGGAATTGAAAGTACTTAACACACATTCAATTTTAGACAATAGTGAATTTATTTTCTTTCAATTTTATAGCAAAAACGTACACTATCTCGAGAACGACGCATGTTGGCTTCTTATAAAATAATACATAATTTTTAAATAACAAGTCTTTAACAATAGTCTTTAATAACTTACTTGCCGCTTGAAAGTCTTTTTTAATGGCTGGTGGTTATTAAATATGATATCTTTACATACTTTATAAAACATATTGACAATTCAGTTTCAATTGTTGGTAATCAGAAAGATATCAAACTGTGTATTTATTGATTTTGAGAGACAAGGTAGTTAAGTTGTTGGTGTAAGTTCTTTTGCATCATTACGCTTAAATCGATGTTTCATAATTTTTGATTATTCTGTTGATGTGGAAACTGATTATAAGCTGATATTCATATTCAATACTATGTGACAAGCATTATTCTCGTTTATTCACTTAATTCCATTTACGAGAGTAAATGTTTTTGTATGTGAGTGTCAATGTATTTTATCCAATGCCAAAACATACTGCTGTGCATCTCGTATATCATTATTTCACTATGAAAGAAGTAAAATTATTGAATTATGCAAGTCATGTACCGCCTAAAAAATATATTTTACCTCCAAAACGTTCCAAAACTTTTAATAAACTGTTTATGCTCTCAATAACGAGTTATTTAAATTTCAGTCGTCTCACAACTCTCACATTATTCTATACACATATAAAGTATTGTACAGAATGTAAAAGTTAATGGGGTTTATTCCGAGAGCGTTTGATGCTGTAAAAACCCCGAGGAAGTTTATGATGTAAATAGAAGAAAATTGATTTTCAATTGCTTTTTCTGACTCTGAATTATTCCTATTATAGCTCAAGAGGAGAAATACGTTTTGGGGGGAATTCGGTCTATTTGCGGTTCTGTAAATTGATTTTGTGGCGTGGTGTAAGTGTTTTGTGTGGTTGGGAGTCAATGACTTAGGACAGTACGAAAGTATGACTGTTTTGGCTATGGGAGTGAATGATGTATGGCTGTAAGAAAAAAGTAAGATAAAAATGCTGCAAAAGAGAAGTCAATCAAAAATGAAGTGTGCACACCATTCCCCGCCATATAAAGACTCTTTCCAAATGTTCTGTTTTATTTGTGATTCTATAAATTGATTTTGTAGCGTGGTGTATGTGTTTTGTGGTAGGGGATCAATGACTTACGTCTGTAAAAATGTATGATTGTACGAATATGCAAAGTATGACTGAAAAGTACCATAAAACTACTACCAAAATGAAGTCAATTTAGAATAAAATGTACACACTATTTGCCGACTCCCGGCCGTCCAAATAGTTGCTCTTAGTCCTCTGGACGAGTCGGACGGTCTGGGTCTTCTACACTATTTGCCGCCATATAAAGGCCTTTTCTAAATATTTTGTTCTCTTTGCGTTTCTGTAAATTGATTTTATGGCACAGTGTAAGTGTTTTATGGTTGGGGAGTCAATACCTAAGACTGTATGGATGTATGACTGTTATGACTGTGGGGATATATATGACTATACAAAAGTAGATATGGCTGTACAAAAAGTAACATAAAAATGCTACAAAAATGAAATCAATGAAGCATGAACATTATTTGCCACCATATAAAATATCTCTCCGAATTTTTTGTTCTGTTTGTCACTTTAATTGATTTTGTGGTGTGTCGTGGTGTAGATGTTTTGTTATAGGGGGTCATTAATTTAAGACTGTACGAAAGTATGACCGTTATGACTGTTATTGTTGTTGAGACCCAGACCGTCCGACCTACCAGAAATGTGTAAGGTAACCGTTTGGACGGCCGGGAAATGCCACCCATATTAGACCGGAAACCAGTCGGGGAGGCACCACAGGGACCATACTCTCCTTCTCCTATCACCAACCTCTCGAAAAAACTTACGAACCCACATGTTAAACTTGATCGTACTCCGCACGAACACGGCGGCAGTTGTGGTAGCGTGCAAATCCAGCGCGCAAACCACCGGGCTACCGCATCCGAAATGTGCCAACAGCACGCGGTGTTCACAGGTGGTCAGCCACATAAGCACTAACCGCGCCCGATGCTGCTTGACTTCGGTCATCTAACGAGAACCGGTGTTTTCAGCACGGTAGGGCCGTTGGCCTGACCGTTATGACTGTGAAAATGTATGATGTATGACTGTACTTACTAAAAATGTAATATGAAAACACCACGAAATAAAGTCAATCAAGAATGAATTGTGCACACATGGTGTATATAATTGAATTTCAGCTGATTTGTTTAAAAAATCCATACAAATTCTTCAGATGATCACTTGGGTTTTGTGATAGTAGGAAATCGCTTTCAAGGAAATCGGTGTATTAAGGATTATGTAAATTAATTTTCTGCTTGGATGGAATACATTGTGTTGCAGGGAGTCGAAGATTTATATGGTAGGAGAGAACATGTTAAGAGTAGGTCATTTTAAATGTAATATATTGTTTACATAAACTTATCATTTCCAGAAGTTTTAATATATGTGTTCATATATATATATTTTCTTTTCCAATATTTATTACAGTAGGATTCTCTGCACCTTGCTCACTACGTTTCGTTAACACCCAGAATACGCGTCGCGAGCTATTTCAAGTCAAACTAAAGTTTAAATCGGTAAACGGTTTATTTCATTGTATACGCCCCAAATAAAATCAACAAGAATAAATTTATATTATTTCTTTTATTTTCTATTTTTTCTCTATAAATTTACCTAATTTCATACTTTTGTATGCTATAGATTTTGCTGTACGAGAGAGCGAAAATCGATGAACGTGCCAATATGACAGAACATTTTTCATTTTAAAAGTGTATAAAGAGTAAAATATCTTGTAAACTACATCGAAATTATAAAAAATCTGATGTGGGCAACACATGATTTTCCTTATATAATGTAATGAATTTACTACTTTTAGAGTAAAAAAAACAGGTTTTTCTTATAGTAGATACTAATATTCTTTTCAAGATATTGAATTTTCGACAATTAGTCGTCATTTTCATTGATTAGCGTCATTTTTAGCCATTTGGCGAGATTATCGTTAATTTGGCAACATTTCAAAAAGTCGCTAAGTTGGCGATATTCTGACAAATTCGTCGCCAAAACCTCGCCAAGCGTTATGAACGAAGAAATAATTTATTCTTACAGCAGATAAACGACTATTGGCGTTCAAATACAGAAGTATTACTCAAAAAATCTTTTTTCATGATTGGAACGAGCTAGATCCACGAGAATGATGTCACCCAATTTATCGCATTGTATTACATATGAAAAGTGAACATGTTTCTCAATAGGAAATTTTTTTTTTATTTTTTATGACTTTTTGATAATTTTTTTGAAAAATGTGCAATATCTCGAGAACGGTCCACGCTAGCGTTCTAAACTTTATGTCAATCGTTTTCTAATAAAAAATTACATAAGAAATGTCTATTTGCGTAACTTTATTCGCGATTTTGATTTTTTGACGATTTTTTCAAAATTTCACGCGAAAATTTAGGGGGGGTTCTGAACATTCGATTGCGTACAAAAACAATAGGCTAGGCTTCCAGTGTTTACGGATTGCGATTTTTGTACCAAATTTCGTTGGAATCGGTCCATTCGTTCGTCAGTTATCGTCTCCACAGACTCACTGACACACACACACACACGCATACTTTCACACACACACACACACACACACTTCAGACATCACTTCAAAAATGTTTGATTCGTGATCAGGGATGCTTGAAACGTGCTCTCTCGTCGAAAACTCGAATTCGAATTTTCGACCCCTTCACAATACTTCCTTATACATTATGTATATAAGGAAAGTAATACTTCCTTATACATTATGTATATAAGGAAAGTAATAATGTATAAGGAAAGTATCGTGACGGGGTCGAAAATTCGAATTCGAGTTTTCGACGTGAGAGCACGTTTCAAGCATCCCTGATCACGAATCGAACATATTTGAACTGATGTCTGTGTGTGTGTGTGTGAAAGTATGTGTGTGTGTGTGTGTGTCAGTGAGTCTGTGGAGACGATAACTGACGAACGAATGGATCGATTTGAACGAAATTTGGTACAAAACTAACAATCCATAAACACTGGAAGCCTATTGTTTTTATACGCAATCGAATGTTCAGAACCCATCTAAATTTTCGAGTGAAATTTTGAAAAACTCGTCAAAAAATCTGAACATCTTATAAAGTTACGCAAATAGACATTTCTTATGTAATTTTTTATTAGAAAACGATTGAGATAAATTTTAGAACAAGAACCGTTCAAACAAGAACCGTTCTCGAGATATTGAACATTTCTCAAAAAAATTATCAAAAAATCATATAAAATAATGAAATAATATTTCCTATTGAGAAACATGTTCACTTTTCATATGTAATACCATGCCATAAATTGGGTGACATCATTCTCGTGGATCTAGCTCGTTCCATTCATGAGAAAAGATACTTTGAGTAATACTTTTGTATTTGTACGCCAATAGTCATTTCTCTGCTGTAAGAATAACTTATTTCTCCGTCCATAACGCTTGGCGATATTTTAGCGACAAATTTTGTGGAATGTCGCCAACTTGGCGACTGTTTTAAATGTTGTAAAATTAACGAAAAACTCGCCAAATGGATAAAAATGACGACTCATTGACGAAAATTGAATATCTTGGAAAAAATATAAATATCTACTATAAAAATAATCTGTTTTTTTTACTGTAAAAGTAGTAAATTTATTGCATTATATAAGGAAGGTCATGTGCTGCCCACATCAGATTTTTTAATATTGGGAGATTTATTACATACTAACAGTATACACGTTCTTCGTACGCAGTATATATAATATAAAGAAACTTAAAATTCACAATCGTGTGCAAATTCTTATAGTCTAATAAATGACATTGCTAATAAAAATATTCTATTAAAATATTTAATTTAATGCTCCTAAAATGTTTAAGAATCTCTGTTCTCGCTGCACAAAATTATCTTCAATGCGCAGATGCGAAGAATAATAAAACGTCGTGGTCCCACTTGTAAACAAATTTACAAAAGATATGAAATTGAATTAATATATGCAAAATAAATATGGGGCCCATACTACTTATATTCGCAAATATTAGAAGATATGCACGTGTATTAGAATATTTCACATACTACAACATATGAGTTTCTAACGTATTCGCCAAAGTAAAACAGATGGCGTAATAAATTGAAAATACCAATAATCTCGTAATCTTTAAAACTGCATGCCGTAATTAATTCCAATATATGCCATAATGAAAACCCCGAAATTGTATTAAAATTGAAAATATCAATAACCCCCGTAAAGATTACCCGTATGAGTTTCTAAAACATTTATCAAAATAAAACATATGACCCCAATATATATCAAAATATATGACCATATACCTGTACTACTTATATTCTCGTAGGTAGATTAGCAGATATATCCCTGTATTTGTAGAAGAATACCCGTTCTACGTGCAATATATGAGTTTCAACGATTTTTGCTATAATAAAACAATGACGTAATAATTTGAAAATATCAATAAAAATAATGTTTAAAAGTGAAGACCGTAATTGATATTATCCGGTCAAAGCTGCAATACCGATTAAATTTAATTTATATACATATCTTATATACATATTATTCAAATCGGAAAAGATTTAATAAAAATCGTCTGCGGCATAAACACATTGGATTTCAATTCGTTGCTAAGAAACATGATATAATTTTATTCAAATAAATTATTGGAAAAATATTGTCTGCCTAATGCTATTTCTATGGAAGGTTTAATTGCATATTTTAATTATTTTCTAGACAACCCCTGGTCCCAGAAACTCAAAACATGGACTAAATTTTAAGTAGGGCTATTCAAGTTTACCCAGAAAATTTCATTTAATTCGGTGCAGTCCTTCTCCCGTGATGATAACACAAATAAACAGACACACAAACAGATTTTCAATTTTATTTATATAGATATACACGCAGATAAATTTTAAATTTCATTCATATAGATTTATGGTCTTTCATACTCTCTATATCATTCTTCTCATATATGTAGGGCAATTATGCACAATTCCAAATTCTCTTCCAGACTGAAATGAGCTAATTTATTTATTGATTTCTTTTTCACTTTTTAAGAGTTTGAACCTCTTTGTTTAAGCAGAGATCGAAGTCACAAAAAAAGAATTATTTAATCCCAACGGACATGAAAAGGGTTGATTGAAACAAAGAACGCTTAACGATTTGGTGATGTGTCGCTTTTATGCGGTTGATTAAAGAGAGAGAATAGAATACGTTATTGACACAAAATTATTTCCCTATTGTATGGAGATGCATGTTTAAAACTAATATTGACATTTTCACCTAATTAAACTTAGTTATTTTATGGCTCTTAAAGAATAACACAAATTACAGAACGGAATAACTAAAAAATATTAAGCGAAATATTTTTTAGATAATGATGAACAGTTTTGCTGCATATAATTATTGAGTTTTTCATTGACTGTACCAAGTTCCTAAAGCTTCGTAAGCGAATTTCTGCACAGTTTTTTTAAATGTTTGGCATATTTTGATCCAAGAAACAAAAAATCCAAGCAGTTGTTCTTACACTCAATACCCAAGGTGTGTAGTAATGAAGATCATTCTTTCTGCGCAGTTAGTTCTAATTTGTTCCACCACGTTTTCCTAGATTCCGCACAATTACCGTTACATTCAATCTTATCTTTATAGGAAAAATAAGAAGGAAAGGGGTACTACTCCATTTTGTTTCTTTCGTATTATAAGAGAAATATCATGCGATAAATTTGTGAAGGAACTTTCATATATTAGTAAATGGTGTATATACGATATTTCTGGACTTCTACACTTTCCCTGCAATACATGGTAATATACAGGGGTACAGGGAAAGTATTGGAATCATGTCGAAAATCGTAACTCGAGTTTTCGACCGATCTACACGTTTTAACACTTCCAGAATAAGAAAAACCATTTTTAGCGTGACATCTGGGTGTGTCTGTGTATGTCTGTCTGTCCAATGTATATATCCACTCTAACTCTAAAACTAATTAACCAAATTTCATAAAATATTATATGGAAGTTACTTGTATGTGTACCCTAGTGCTGATTTAACTTGGGTAAAATTCCGGATGAAAGAACCAGAATTTTTTTGTAAAATGGCCCACAAAAATCGCGTGTATCCATTCTAGTTTAAAAAATAATTCACCAAATTTCACAAACTTTGGTAAAGAAGTTACTAGTGGATTACATTGTTGCTGATTAGATTTTGGTACAATTCGGAATAAAATAACCTGTCATGTTTACGAAATGACCCGAAAAAATCACCAAAATGTAAGATAAAAGACTACGTATTCTCAAATGTATTGCTTACATATTTTTGATACGCCATTTTCAACGATAAATATAATGAGACTAATCGTATTACACAAGGATTAGCCGTTCTCGCGATATTTTAGTTTTTTCGCATTTTAGGTACGCCGGCTTTGAAAATACTCTCCGTTTTCATATGAAAACGAAAATTGAATTAAAAGTGCAAATTCAATGTCATTTCAATTAACTATGCGTGATATTTTGTGTAACAAAACTCAGTTTTATGAATTATTAGAGAAATAAAGAGAAAATTATTTTAAATCTGTAGAGAAAGCGATCTGCTGCTCACGCCAGATTTTCATTCTGTTTTGCACATTTATATCGTACACTCAAAAGAATTTTCGGAAAAACCAGAAGTGATATCTCCATAACCGGAAATGGAAATCTTTAGTAAACCCCCCACATCAATACGAGGCATAATCCAACACAGTCGTCATTTAGGATCTGTCTAAAGCCAATATATGTCTGAATATATGTCAATATATGTTTGAAATAATGAAAAATATATGTCTGCGGGAAATTTTTACTTTCCCTACAATACATGGTAATGTATAGGGAATGTATTGGAATCGCAATCCGAGTTTATGACGGACCAACACGTTTTGGGACTTCTAGAATAAGAAAAAACTATGTTTAACTTGACGTCTGTGGTTCTGTGTCTGTCTATGCATATTTTATATCCCCCTCTAACTTAAATAATAATGAATTGAATTTCATAAACATAAACTGTGGATTACCCTGGCGCTGATTAGATTTTGATACAATACGGGATGAAAGAACCTGCCTTTTTCGCGAAATGGAGCGCTAAACATGCCTGTCTAAAAAGCTAATATATCAAATTTCACAAAATTTGGTAAATAAATCACTTGTGGCTTACTCTTGGCTGATTAGATTTTGGTACAATTCGGGAAAACAGAACCTGCCTTTGTTGCAAAATGGCAAAAATCATCAAAATCTAAAGTAAAAACTATGTATGCTCAAATGTATCCACTAAATGCTTATTTTATACGTAATTTTAGACAATAAAAAAGGTAAGAACCACCTCCATTACTCTAGAATTAGAATTTTTCGAGATATTTTAGTTTTTTCGCATTTTTGCTAAGCCGCGTTTGAAAATACGCCCCGTTACCAAATAAAAACGAACATTGAGTTAAAAGTGCAAATTCCGTGTTATTTCAAATAAGTATGCGTGTTATTTCGTCCAACAAAACTCAGTTTTATGAATTATTAAAGAAATAACGAGAAAGTTAATTTAAGTCTGTAGTGTAAAATCATGTGCTGGCAAGATCAGATTTTTATTCTGCTTTGCACATTTATTTCATGTAGTAAAAGCCAATTTTAAAAAATCTGATGTGGGCAGTACATGACTTTCCCTGCAGACTGAAATTCATTTTTTCTTCATTTCTTTAATAATTCGTTAGATTGAGTTAATTGCGCAAAATAACACTAAATTTGCATTTTTAGATGAATTTCTGTTTTTATTTGGTAATTGGAAATTTTTCCGAAAGCGGCGTAACAAAAATGCAAGAAATCTCAAATATCTTGAGAATGGTTTGTCCTAAAGTATAATTGAGTGTGTTATATTCTTTTCCTCGCCAAAAATTGCGTATAAAATAAGAATTTAACTGATGCATTTCAGCATATGTAGTTTTTTTTTTTTTTTAGATTTTTGCGATTTTTGCAGGCCATTTCGTAAAAAAGGGCAGGTTGTTCTTTTCCGAATTGTACCAAAATCTAACCAGCACCAGAGTATCCTACAAGTAACTTATCTACCAAATTTTGTGAAATTTGGTTTATTAGTATTTTAGCTAGAATGGATACATGAAATTTTTACGGACCATTTCTCAAAAAAAGGCGAGTTCTGTTTTTACGAAGCGTACCAAAAACTAATGAGCACCAGGGTCATACCCAAGTGACTTACCTACCAAATTTCATGAAATTCGGTCCATTAGTTTTTGGGTTGGAGTGGATACGTGCATTGCACAGACAGACAGACAGATACACAGACATACACACAGACACACACACAGACGTCACGCTAAAGATAGTTCTTTCGTATTCTAGAGGTCTCGGAACGTGTAGGTCCGTCGAAAAAACTCGAGTTGCGATTTTCGGCATGATTCCAATACTTCCCCTATACATTACCATGTATTGCAGGGAAAGTTAAAAAACTGGAAAAGATATCACTAGAACCGGAAATGAAAATATTTACATACCCCTCTCCTGAAGTCGAGGCTAAATCCACAAAAGTCGTGATCTAAGATCTATATAGCCAATATCGAGAAATATTCTGGAGAAATATTCTATCTCTGGAGAAAATTTTTTGAACCGGAAGTGAAAAAAAAATTCCAACACTTTCCCTGTACATTACCATGTATTTTAGAGAAAGTAATAAGCATCCCGTAACAATATGCAAGATAACAAGACATTTGCCTGACACAGGCAGTTAAATATGTAGCAGTTAAATCTGCAGTTAATTAGCAGTTAAATATTCAACTCATTCACTGAACAGACGATTATTTTGTCAGAATACTGGTGTATTTCACAGTTTACTAAAAAAACACACAATTAGTAAAGAAACTTTGAATGGATAGCAGCAATTACACTTTCCACAACTGTTCCAGAAACACCATCCATCAAAGCTGGAGTCTTCAGTGGACCTCGAGGACAATTAATCCTCTGGTAACCCGTAAAAAATACGCCCGATTTTAAAAGTTCTCTTGCACTGGGTCGCGATTTATTGAATACTTGCGGTTCGTATTGCTACCTCCTAAGGGAAGCATATTTTTGTGATAGATAAAGATTTTGTGATAGATATAAGTGATAGATAATTTCGCAAGTTTCTTATACTTTATGCAGCAAAAGAAAAAAATCTGATGGGGGGCTGCACATGACTTTCCCTGCAGACTGATATTCACGTTCTCTTTATTTTAATTAAATTTAAATCACTTTTCATTCAATTTTCGTTCTCATTTGATAACTGGACTTATTTTCAAAGGTGGAGTAGAGAAAATAATAAAAAACTAATATATCTTGAGAACGGCTAGTCCTAGTGTAATGGGGTTGATCTTATTATTTTCTTCGTTAAAAAGTACGGATTAAACAAGCATTTAAGGGAAATATTTGAGCATACGTAGTTTTTTAGTTTAGATTTCGGCGATTTTTGGGGGCCATTTTGCAAAAACAGGCAGGTTATTTTTTTCAAATCGTACCAAAATCTAATCAGCACCAGGGTGTCCCATAAGTGATTTATCTACCGAAATTTGTGGAATTCGGTCCATTAATTTTTTAGCTAGAGTGGATACAAGATTTTGCGGGCCATTTCTAAAAAAAAGGTAGGTTATTTTATCCCGAACCGTAACCAAAACTAATCAGCACCAGATTCGCCCACAAGTGACTTACCTATCAAATTTTATGAAATTCGGTCAATTAGATTTTTAGTTAGAGTGGATACAAAATCTGAACAGACAGACACACATACACACACAGAGATGTCACGCTAAAAATGGTTTTTTTGTATTCTAGAGGTCTTGAAACGTGTAGATCCGTCGAAAACTCGAGTTGCGATTTTCGACATAATTCCAATACTTTCCGCATACATTACCATGCATTGCAGGGAAAGTAAAAATCTGATGTGGGCAGTAGACTTTCCCTGCAGACTTATATACACATTATCGTTTTTTTAATTAAATTTAATTCACTATTAATTCAATTTTCGTTCTCATTTGGTAACTGGAGTCATTTTCAAAGGTGGCGTAGAGAAATAAACGAAAATATCTCGAGAACGGCTAGTCCTAGTGTAATGGGGTTGGTCTTACTCTTTTCTTTTTAAAAAATTACACATAAAACAAGCATTTAATGGATATATTTCAGCACACGTAGTTTTTTATTTGAGATTTTGTCGATTTTTGCGGGCCATTTTGCAAAAAAAGGCAGGTTGTTTTTCTCCGAATCGTACCAAAATCTAATTAGCACCAGGGTGATCCACAAGCGACTAATCTACCAAATTTTGTGAAATTTGGTCCATTAGATTTTTAGCTAGAGTGGATACAAGCTCTTGCGGGCCATTTAGCAAAAAAAGGCGGGTTCTTTTATCCCGAATCGTACCCAAAACTAATCAACAGCAGATTCGTCCACAAGTGACTTGCCTACCAAATTTTATGAAATTCGCTCAATTAGTTTTTTAGTTAGAGAGGATACAAAATCTGCACAGACAGACAGACACACAGACACACAGACAGACAGACAGACAGACACAGAGACACACACACAGACGTCACGCTAAAAATGTTTTTTTCGTATTCTAGAGTTCTCGAAGCGTGTAGATCCGTCGAAAACTCGAGTTGCGATTTTCGACATGATTCCAATACTTTCCCTATACATTACCATGTATTGCAGGGAAAGTAAAAATCTGATGGGGGCAGCACATGACTTTCACTACAAACTCAAATATATTTTCTCCCCTTATGTACAGGGTGTCCAGTGATATCGGTGTCCAATGGCTATTTCCTTAACCGTTAGTCACAGTGATATACTTCCAATTGCAAACATGTTTTAAATTTTAAAATCTATTATCTTAGAAACAGTTTAAATCAATTACTACATTCCTGAAAGAAATACGAAATATAAATTTTTATATGGTACTCCGGTCCTACCAATTATATTTAGGAAAATTCTCCTCATACAATTTCATGCAAAATAAAAATAAAAAAAAAATTCTTTTACGACCAAAATTCACCGAGTTATGAAACATTAAACTTTATGACTTAAGTTGCTTTTCCACGCATAAAAATGTCCCGTTTCAGGCAACCAGCCAATCAGGGACCGTATTGACCCTTTCTCCAGGCAACCAACCAATCAGGGACCGTATTGACAGACCATTCCTCAGCACAAAGGGGGGTCAAACTTTAAACAGCTAGAAGTCGGTCAATTTTGGTCGTAAAAGGATGATTTTTTTTAATTTTGCATTGTATGAGGATGATTTTCCTAAATATAATTGGTAGGACCAGGGGACTGTATAAAAATTTATATTTCGTATTTCTTTCAGAAATGCATTTATTGATTTAAACTGTTTCTAAGATAATAGATTTTAAAATTTGAAACATTTTTGCAATTGGAAGTGTAACTCTGTGACTAACGGTTGCGGAAATAGCCAGCACCGATAGGACTGGACACCCTGTATGTTTTTAATTTTATTAAATTGAATTTAAGTGTATAGAGCAACATGCATAATTATTCAAAGTAACGCTGTATTTGCAGAGGAAATTAATTTTCATTTGGTAACTGGAGGTATTTTCAAAACTGCGAATAAGCAGAACTATCTCGAGAACGGATAGTCCTAGAATAATGGATTAATCTGATTATTTTCATTTTTAAAAATTACGTCTAAAATAAGTATTTAATTGATACATTTGAGCATACGTAATCTTTTATTTTATATTTTGACTATTTTTGCGGATCATATCGCAAAAAAATGTAGAACTGCACCAAAATTTAATTAACCCCACGATAATCCACAAGTGACTTATCCACCAAATGTAGTAAAATTTGGTCATTATTTTCTCAGCTGGAGAGGGATAATACTCTTTTTGCTGGCTATTTCGCAAAAAAAGGCAGGTTTTTTATATCCTGAATCGTACCAGAATCTAATCAGCACCAGAGTAAATCTACATGTGACCCACCTACCAAATTTTATAAAATTCGGTCAATTAGTTTTGAGCTCAAGTGGTTACATGCATTGCAAAGACAGACACACACAATCCAACACACCAACACACTGACACACACACACACACACACACACACACACACATACACACACACGCATACACAGACGTCACCCAATAAAATATTGTTTTCGTGTTCTAGGTTGCACGAAAAACGACGAAAATGTATTGACCTCCATTGTAAAGGGTTTAAAACAGTATTTCGATTGATATTATACTTGAAAATGTACATCTCGGGGGGGGAGGATAACTCCCCCCCCCTCCGAATTCGCTAATGACGTTACGAAGGAAAATTGTATCGCGGCTATTTTTCAAAACAATGATTGAAACTATTAAATCTTGTGATTAATGAACGATAAATAAACCCTTTCATGCATGATTATGTCAAATTTTGTCCTTGGCTAGAATTTTAAAAATGTCTAAAATGTTTGCTCTCATTAAAAAAAGTCTAGATAGTTCTAGATATTTTAATAACAAGACATACATACACACAGACAGTCATACATACACGGACAGACATATATACACACAGACAGATATACATACGCGGACAGACATACATACACACAGACAGACAGGCAGACGGATTAACACTTCAAAAATAGTCCAAACTAGTTCAGGAAATCTTAAAGCATCTATTGGCATCAAAATATGTAATTTGAAAATTTTCGTGAAAGCAATACTTTCCCTATTCTATAGTACATTGTATGAGAAAAAGTTATAAACGAAGTAGTACGGAATGTCCAGACGCAATAAAAATAATAATAATAAAAAAATAACTTTGAAAAATATTTTTAAAATACTTCTAGATGCCATTTTTGCTCAAAGCGAAATGGGAATAACTTTTGTGGGGTATATTCGATGTGAATTTTAATTTGCTTTGGTGCCATTCCTTTAAGAGCATATTAAAAGCGGCAAAATTTATTAGAAAGCGGGAAACGACATTTCAAGTAGGGAGGCAAGATCTGACAAACTGAAATGATACATTTCATTCCTCCTTTTTCAGCACTTCGTGGAATTCTTCAAAGAATACTTTTATTCAACATGCACTCAAGTGGAACGTATATAGGAATCATTCTCGAACAAGATTTTTTATTCACATATTCTACTTTTAAATCTACCCAGCGTGTCTTTGAAATTTGTATTTTTTATTACTAGTGATCGATGTGTGCATTTGAAGTTTTGTATCTTCGGTAAAATAAATTTTAAAGGGATAAGATTTATTATAGTAAATGATAAATTAGTTCATGCTTAGGATGTTTAAACACTGCTGAAAATATTTTCCCAGCTACGGTTTAGGGGAAATAATCCAGCTGCGATGTAATAAGTGGAAAATAAGGTAACCTGTAATCAAAATACTTGAAATATAGATAATCCAGTGATATAAACAATGATAACAATATAGGTGGTTATACAGTACTGTTTTGCCTCCATTACCATTCATCAAAACTATAATCTAATTTTTCAGTTATTCTATCCGTAAGGCACCGATCATTCCGGACAATAGTCCTTGCCACACACCAAACGCCACACACCAAAATACTTGAAATATTGATAATCCAGTGATATAAACAATAATAACAATATAGGTGGTTGTACAATACTTGAAAGACCCTGTCTTCGAGCACAAGAGCACTCCATTCTGATTGTTAATTATTTCGATATCCTGCTCATTTATCTTGATTAATCATTCATCTTTAAATCTGCTTCAGAGCTTTGTATTTAAAACATACTTAGTCGTCTTAATGTTAACCACCACTACCTTCTGTTTTACCTCCATTACCATTCATCAAAACTATAATCTAATTTTTCAATTATTCTATCCATAAGGCACCGATCATTCCGGACAATAGTCATTGCCACACACCAAACGTTTGAAATAGGTATTCATCGTAAAATGTTAGATTTACTTAATGTAAACGAAATACTCACTTTGAAGTGAAATGAAAACTTTTGTGCAAAAATTTGATTGAAAGATAAATAGTTTGATAAAATTAACTTGAAATTAGAAGATTTCAAAAATTTACTTTATAGGTAAGTTTTCAACCAGAAATATTCGAAGTTCATTTCGCAGAGTTATGGACTTGAACTTCGGACATTACAGAGTTTGTTCGAAGTTCTTAATCATTTTGATTATATTATCAATTTTTTGTGCTAGGATTCCAATTAATTTTTGGACTCTGGCTTCAGGATATATTTCTTATTAGAAATGTTTCTTTGAAATTTTATCACATTTACTGTACATTTTATGTTGTACGCTAAATTGCTAAACTGTAGAATAACAGTATGTAAGTATGCATAATTAGAATTTCAATTGTGAAATTCATATGGTATTAATATGAAATCTTTGAACAAATGCAGCATATCATTAAACTTAGGAGTCAATCGGTTTCGAAGGCATAAGGCGCCCTTCTTCAGGTTCATCAAGAAATTCAGTTTCACTTATCCAAGCTATTTCTTTCAAGCTATTTTTTTCTGCTAAAATAACACGACAATGCAGCACTTAGCTGTTTCGAAGATACGCTGGATTCCCCTCGTCAGTGTAAGACAGCCAACAACTCCGCAGTCTAAAAGAGGAATGAGCACAAATTGAAGAAACATAAGGGGTTATAGACCTGAGACCTGTATTAAGAGCTCACGTGTAGAGCCAATCATAAAGTAGAATGAAGATCAATCCAGCCAATCCAAAACGTGTTTCTTCGAAACAGCTGTATATCTGAAACCGAACTACAGCTGAAAAAATCTGCTGTGCGCAAAATTGCTAAACTGTAGAATAACAGTATGTAAGTATACTTAATTAGAATTTTAATTATGAAATTCATATGGTATTAATATGAAATCTTCGAACAAATACAGCATATCATTAAATTTAGGAGTCAATCGGTTTCGAAGGCATAAAGCGTCCTTCTTCAGGTTCATCAAGAAATGCAGTTTCACTTATCCAAGCTATTTCTTTCAAGCTATTTTTTTCTGCTATTTTATTTGATGAAATTAGCTTATGTAGCTCTTGTAGCCTATTCACACAAAGTTATGTCGACTCCATCAGATTGGAGCCATTGCCGATTTTATAAATTCATATCCATTCTAGGTGATATGCATTTTCGATATGCATTTGAACTCAATATACAGCTGTCCTTTTTTAGATTATACTGGAGAAAAAACATTTATTAAACCAGAGAATATGACACCTGACATATAAAAAGAAAAATAACAAAATGATGTGATTAGAAACGTCCCTTTTACTTCAATATTTCAAAAAGTTAGGAATTTCATCACTACGCATCGAAGGGGATATTCACTTGGAATGAGATTGACCAAATTAGTTTTATGTACGTATTTTACTCTGATTTAATTTGCACCTGACTTCTTTTCTAGAGAATATCAACCTCTTATTCTCCAAATAGGATTTTTCCCCAAACTTCTTTTTATTCTTACATAATGAAAGAGTATGTTTGTGTAAGGAAACCGTGAGCAACGTAGAAAACCACAAATAACACAATAATAGAACTGGAAATCAAACAGACTCAATAAGTAAAATTCACTTTGTGCAAAGGAAAACGAACTTGAGTAAATTTGAGGTATATACTTGAGATATATATATACTTTTTTTTTTCGTCCCAGGCCGGGGGGGGGGGGGCTTGCCTAATCAGGCTTATAGCTGCTTAACGATATATATACTTGTGGTATATAAGCAAAAATAACACAATTATGCAGCATTCAGCTGTTTCGAGGATATGCTGGATTCCCCTCGTCAGTGCAAGACAGCCAACAACCCCGCAGCCCAAAAGAGGAATGAGCACAAATAGAAGAAACATAAGGGGTTATAGACCTGAGACCTGGAATAAGATCTCACGTGTAGAGACAATCAGAAAGCAGAATGAAGAACAGTCCAGCCAATCCAAAACGAGTTTGTTGGTTGTCTTGCACTCATAAAGGGCATCCAGCGTTTCTTCGAAACAACTGTATATTGCATTTTTGTGTTATTTGCATTCATATGCGTTGCCAAGTTTTCCCTATCCTTTGCACAAAGTGTATTTTACTTATTGAATATGTTTGTCTGTCTGTGCGTATGTGTGTATGGTATGTCGTCTGTAGCAGAAAATCAAAGTTTTCGTCAGCTAAGAAATGCGGTACTGAATTAATTGAGCTCCCGCTGCGACATCACGTGAGATTTTCTCTTCAAATAAGAATGTTTTTTTAGTTTCATAAGGATTAACAATTTCTATTCTCGACTTCTTATTTCTTTCCTTATATACATAATGTATAAGGAAAGAATTGTGACGGGGTCGAAAATTCGAATTCGAGTTTTCGACGGGAGAGCACGTTTCAGGCATCCCTGATCACGAATCAAACATTTTTAAGTGATGTCTGTATGTGTATGTGTGTGTGTGTGTGTGTGTGTCAGTGGGGCTGTGGAGACGATAACTGACGAACGAATGGACCGATTCGAACCAAATTTGGTACAAAAATCACAATCTGTAAACACTGGAAGCCTATTGTTTTTATATGCAATCGAATGTCCAGAACCCCCCTAAATTTTCGAATGAAATTTTGAAAAAATCGTCAAAAAATCAAAACTAATAATAAAGTTACACAAATAGACATGTTTTATGTAATTTTTCATTAGAAAACGATTGACATAAATTTTAGAACGCTAACATGAACCGTTCTCGAGATATTGCACATTTTTCAAAAAAATTATCAAAAAGTCATATAAAATAGAGAAAAAAATATTTCCTATTGAGAAACATGTTCACTTTTCATATATAATATCATGCGATAAATTGGGTGACATCATTCTCGTGGATCTAGCTATTACTCAAAGTATCTAAAAAAGATACTTTGAGTAATACTTTTGCATTTGAAAGCCAATTTATCTGCTGTAAGAATAACTTATTTCTTCGTCCATAACGCTTGGCGAGATTTTGGCGACGAAATTGGAGGAATGTTGCCAACTTGGCGACTTTTTGAAATGTTGCCAAATTAACGAAAATCTCGCCAAATGGATAAAAATGACGATAAATCAATGAAAATGACGACTCATTGTCGAAAATTCAATATCTTGGAAAGGATATTAGTATCTACTAGAAGAAAAACCTATTTATTTTACTATAAAAGTAGTAAATTCATTTCATTATATAAGGAAAGTCATGTGTTGCCCACATCATATTTTTTTTAAAGCAGTGTCTTCCCCGGGGACGAGCTTAAATTTAAATATCAGCCGCTCAGATAGCGGACGACAGGTGGAGCTGGTAACCAGATTCTTAAAAATGCAAGGTGCGAACCACGAGAGGGGAGTTGGAACGTGGCATGCGTAGCTGCAGCCGACGGTGCAATAGGTGAACCATGTATATTCTGATTTATTATTTTTAAATTTACGTTAACGGGTGTTTATTTTATGATGCTCAACAGTTTCAAGAATAAACTTGTTTTATCAAAATATACCTGCGTGTTCATTCCGCTACCTTTACAGTTTTTGTTTAAGTGCAATTTTGAACGATATTCACACAAATCGGTTCCTTAGAGTCAAAAATAATATCACAGAGATTCCATTTCGAATTTATATTAAATAGCTTAAATCGTTCTTTCTAACGATCTTTGAATCGAACCCGCAGGACTATGCTTTTATATGTATTTAATTTTAAATAAATACGTCTAAATATGAATTTTTCAATTTATCTAATTCGTCACGCCCAAAAATGGAAAATTAGCACAATTCTACACTTTTGCCAACATATCACCGTATGTCTTTGCAATCTAACACAAGTTTTTAAGCAATTTCAATATTTGATTTTATGCGAATTTTTAAACAAACGCATAAAAGGAAACCAATAAACC
Organism: Amaurobius ferox; assembly: GCA_951213105.1. Lineage (NCBI taxonomy): Eukaryota > Metazoa > Arthropoda > Arachnida > Araneae > Amaurobiidae > Amaurobius > Amaurobius ferox. Next base: position 26,460,109 of record OX578154.1, read on the forward strand.
ACAAGCTTTTTGATTATCGGTTATTCCAATAGTTAAGATGTTAATAGAAATATGTATTTTTCCCCTCTCCCGTGGTTATAACAGTCGTTATTAACAATGATTATTCATAATTACCAATGTGTAATATATGGTCAACATTAATGTCAACAAATGCTAACATTAATAATGGTTATTCATTACTTTTTAACACTTTACAACATAATTGTTTATGACTTTGTTCATTCTGTCTGTCTGTCTGTCCGTTCGCACGATTACTGCCGTAAAAATGGCTTTATCAAAATGAAATTTTAGTTTGTTGTTCAGACGGTCTGTAGGACATATGGGAATGTAAATGAATAATATCACCCAATTAATTTTGAATTCAACCCGCGTTGAAAAAATGAAATACACAGAACCCTATAGAACCTATTTTTTTAAGCATTTTTTAAGCGAAGTTAAAACTCACAAATTGCTTCGAAAGTTTTAGGAAATATTCAAATTATCCCATAAAATATATAAAAAAAATCAGCAAAACATATTCGGTAGTTTTTAAATAAAAATTAAAATAATATTTTCACCCATATTATGTGAAGAGATCGCGTGACCCACTTCAAAATAAGGTACGGCATCCATCTTGTGTCAAAATCGTGATTTTTAAAGTTCTTTTTAATTTATCTTTAATGTTGTATCCGTCCTAAAACCGCTTTATTTTTGCTTAATTTCTGTGCATCTATATTTGAAAAGACGTAATTCTAATATATTTGAGTTTAAATGATCATCAAACTTTGATTATTTCTTCAGCGAAGCCTAATTTCAACGTATGAAGAATGTAAACACAACAAGCTGTAAGATGAGTTGTATAAGAATTGCTGATTTTTTTAACTCAAAATTATTTAGCTCTGGAGTCTGGAATAAAGCTGATATGAATGAAATATTCAATGATTTTACATAGAGAAGCAGACGTTTTAAACATTGACTTTTTTATTATGTTTTAAATATAGATTTAAAGTACTTTTACCTAAAGTGTTTATGACTTTGTTCATTCTGTCTGTCTGTCAGTCTGCCCGTTTGCACGATTACTGCCGTAAAAGTAGCTTTATCAAAATGAAATTTTAGTTTGTTGTTCAGACGGTCTGTAGGACATATGGGAATGTAAATGAATAATATCAGCTAATTAGTTTTGGATTGAACCCGCGTTGAAAAAATAAAATACACAGAACCCTATACGAGGTAGGATTCAAAAGTTCCCGGACTGAGTCTATAACTTAAAAAATATTTGTAGTAGAGCGACTACGATAACGTTTCTGTGTTACTAAGTTCTCTCCCTCTTCTAAAAGTGGTTTGACCCAAATCACGTGGTTGGTAACTCACCACAGCGTCGTATTTTATAGACGGCTGTACTTAGTAACCGGCGATTGAAAGTAATGGCGTTTGTTGAGCAAAAAATTAATATCAAATTTTATGTTAGCTTGGGAAAGAGTGCTACGGAGGTTTACGAAATGTTGAAGCAGTGATACATTATCGCGAACGCAAACTTTTGAGTGGCATCGACGTTTCAGAGAAGGCAGGGAAAGTGCCGATGACCATGAACGTGTTGGCTGTCCACAAACTTCCCGCACCGCTAAAAGCAGGTTTCTGCGACGGTACAGTCAGCAAACAATAGCGGAAATAGCAGAATCAGTTGGGATAGCTGAGGCCACGTGTCAACGGATACTGACTAACTGATCTTAACATGCATAGGGAGTGTCGACACATCGTTCCCAACATGTTAACCGAAGACCAAAAGGGATCAGATCATGAGTGCTTTGGGAGGACAACGCTCCTGCACACCGATCCCTCCTCGTCGCTGACTTTCTTGCGAAAACGCAAGCAACTGTTTTATCACATCCTCTTTACTCCTCTGATGTCGCCCCCTGCAACTCCTATCTCCTGAACTGGCAAGTCGCTTGCAGGGTCGTCGATTTCAATCCGCAAATGATGTTAAAAGTCCATCGCCGGCTGAGTTAAAGGACATGGCTAAAAATGGAGTCCAGAAGTCTTTTGATGACCTTTACAAGCGATGGCAAAAATGTGTTGTTGCGTAAAGGTCTTATTTCGAAGATGGATGTGTTTCAGCATTTTAATTGATAATATTTTTAAGTTATAGACTCATTCCGGGACTTTTTTAATCCTACTACGTAGAACCTACTTTTTCAAACATTTTTTAAGCGAAGTTAAAATTCACAAATTGCTTCGAAAGTTTTAGGAATTATACAAATTATACCATAAAATATATAAAAAAATCAGCAAAACATATTCGGTACTTTTTAAATAAAAATTAAAATAATATTTTTACCTATATTATGTAAAGAGATCGCGTGACCCACTTTGAAATAGGATATAGCATCCATCTTGTGTCAAAATCGTGATTTTTAAAGTTCTTTTTAATTTATATTTAATGTTGTATCCGTCCTAAAACCGCTTTATTTTTGCTTAATTTCTGTGCATCTATATTTGAAACAACGCAATACTAACATATTTGAGTTTAAATGATCATCAAACTTTGATTATTTCTTCAACGAAGCCTAATGTCAACGTATGAAGAATGTAAACACATCAAGCTGTAAGATGAGATGTATAAGAATTGCTGATTTTTTTAACTCAAAATTATTTAGCTTTAGAGTCTGGAATAAAGCTGATATGAATGAAATATTCATTGATTTTACATAGAGAAGAAGACGTTTTAAACATTGACTTTTTTATGATGTTTTAAGTATAGATTTAAAGTACTTTTTCCTCCATGGTTTTAAGTTTTTAAGTAAAATAAATTATTGTAGTATTGTGATGAATGAAAGGAATGGAATAAAAGTGTATTTATGAAATATTTACTGCTTTTGCGTAGAGTGCCAGGCGATTTATATTTCGATAAATTCATTTGAATAAAGTTAATTTTTTTCAAATATAATGATTTATTGTAGTATTGTGATAATTTTAGAAATGTTACCGCTGACTGTATCGCATTTCAGGGTTGTTTAAAAAAATTGCATTGCAGTTGGGAAGTGTTTCATAATCAATGCTTTATGCATGATTGATCCTTCTTGTTAAATTATTAAATTTCTCAAAAAAGGACAAAACAATATGAATAACTTCCCAGATTGGCAAGTATAGCGAGCAAAGGCAGAGCCCCTAATAAAGAACTCACAGGTATGTTTAATTACTAAATAAAATGCCGTAACTGTGATACGTGTATAAATACATTTTTAAACCAAATAAAATTCCATGCTATGTTTCTTTCCGTATCGTCAAATGTTTTGAAAATAAGTGAAAATTAAGCAGAAGTGTGGCTCAACTCGACTTTCTTATAACCGAAATCCATTTCTAAGTAGTTTTTTTTTTAATTTTACAAATAAAATTCGGTATAAATCGCTATTGTTCGTCATAATGACTACAATTATAACTCCCCCCTCTTGTCCTACTAGCTGCCTCACCTTGGCGAGGGGGTGTCACTGGGCGAAGTACGTCGGGTGTTTTACTCCTGGTAGGGCCACCCTAGGCGTGAGGACCATTCCATTAAGCCCAGCTAAAGTTAGTAGGCGAAATCGGAGCGCTGTCAGTCTTCTACCTTTGTGTGCTCCACGTCTTTTGACGAACAGAAGCTGTCCCTTTCTCTTTTTCCATGATCTATAACTGCCACTTCTTGGCGTTCTCCTCTACCACATGACTGGTATTGGGGCAAGCGGCCGGGTGGAGCTATTGCTTTTGCGAGCAGTCGTGTCCAGCAGACTGCTTTGTCCAGACTATTAAGTGGTCACTTGAAATGCCTTAAATTTGATCAGGACAATAAGATCTTCCCCATTTGTGGGAAATGTAACATCAAACATTCCACCCCTGATCATCTTCTGTCCTGCCTGGGGCTTGTCAAGCAAGATTTGACACTGAGTTCCCTCCTTGTCTTGGACTTTTTGAGTGTTTTGGTCTCATGGACCTGGTCTAGCCTATTGGCTAGACCAGTTAATATTACCAACAACAACACAATTATAACGTCGAAAACCCAGACCACTCCACTGACCCGAGGGTTTACAGTAGCAGTTTGAGTGGCCGGGAACGTATAATTATAACGTGTAACCTTTCAGTTTAAGGGACTTGGCAATTTTTTTTATGGATATCATACTTGACAAAGTACCCCCTTGAGAATAACTTTCCTTCCTCCCCCCCCCCCCCGAGTACGGGCTAATGACGCCACGAACACAAAATTTGTACCTTGGCTATTTTTCACAACAATGATTGAAGCTATGAAGTCTTGTGATCATTGTTCCGTAAATAACCTCTTTTATGCATGATCATGTCCAATACTGTCGTATGCTGTCATGGTAAAAAAAATGCAAAATTTCGAAGTTTTCGATCAAATTAAAAAAAAAAATTCTATCAAGTTTTAGATATTTCAATAACAAAGCTGGATATAAAGTTTCTTGAAAATCCATTAATATTTGCGGCCGTTATCGTTTACATAAGAAATCGACCCCCAGACAGACTAAAGACAGACGGACATCACTCTAAAAATAATCAAAATGTGTTCAGGAAGTCTTAAAACATATATTGGCATCAAAATCTTGGATTAGAAAATTTTCGTGAAAACAATTCTGTCTCCAAACTATATTACACAGTATGAGAAAGTAAACATAGACAGATAAAAAACAGCCAGATTGCATGTGCTCGTATATTAGAATATTGAAAATAGATCATGGCCTGGTGGTAGGATTATTGTTACTCTAACCGACGTTATAGAATACAAGTAGCCGGGTCTCCCCAAACTGCATCAACGGACATCTAGATCTTGTCCTAAACAACTAGTGGGTACTTGATTCTGGTAATCACCTCTACCCCAAATACTAGTCTCTCATGCACCAACGGAAGTGGACATTCAAAGATTTTACTCGCTCACACCGCGTCTCAAACTTCAAATAACCCCAACTCACTTTCATGCTCCGAAGCTTATCCTGCCGACAAGCAGGAACGCAGAAATGTTATTTGGCTCCGCGATTGGTCTGCATAACGGAACTACTCAGAAGTCGTTAATTTAAAGAAAAACATAAATTATAACGTAAACTCAGGGAATCATAACCAAACGTTATATAGACCTCACAGTGTTTTCCATATATTCTTAGGACCCCCCCCCCCCCATTTGAAAGATATATAGGATACCCGGGGACTTTCGGGAGAAAGTTCAGTCTTCAAAAGAATAGAGATATTATTTTTGGATAAAAATATCCTTTATTTTTTAAAGTTTGTATCAACAAAACAAATTGAAAGTTACAGTCAAACGCTAACAGGTAGTTAACACAGTATCACATGATGTTCTGTATTAGTGTAGGTTTCATGTTTTGTATCTCAGAGATGTGCATCTTTTTACTCATGTTGCTTTGATGATACCCATACTTGTACTTATAAGTTAAGAATAGACAAACTTAACAATCATCCATCTTCCATCCATACAAAGAGTAAAATCAATTTCTCCATCTATGTGAACAAGGAACAATTTCAACCATTAACACTTTTCATGGGATGGTGATCCCTCTTCATTCACTTGTACGGTGTTTCGCGTAGTTCTGCAGTCTTTTTTGATTATCCATGTGGAATTACGAATCGGAGAAGATTTGGTGACAATTTGCTGATTCTGGGATCAATCCTGCAAATATAATATTTAGAAATTTTAATACCAGAAAATTAAACAAATAAATTGATATTTTAATTTTAGAGAAAAAAAATCATAACATTCTATAATTATAATAAATAATTAAAAAGTTAATACTTCGTAAAATAATAACATATAAAGTTTTAATTACCCTTCATATGCCGTTGTCTAATGGGTAGTCAACCTTTAGAAGCCTTTGCCTAATGACTATTCAACAGAATGTTATTCAACCTTTATAAACTGTTATCTTAAGAATATTCAGTCGAATGTTATCCAATCCTTAAATGCCGTTATCTGATGAATATTCAACCGAATGTTATTCAACCCTTATATGATGTTGTCTAACGAATATTCAACCGAATGTTATTTAAAATTTATAAGCAGTTGTCAAACGAATATTCGACTACTTGTTATTCAACATTTATATACTGCTACCTAGCGAATATTCAACCCACTTTCATTCAACTTTTATTAGCTTGCGGCAGCAAAGACATCTGATCAAAGATGCTTGGAACCTGTACCCGAATTATAAGAACGGAGAAGAAGCTAGCTTTTGCTCAGTGATTATAATGTTGGTCTACAAAGCAAAGGGTCCCTGATTCGGGGCCCGGCGACTCCCTTTCCGCCACAATGATGACTGGACGTTTGAAATACGCAACCTTCCTCTCCAATGATCTCACTTCTCAACACGAGATGGCAGCACCACACGGAGTCTGAAGCCTTGACACTCCCTTCCTGGTTGACCACGACTGACCGTCACGCCCGAGGCGACACATCTCCCGGCCCACTTCAACCCTTCAACTGATTTCGGCGGGACACGCGGGGGTTTTCTCAGCGGCCCCCCTCCTCGCCGAAATTAGACCAGGGCCTTCAACAGGTGAGGGAGTGTGCGGCAGAAAAGACATATGATCAAAGATGCTTGGAACCTGTACCCGAATTATAAGAACGGAGGAGAAGCTAGCTTTTGCTCGGTGACTATAATGTCGGTCTTGTAAGCAAAGGGTCCCTGGTTCGGGGCCCGGCGACTCCTTTCCTCCACAAGCTCTTGTCTAACTAATATTCAACCAAATGTTTTCAGCCTATATAAGCAATTGTTTAACGAATATACAACTGAAAGTTATTAACTGTTATATGTCGTTACCTAACAAAGTATTTATTATTCAAATTCTTTTTCCCAATAATCAAAGCAAAAAATAGTTTTTTAATATTTTGTAATAATTGTATAACGTAATTTAATCTATACAGACCTTTTAGAAACCCCCCTACACACACACTGCTGACCTAGAAGGCTGAATATTTGCCCACTTACGGTATCGTCTACGAAACAGCGGATTTTCAATTGCTCACCCAGAGTCGGGAAAATAGGGGGATAGACCAAAAGTATTTCCAGACCGTCTAGAAGCTTTTATTTCGTTTGAACAAGAAGGCAGAAACTTTGAATATAGTAGGGACTACCGAAGAAAATTTAACTGGAGCAATTTTCGAAGAAGATCATTAGTTTGGAGGGAAAATGCCGTACCTTGTTAAACAAAATGCCATACCTTGTTAAACAAAAGAAAACCTATTAAAAAATCTGATGTGGGCAGCACATGTCTTTCCTTATATAATATAATGAATTCACTACTTTAACAGTAAAAAAAATAGGTTTTTCTTATAGTAGATGCTCATATTCTTTCCAAGATATTGAATTTTCGACAATTGTCGTCATTTTCATTGATTTAGCGTCATTTTTATCCATTTGGCGAGATTTTCGTTAAATTGGCAACATTACGAAAAGTCGCCAAGTTGGCGAGATTCCGCCAAATTCGTCGCCAAAATTTCGCCTAGCGCTATGGACGAAGAAATAAGTTATTCTTACAGCAGATAAATGACTATTGGCGTTCAAATACAAAAGTAGTACTCAAAGTATCTTTTTCATGAATGGAACGAGCTAGATCCACGAGAATGATGTCACCCAATTTATCGCATGGTATTACATATGAAAAGTGAACATGTTTCTCAATAGAAAATATTTTTTTTTATTTTATATGACGTTTTGATAATTTTTTTGAAAAATGTGCAATATCTTGAGGACGGTTCATGTTACCGTTCTAAAATTTATGCCAATCGTTTTCTAAAGAAAAATTAAATAAGAAATATCTATTTGCGTAACTTTATTAGCGATTTTGATTTTTTGATGATTTTTTTAAAATTTCACTCGAAAATTTAGGGGGATTCTGAACATTCGATTGCGTATAAAAACAATAGGATTCCAGTGTTTATGAATTGTGATTTTTGTACCAAATTTCGTTCGGATCGGTTCATTCGTTCGTCAGTTATCGTCTCCACAGACTCACTGACACACACACACATACTTTCACGCACACACACAGACATCACTTTAAAAATGTTTGATTCGTGATCAGGGATGCTTGAAACATGCTCTCCCGTCGAAAACACGAATTCGAATTTTCGACCCCGTCACAATACTTTCCTTATACATTATGTATATAAGGAAAGTAAATAGTTGCGGATACTTCCTTCGTCTCTGAGAAGCTTAAGTACTGGTAGACACACAGTACTTAACGTAAATTGTTGTGAAAATAATATAATAAAGTCAGATGGTATTCCTTATATAATCAATTTTCGATTGCAGTAAAATTATGTCGTCATTTTACAATACACAAAACCACAATTGCTCTGCAAAATCTATCGGAGATATCAATGATACCAATGATATTGGGAGGGTTAAATAACTAAAAATATATTATTATTTTTTTAATTTTCATTTCAATAATTCTTATTCCAAGATCGGTATATCTCATTTAAGAATAAACTCTGTTTTCTACCATTAGTATTTGAGTTGTAAATCCCCCAAAAGCATTCTAATACATGCAGTCGACAAATTTTACTGGTACAGATTACCCACACCATGAAGAAAGGATGGTGCGTCGTTAGGATTCCGTTTTCGATGTGGACAATCCAAGAACATAACCCCAAGCGGAAACTTTACAATATTCTTACTGAAAAGATAAACTATAACATTCGTAGTGCTATCTTATGTGAGGGGAAAAAAGTAAAATGAGAAACTATATTGAAATGCAGAACATATGATCGCGAAAAGGGGGGGGGGTCAGAAAAGAAAACTCAATATGGTAATGGAAACCTAGTCACATCATTTAATTTGGATGCTTTAAACAATTCACTAATTTATGTACGTGTATATGTATACAGGGTGATTAAAAAAATATGGTCCAAACTTTACGAGGGAGTAAGTAGTGCACGCCACACCAAGAATTTTCGTCATTATTTACCAGATTGGAAATAAAACGTAAAGACGTTGGGGGAGGTGGTCCCATAGCTTAGCCCCCACAATCGCCCGATCTGCAGTGTCTTGACTCCTTATTGTGGGGATATCACAAGAGTCTCGTCTATGGCACTCTTCTTGAATCTGATGAGGAACTCGTCGCTAGAATTCCAACCGCTGCTGCCGAAGTGTGCGACATTCCTGGTCTCTCCGGCAAAGTTCGTTAATCCCTCCATTGTGAGACATGCATTTAGGTTGGTGGTCGCTCTTTTAAGCCATTACTGTTTATTAAATGCCATTTTATAACTTCTAAGTCATTATTATGCTTTCGCCTCACCTCATCGGTTTCGCCATTAAACTCCCACTGGCGCCTTTTCTTTTCATTTCCGACCCGGTAAACAATGATGAAAAATGCTGGGTTTGGTGTGTACAACCACCTCGTACAATTTGGTGCATTTGTTTTTAATTACCCATATATATATATATATATATATACACACACACACACACACACACACACACACACACACATATATATATATATATATATATATGTTATTAAGAAATGGTAGCAACGAGATGGCATATACAAGCTGATATTCCGTGGTGTTCAGAGTCAATAGAATTGTCTATATGCCTCTGCGGAAAATTCTACACAAATAATGTAACTGATTAGTTAATTCAGTGATAATCTGGAAAGGGGACAATTGCCGTCTCGGCATTTTCCAGACGTGTTCTATTGGTGATGGGTTTGGGAACCTGGAGAGCCATGGGAGATATCAAATTCTGGAAGGCATTGTTGAGAAAGTAGTGCAGTATGTGGTCCAGCGTTGACTTTTTACTTTCCTTATATACATAATGTATAAGGAAAGTATTGTGACGGGGTCGAAAATTCAAATTCGAGTTTTCGACGGGAGAGCACGTTTCAAGCATCCCTGATCACGAATCAAACATTTTTGAAGTGATGTCTGTGAAAGTATGTGTGTGTGTGTGTGTGTGTGTCAGTGGGTCTGTGGAGACGATAACTGACGAACGAATGGACCGATTTGAACAAAATTTGGTACAAAAATCACAATCCGTAAACACTGGAAGCCTATCGTTTTTAAACGCAATCAAATGTTCAGAACTTCCCTAAATTTTCGAGTGAAATTTTGAAAAAATCGTCAAGAAATCAAAACCACTAATAAAGTTACGCAAATAGACATTTCTTATGTAATTTTTCATTAGAAAACGATTAAAATAAAATTTAGAACGCTAACATGAACCGTTCTCGAGATATTTTACATTTTTCAAAAAAATTATCAAAATGTCATATAAAATTAAAAAAAATGTATTTCCTATTGAGAAACATGTTCACTTTTCATATGTAATACCATGTGATAAATTGGGTGACATCATTCTCGTGAATCTAACTAGTTTCAGTCATGAGAAAAGATACTTCGAGTAATACTTTTGTATTTGAACGCCAATAGTCATTTATCTGTTATAAGAATAACTTATTTCTCCGTCAGAGAAGCTTGGCGAGATTTTGGCGACGAATTTGGCGGAATGTCGCCAACTTGGCGACTTTTTTAAATGTTGTCAAATTAATGAAAATCTCGCCAAATGGATTAAAATGACGCTAAATCAATGAAAATGACGACTAATTGTCGAAAATTCAATATCTTGGAAAGAATATAAGTATCTACTACAAGAAAAACATTTTTTTTACTGTAAAAGTAGTAATTTCATTGCATTATATAAGGAAAGTCATGTGTTGCCCACATCAGATTTTTATAAATGGAACCTGAGAGACTTAACAGCATAGGCACAATCGGTTACAGAAATTGCGGACGTGCAAGCAAGCCACCAGATTGTCTTCCAGCAAAACTAGATCGGTAGTCCTACGAGATTGCTCCCCAGACTGTCACACCATCTGTAATGACTTTGTGCCGTTCAACAACAAATGTGGGATCAAAACGCTGGATAGTCCTAAACACTTGCATACGAAAGTCATCAGCACTGAGAGAGAAGCGGGATTCGTGGCTAAATACAACTTGCCTCCAATCAGACACTGTTTAGGCTGACCGTGCTCAGAACCAATCCAGTACAGATCTGCATATGTTGAGGAATCAGAGGTAGACGCCTTGATGAACGTCGACTCCTAATTCCATCATGAACCAGTCCTTTCCGAGTAGTAACCCTTTATACAGAATGCATGGATGATGGCAAATGCCTCCGATAGCAACGCCATTGTTGTGGACGTGATTTTTCCGCGACTGCTCAATCCTCTTGAAAAAATTTCTGTACTGGACGTTCTGAACCTCTGAGCTAGTTAAATGTGCTTTTTCTGATCCATTGTTACCAAAATTGAAAAATTGCTATATCGCTCCGATCAAGATGGAGACTGATACACCTATTGGACTAACCTGCTTTCCTTCGGCCTACGGTGCGACTCTCTCTAAATCTAGATTACACAATTATTTACAGCACAACATCGACTACAGCAGACTTCACGTTAAAATACATTACCCCCTTCATATGTTGCCTTTAAAGTCAAACAATCCACGGAAAACAATGTTAATTTCCAAGTAAAGTTATGCTTACAGTCAAATTCACCTCAGCACAGATTTCAAATGTAAGGCATCGTAGTTGGACCCGGGGTGTACTATGCAGTTCGGATCCTGGTGTTGGTAGTAGAAATTGCCAGACGTCGGCCTTCCGGAGTAGGAGGGACTGTGTTCCAGTTGCCGTAGCTGCATATTGATAGACTGTGACTGTGACAGTCCACCTCGGACTGTATTGTGACGTCTGTAGAGGCAGAAACCTATTAGGAAACTTAAGAGTAAGACACCTCCTGCGGCACCGCAGCCCGCAAGCAATGGTAAATTGCCTGAAATAAAGGAATATTCAGATAAACTAATTTAAGTTTTAATAACAGAACATAGAGCTATATGACAAGTACTATATACACAAGTAGGGGATAATTGAGGATTCACCAACCAAAGAAATGTATTGTAGTGGATACTATCCGCCTCCCAACACTCCCTTTGAAAAGATAATTGTAGACCACAACCTGTGAGATCACTGCAGAATTCGCAACCCGGAAATTTGCGTGCTCAAGAAGACGCTTGAGAGCAGTCAAAACACAATTTTCAAATATATTCTGAAATTTTATTTATTAATTTATTTCTTTTATTTATTTATTTATTGTATTAAAATTTACTGTCTCTGATAAGTCGTAAAAGTACCTGCACAAGCTCACAAAATGCTACCCGTATAAAAATTATTCTAACTAAATCTTAATTTTTTTTTACAATTTTTGCTCTTCACATATAAAAAATAACTGCACCAGAGCATTTTTACTGAATTCTTTGCAATCTGTATGACGTATAGTTGTTTAAGAAAGTTGTAAAACTATAGTTGTTTAAGAAAGATATTTTTTTAATTTGCCTTCTGCCCTACTGTTGCTCTTAACGACTAATTGCAATTTCTCAAATTCAGTAATTATCTTGTGCTTTCAAAAATAACCAAGCAAGATACATACTTTTAAATAAATCTAAATGTTTTATAATAGGAGAGACATTTGATACATTTAATTGCCTTTTACTTTTATCCATCAATCTTCATCTGCAATGTGGAATCAAATAATTTATATTAACATCAATTTCGGGTCAAAGTTCAGTAAGTTTAATAATATTGTTACAACGTATCCACTGTTAACGTGGATGTATTCTCAGGATGCAAGACCGAGTCCAAAATTTCTGGATAACTGACACGTTTATTTGTAACCGCAGAGTAAACAGGAATAATTTAGGGCAAATAGCTCGATGACTATCTCACAAAGTCACCAGACAACTGCTAGGTACAGTAGAACAGCAATTTAATGTTCCACTCATTTCACAAAACAGCAGATACGCTTCTCAATACATTGGTATATCTCTCAATACAATGAAACTCGTGTCAATTGCTCTCCAATTGTGCGATGTCTTCTTTTATATACTCTCCGTGGAAACTTCCACAAGGGATTCGTGCCTCGAAGAATATTAGTTATTTCGGGAATATTAGTGTACATTCGATAATTCGCCTAAAGTCGCGATAAATCGCATAACCTGGCAACCCCGTTCCGAATTTCAACACAAGGCAACCCAAAATTAACGTCATAGGAATGACTGCCTGTAAAAGTGTTTTCTCCTTTGGGTTCTACACAGATTCTATTTTACACGTTCGTAACACTGTATAATAATGAGGACAGAAGTTATAAATAAAAATTTTGGCAATTCACATGTTTTGGCCACGCCTGAATATAAATCGAATATTTTTTTAAATGTGTTTGTGTATAGGTGAGTGTGTGAACACTATTATCTTTGAAACAAATAAAGTTATTCAAACGACATTTTTGTTGACTATCGCAAATAGTGTGCATGTGATATTTAAAAAGAATCTACAGTGGTTTTAAAGTAATATTTATATCAAAATAATGCTAATCAATCGCATTCAACAAATGCTCAATTTATATATCTACTCCTACTCTGCAAAAATATTAAATCAAAACTTTGGGCTATATTAATTTGAAGTTACGAAATGCATTTTTAAAAATAATTTGCCTAATAAATGTATAAAGTCTAAATGTGAGCAAAATATGATTTTCTTGATATTAAAAATATATATTTCTTTCCCTTTTACTATTTATACCAATTGAATTAGCATATAGCCCCTCCCCCATACAAACGGGGAGTTTACGCGAAATTTCATTGAATTTCCAATTTTTCATTTATTTGAAACTTTATCGGGTAATTTGCAGTTTTTATTGACTTGAAGTTGCAAAAATTCCCGTAAACGAGGACATGTTACAAAACTGTTTATCATAGCATATATCGGAATTGATTACGTGGGATTCGTCCTCAACAAACCGCATTTATTACTTATTTTTTTACTTTCCCTGCAGTACATGGTAATGTATAGGGAAAGTATTGGAATCATGTCGAAAATCGCAACTCGAGTTTTCGACGGATCTACACGTTTCGAGACCACTAGAATAGGAAAAAACTATTTTTAGCGTGACGTCTGTGTGTGTGTCTGTGTGTCTGTCTGACTGTGCAGATTTTGTATCCACTCTAGCTAAAAAACTAATTGACCGAATTTCATAAAATTTGGTAGGTAAGTCATTTGGGGGCGAATCTGGTGCTGATTAGTTTTGGGTACGATTCGGGATAAAAGAACCCGCCTTTTTTTGGCCCTCAAAAAATGGCCCTCAAAAGCGTGTATCTACCCTAGCTGAAAATTTAACGAACCGAATTTCACAAAATTTGGTAGATAAGTCGCTTATGGGTCACCCTGGTGCTGATTAGATTTTGGTACAGTTCGGAAAAAAATAATCTTCCTTTTTTTGCAAAATGGCCCGCAAAAATCAACAAAATCTAAAATAAAAAACTACTTATGCTGAAATATATCCATTAAATGCTTGTTTTATACGTAATTTTTAACAAAGAAAAGAATAAGATCAACCCCATTACACTCATCATTACATCATACCCCATTACATCAGATTTTTACTTTCCCTGCAATTCATGGTAATGTATAGGGAAAGTATTGGAATCATATCAAAAATTTCAACTCGAGTTTTCGACGAATCTACATGTTTTGGAATCTCTAGAATTCGGAAAAACTATTTTTAGCGTGACGTCTGTATGTGTGTTTGTCTGTCTGTACAATGTATGTATCCAAAACTAATAGATCAAATTTCATAAAATTTGGTAGGTAAGTTATATGTGTGTGACTCTGGTGCTGATTAATATTTGGTTCGATTTGAAATAAAAGAACCTGCATTTTTTTTTTTTGAAATGGCCCGCCTTAATTGTCTGTATCCACTCTAACTGGAAAACTAATAGACCAAATTTCACACAATTTGGTAGATAAATCACTTGTAGGATATCCTGGTGCTGATTAGATTTTGGTACGATTCTGAAAAGAGAAACATGTCTTTTTATACGAAATGGCCAGCAAAAATCGGAAATAAAAGACAACGTTTGCTGGAATGTATCAATTAAATGCTCGTTTTATACTTAATTTTTGACGATTAAAAGAATATGATCAGCCCATTAATTTAGAGCTAGCCGTTTTCAAGATATATTAGTTTTTTCGCATTTTTGCTACCTCACTTTTGAGAATAACTCCAGTTACCAAATGAAAATGAAAGCAGAATTAAATACGTAATATTAATTTAATTATGCGAGTTATTTAGGGCAATTAAACCCAATTTGATACATTATTAATGATATAAAGAGAAAACGAATTTAAGTCTGTAGGGAGAGTCATGTGCTGTTTAAATCAGATTTTCATTTCAATTAGATTGCGATTCTATTCATCGCAACTTACTGGATTCTTGCAGCACTAATTATTGGTTTGCGATTGAACGAAATCATTCTTTATATAGGAAGTTCTTTTAAAATATTACCGGTAAATATAGACAGTAAAAAAATATATTTTACATTTTTCGCTGTCTCATAATACTTTGTGAAGAGATAGAATAAAGCTTTCGATTTTAGAGTTAACTAAGGGCTATCCAGCTGATTTCAGTCAAACAATTTACTTATGACCTGTCAATTATTGAAAAAATGAAAATTAAATTTAGACTTGAAGTGGCAGAATTAGTTTCATACGAAATTTACACCGAATTTCAATTCCCGTTGTCATTTCATCCTCTTGGCAAAATAGTAATTTAGACATGACATCATCTGTTTAAATATTTACCCTTACCATCTTCTTTAATATGTATTGCAAATAAACACTAGCAAATTCCTCTCTAAATGTTAAACACGGTAGTTGTCAAATGAGGGCGTGGCCATATATACAATTGATAGATGTCTCGTTAATTTACAACTGAATCTTGAAGATATTTCCTAAATAATGTTAATTTTCTATAATTGAATATAATTGCCAATATTCGCAATTAGTTTAAACCGAAAGTAAATAACAAGTCCTTCTTCAAAATTATTATAGAGGATTTAGGAAAAATTATTTGCCAATGTATCAATAATATTACAGAAACATACAAGAAACTCAAGAAGATTTTACTAGCTCTTTTTTTCTATCAACGAAAGGATACGGTAAGAAAAAAAAATTCACCATCCCTCGTTATTTCTGCACCGTTCACCGTAAAACAAATTCAAATATATCATTCTATTCCGAAAATGACATCATCATATAAATTAATATGTTTAAAATGTGCATAAATGGCGGTCTTTATAGTTAAATACCCACCAATTTCATAACTACTAATGGCAATACCCAATTTGTAGATGTCGAGACCTATTAGGAAACTTAAAAGGAAAATAACTCCTGCTGCACAACCCAGAAGCAATAGTAAATAACTGAAATAAAGGAATATACAGATAAACTATTTGAAGTCTTAATAACGAAACTAAGGTCTATATGCCAAGGACTATATATATACAGATACATGACAATTGGGGATTTTCCTAGGGGGTACACGTCCCGGGCATGACTGGCTTAATCTTTTATTCTCTGGTTCTGAATATGATAAGAGAGGAGTAGCAAATGCACGAAATTTGTCATCTCGTTTACAGGAGACCCCGAACTTAACTGCACCTGTCATTCTACCCACAGACCTCACTAAATATCTTTGTACGTCACTGGGGAAGGTGTGCGCAGCACAATTTAAAATCTCTGCGCAAGTGGTTTACATCTGGATATCGCCACTTAAAAATTAACATTTTTTAAAATTCTAATAATGAGAAAATTTGCTCTGTTTTGTCAAAGATCCTCAAAGTCCTCAATGGTCAGTGACGGCATGATTAACAAATGCTATTCTCGCCAACGATGAGTTGATATCTTTTTGACCCAACTTTTTGACTGCCCAACCTTATATTAAAGACCCTTGAATTCATTAACGGAAAAGGGTGTTGGGGTTCTTCTTCCACCCAGACCTCCGACCTACCCAAAGATGGAATGTAGCTGTTTAGACGGCCTGGAAGTGACACCCAATTTAGACTGGAACTCGGGGACAGCAACCACAAAGGCAGTGCCCTCCTTCCATCACCTTGTAAGTTCTCGATAAGACTTACGGATCCACATATTTAACTTGCCCGTACTCCGTGTTAACAAGGTAACAGTTTGGGTAGAGGCTGGAATCAAACTCTGGTCTTCTGAGTGCAATTCCTACGCTTTAAACACTGGGCTGTCCTACCCCCCAAAGCATTGGGGTTTATATACTACCTCCTTACTGATACACCATTTAAGAAGGCGATTGTAGGCCAGATGTCCACAGGGTCCTCGCCAGCCGGAATTTAGTGCTCCCTGAAACACAATAAAATGACTCTCGAACGCTGTAAATCAGCATTTTAAAAGAAATTCTAAAATTTAATTGTTTTATTGTATTAAAATTTACCATCTTAATACATCGAAAAATTACCTGTATGAGTTCTCGAAATGTTGCTCGTAAAAAAAAGTCTATTCAAAAGTATATCCATGTCAGCGCCTCACCAAACCCTCAGAATTTTAAAAATGGCAGCAGACGAATGAGGGCGTGGCCATATATGCAATTGATGCGCGTCTCTGCAATTCACAGTTGAATATTGAAGATACTTCCTATATAAAGCTAATTTTCTGTAATATAGCACTGTTCGGTTTTCAAGTTGTTTAATTTCTTATAAGAGACAGGCCCACCGTATCCATCGCCTGGACTTCTACACAAAAGTCCTCCTTAACGATTATTAGAGAGGATACATAATAAATTGCTTACACATTTATCAATAATGTTACAGAAAGATACAAGAAACTCCAAAATATTTTACTAACCCATTACTTTTTACTTTCCTGATATACATAATGTATAAGGAAAGTATTGTGACGGGGTCGAAAATTCGAATTCGAGTTTTCGACGGGAGAGCACGTTTCACGCATCCCTGATCACGAATCAAACATTTTTGAAGTGATGTCTGTGTGTGTGTGTGTGTGTGAAAGTATGTGTGTGTATGTGTGTCAGTGAGTCTGTGCAGACTATAACTGACGAACGAATGGACCGATTCGAACCAAATTTGGTACAAAAATCACAATTCGTAAACACTGGAAGCCTATTGTTTTTATACGCAATCGAATGTTCAGAACCCCCCTAAATTTTCAAATGAAATTTTGAAAAAATCGTCAAAAAATCAAAACCGCTAATAAAGTTACGCAAATAGACATTTCTTATGTAATTTTTCATTAGAAAACGATTGGCATAAATTTTAGAACGCTACCATGAACCATTCTCGAGATATTGTACATTTTTCAAAAAAATTATGAAAAAGTCACATAAAAAAAAATTCCTATTGAGAAACATGTTCACTTTTCATATGTAATACCATGCGATAAATTGAGTGACATCATTCTCGTGGATCTAGCTCGTTCCATTCATGAAAAAATATACTTTGAATAATGCTTTTGTATTTGAACGCCAATAGTCATTTGTCTGCTGTAAGAATAACTTTTTTCTTAGTGCATAACGCTTGGCGAGATTTTGGCGACGTATTTGGCGGAATGTCGCCAACTTGGCGACTTTTTTGAAATGTTGCCAAATTAATGAAAATCTCGCCAAATGGATAAAAATCATGCTAAATCAATGAAAATGACGACTAATTGTCGAAAATTCAATATGTTGGAAAGAATATTAGTATCTACTATAAGAAAAACCTATTTTTTTACTGTAAAAGTAGTAAATTCATTACATTATATAAGGAAAGTCATGTGTTGCCCACATCAGATTTTTTAATATATAGCGGACACTATTTTAACCTATGGAAATTTACATAATATACTACACTTGAACTACATAGATGCACCCTAATATTCAACGTAAATCTGTGACTTTACATAAATAAATAAATAAATAAATAAATATACATATATATATATGTATATATATATATATATATATATATATATATATATATCGAATATATATATATATATATATATCGAATATATATATATATAGTCGAGAACTCGAATTCGAATTTTCGACCCCGTCACCATACTTTCCTTATACATTATATGTATATAAGGAAAGTAATACAGTTTCGTTTCAAGCAACATAAATGATATTAGTAGTTACTTACACTTATCTTCATCGGTATAATCTTCATTTCCACAATTTGCGTATCCGTTACAAACCAGAGATTTGTCAATGCAATAGTTTCGCATTTCTGCACAGGAATTGTTTGGGGTGCTTATGCAGTACTGACTCTCCCTGCAGACAAAGTCATGGCACTGCCCTGTGAAAAAAATAATATATTAAGTCTGTTTCGTTATACAGTCAACCCTCCAATAACGCGATTAATTCGTATCGCGTTATATAGAAACCACGCTATAAGAAACTCAGATTAGTGTAAATCAGATTAATTCGTACCGTGTTATATGGAAACCGCATATCATGTTGTATGGAAACCGTTTCATAAGAAACTCAGAATTAGTATAGAACAGAACAATTCGTACCGCGTTAAATTGAGACCGCATTAAGTGAAACTCAGAACATATAAATCAGACTGATTCGTTCTACCTTATATAAAACTGCATTTTTAAATCACCATGTTAGGATGAATACTGTTATGAAATATAAGTTTATAGATACAAAAGGCAATAAATATATGTTTACATATTTCGAATTATTTTTATTACGACTTCATATAAAAAAATTAGAAAAGCAATGTGGTATATAAACTTATTAACTTTTTTCCAAAACAAAAATCATATTAACATCCATCATTGCTGTCAAATATTAATGGCTTAATGCTTTTTCTTTTAATGTCCTCTTCACTTTGCATATCTTCATTTTCGTTTTCAAATGCAGTTTTATTTTATAACTCTACCAAAATCTATCTATAAGGAGCTAAGCAATTTTGTAATTCTCTTTTAAACTTTACACTTCCCACTGTTGAAGGATAATTTTCAAATAAAGTAATTTTCTAATTGTTTACCCAAATCCAGTCCTCTTTTCACATCATTTAAATTGAAATTTGCAACCCATTCTTTACCCACATTTTCGTCTACCAATGCATTTGAAGTGAATGTATTAATTTTTTTTTCAGGGGATTTCCCTGATAACTGAAATTGAAAAATAGGAATGTAAGTGCATGAAAAAACGGAGAATTCCCCATTAATTTCAACCTTAAAAGTGCAATAGAAAATTCATGCTATAGGGAGACTGCTTGATTAAATTGAGTTGTATTATAAGAAACCGCGTTCCATACACGACTACCGCGTTGTATGGAAACGGCGTTTTATGAATACCGCGTTGTATGGAAACCGCGTTTTATGAATACCGCGATGAATACCGCGATGAATACCGCGTTGTATACCGCGTTTTATGAATACCGCGTTATGAGAGGGCTGTCGCAATTTTTGTCCCGCGTTATATGAAAACCGATTTATGAGAGTAGCAAGTTATAGGAAGTTTGTTCGTACTTACACAGGGTGCCCAGAAAAATATTTCCCAACATATTTCGGATGGAATATTTCGAAAACAGTTGCTGATAATAGAATAAAATTATGTGTATGATTTATGCAATAAAGTTGAAATGTAATGTTTTCAAGAGATAATAAGCAATCACAAATCGCAATTTGAGAGTGAAAATGTGGATAACTTTTAGAAATGTATCGATTTAAATGAACACATAGTCTTCGGTGATGAATTTGTTCGATGACCAATTACATTTAGGTTCCTGCTGTGTACGTAGTATATTATACAGAGTGTTTTAAAAATATTTCAGGACTAAATATATATTGAACGACGGTTAGTAGACCCATGGCTCAAATTTAGGAAATGTTTTAATTAATATAGATAATCATCGTACGCAAATCGTGATTATTTAACATATTTTAGTAAAAAAGTATTCTAACTAAGCAACTGATCGGTCAAATTTCACTAAATTTGGTGGATATAAGTTACTTGTGGAATTACCTGGTGCTGATTAGATTTTGGTATGATTCGGGAAAACAGAACCTGACTTATTTGCAAAATGGTTTGCAAACATCGACAAAATCTAAAATGAAAGACTACGTATGCTAAAATATATCAATTAAATGCTTGTTTTATGCGTAATTTTTGACGATGTAACGCATAAGATCAATCCCGTTACACTATGATTAGTCGTTCTCGAGATATTGTAGTTTTTTTCGCATTTTCGCTACGTCACTTTTGAAAATAAGCTTAGTTACCCAATGAATCGAGGGACTGCAAAAATATGAAATTTTGTAATTAACTACTATACCATGCTACGTGATCAAAATCGTCGTAGTCTGAAAGTTTACCTTATTTAAAGCATTTTTACTGTCCCGGCAATTTATGGTAATGTATAGGGAAAGTACTGAAATCATGTCGAAAATCGCAAGTTTGTAGTCATGTCGAGTTTTCGACGGATCTACATGTTTAGGGACGGACCTCTAGAACACGAAAAAACTTATTTTGGAGTGACGTCTGCGCGTGCCTGTGTGTGTTTGTCTGTCTGTGCAATGTATGTATCCATTCTAACTAAAAAACTGATAAACCAAATTTCAAAATATTTGGCAGGTCAGTGACTTGTGACACTGTTTCTGATTAGGTGTTGGCGATTTGAGAAAAAAGAACCTGCCTTTTTTTTGCGAAATAGCACGCAAAAATTGTATGTATCCACTCAAATTAAAAATCTCATTGACCCAATTTCACAAAATTTGATAGATAAGACACTTGTAGGTAATCCTGCTACTGCTTGTGCTATTCGGGGAAACAGAACCTTTTTTTTTTTGCAAAACGCCCCTCAAAAATCATTAAAATTTAAAACAAAAGACTACGTACGCTAAAATGTATCAATTAAGTGCTTATTTTCTATGTAATTTTTGACGATAAAAAGAATAACACCAACCCCATTACTCTAGCATCAGCCGTTCTAAGCGATGTTTTAGTTTATTCACATTTTTGTTATTGCACTTTTGAAAATACTTGCAGTTGCCAAATGGAAAAGAATTGAAACGCAAATTCAGTGACATTTCAAATAAGTATGCGCGTTATGGTGCGCAGTAAAATTTATTTATTTATTGAATTATTAAAGAAATAAGGATAAAATGATTAAGTGCGTAGGGTTACTCAAGTGCTGTCCACATCAAATTTTTTTAATTAGAACCAGGGGTCTGCCACCACTCATCCAAGAGATCTTCAGGCATGCAAACTTCCTGAAACACCCTGCATTTCTACATAAAGACAAAAATAGCTTCAACTGTGAAGAATATGTAGCGTAATTTATTCTGGTCTAACTGGAATCGATTTGAGATGAGTTGCAGCAATGGCGAAATATGAATCTAATACTTGAAATATTCATTTAAGAGTTAAAATACCACAGGAGTCCAATGAAATTTAAAACCATATCGCGTAAACCGGGATGCTTGTATTGTTGACTCCAAGACGCTTTAAGAAATTAGAAATATAATTTTAAAACCAGGATTATTTTTACTGTCACCTTGTATATTACTTACCATTGTCACTACTACTACTAATTATCAGGCCAAGTGCCAAGCCTTAAGTTTAACACCCCATCTCCTGAAATCTACCGCCACAGTTCTTCAGCCCAGCTCGCTCACCCAGCCGTTCCTCCTCTACCATTTTACTCCATGTCATTCTCGGTCTATCCAGAGAACGTCTTCAATGGTGCCCAAGAGAGGGCCATAGCGGAAATACTGCCACGTGGCATTCTAAATTGCCAATTCTCAGCACCGACGAAGTTTAATTTCTTTCGTTATTGATTAGCTATAGGTTTTTCATATTGGTTACTTCTGTCATCGCTTCGCTTTATTGGCTATTGTAACGCTATTATTTATAAAATACATCATATATAAATACATTGCATACAATACACACCGTTATACATTATACAATCAGCTATATATTAAAAGAAGTAGCTGTCGTCGCCGATGTTTGACAAATGCTGCCTTTCTCAAGTTTCTCTGTCACGTCCCTCAAAATGTATAGCATATAAAAACATGAAATTTAATACACTTATAGAGAAATATAAGAGGAATGCAATGATATAAACCGTTTTTCGATTTAAAAATTAGTTTATGAAACATTAAATGTCAAATTCAAAGGAAGAGTTTTGAGTTGTAAGTTCTCGTCCTAGAGAGACTAGCAATAGTAGGACCTGGAATTTTTGCTGGCATGTACCTACATATAATTGCATTTTTGCAGGACGGAATCCCTTTTTTAAAATTTCTAGTTAGTTAATGTCGGGATTGACGAGCGTCGCCAGCTGGGAGCTGAAGCTTGATGAAATTGTTTGCAAAGCGAGGTAAGGTGAGGATCAGCTTAAAAGAAGCCGAAGCCCCAACAGGTACATCACGCTTGTGTTCCGATTAATGAGCGGAAGGAATGAAGATTGGAATCTTGGAGTTTCACATGTCGGTGAGCATAGGCCACATAAGTGGTTGTGCTCGTCGGCAGGATTGAAAAAGCGCGCAAAGCGAGCTTCAGGGGTAGAGAATGATAGTTATTAAGGGACGGTCCCCAACGGGCGTATTACGCCTGTGTAGCAGGTAGCACTAAAATGCTCGCGTAGTACGTTACGGAGGTTGGTGAGCGTAGTGAGCAGGGGCGGTGCCGAACGGATATATTGCGCCTACCCCAACGGGCGTATTATGCCTGAGTATCAGGTGGCACTAAAGTGCTCGCAAAGCAATCTCAGAGAGCGTTATCGAGTGGGAGGCGAAGCCTCCTGACTCGCAAAGCGAGTTACGGGAATTGGCGAGTGCAGCGAACAGGGGGCGGAGACCCCTTGTTTGTTAAAAATTAGTGGATTATATGGGACACCTCAAAAAACCATCAATGCCTGAGCTATTACGTTAATTGCGTTCATAGAGTAAATATTTTCATTAGGGATAAGTCTACTGTCAATGCTTCCGTTACAGAATAAGCGCAAACATTTAATTCGAAATATTATATTTCCGAAACTCATCATTTTTACTTGTGTATTTTTAACTCTCAGAAGTTTTGACCGAATTCCTTATTCTTACAAAAAAAATAATAAAAAAGACATTGACTTACATAATAAAAATATATTTGCCTTTCTGTCTGCACATGTGTGTGTGTGTGTGCCGTCTGTAGCGAAAACTCTAAGTTTCGGATAGCAGCGAATTTTGATAGTGGGTTTTTTGAACTCCGGTGCGACATATCATGGCTGAATTTCTTTTAATTCGTATTAGTGTTTTTAGTTATTTAATGTGGGAGAACGATTTCCTCACATATAGGTACTTTATGTGATCGAAAATATTATCACATAGTTTTTCACAAAGATTAAAGAATGTGTTTTTTCTAACAGTCTTTGAACCAAATCCATTGGACAATTCCTTCTATATTTATTATTCATTTTATTTTAAATATATCGAAATATGCATAATACATATTCTTATTTTTTTATTTCGCTGCATCTGAAATAGAAAGATTAACACAATTCTATAGTTTGGCAAAAATATTGGCGTATATCGTCGCATTCTAACGAGAAATATTCTGCTAATTTTTAAGCGAAGGTATAAAAATCGAGATTATCGATTCCGTTCTTTCTCCGGATAACTGGGCTATGGGGAACAGTAGACATATGTACGCATGCGTGGCAAATAGTTCCTGTGACTATACATTTCTTGTAACTAAAGTATATGGATTGAAACGAAAAGGGGGATTGATTTTGGTTCAAAGCAGACGATTTTGTAATTGAGCGATGTTATTTGTATCTGTCTTATTTACGTAGCGGGAGTTTAATTAGGACACAGGCAACGGCAGGTAATTCATTCTACTGTATATAAAAAAGATAAGAATATTAGACGACCAAATCAAAATATTGCACCTTGAGTCTTGAATTCAACAGCAGTCCATATTATTTTAAATCCCACAGCATTTTTGTCTAAGTCTTCTCCTTTCATGATTTGTGAAGCTGAAGTCTTAAATCTGGAAAAAAGTAAGAGTAATCTTAATAAATTAAAATTAGTAATCGTAAATTAAAAGTAAAATATTCTTAAAGTTTGTTACAGCAGCATAAAATCAATAAATTTTAGCTAAGAGAAATAAAATTTACGAAAATTACAAAAATGTTAACTACGAAATGAACAGCATCTAATAGAATAGAAGAAGATGTCTACATGTCTGTTCGTTTGTTGGTTGCGTAGCGGAAAATCGTAGCAATCCACAGAAAAGTAGTCTAGTACGGATCAGATCCCTAGACACCCAGGGCAATTATTTTTTATTCGATTAAGTGCTTTAGTTATATTTTGTTGAAATGCGAGTGTGTGCAACTTTTTTTCACAATTAAGTTTCTTAGCGATTAAAGAATTTACTGCTGAGTTTCCACCTTGACAGCATCGTAGATATCGAAGAACGTTCTTTTCAATAAGTGCTGAAGTGAATCTCTGAATTCCTTCATATATATATAAAAACAAATAGAAATGCGTTGAAATATGTGTGCTTTATGAAATTTCATACTTGCATTGCTGCATTGACAAATTGATGATTCATTCAAATGTAGCTTTTAGCATAAACAGAGTAATATATCTGCATTCTAATAATATAATTATTCTATTTCTTATATATATTTTTTAATCTTTAAGTTTGTCTTTAAACGTTACGATTTTCAATATCGATGAAAGCAAGTGAAAGCAACTGGGAAACAACTTCCAGATTTCTGACACCACAAATGGTGGCGTGTCCATTGTTATTAGTTTCATGTGGAAGGGATAATATGTTCTCTGAATTCGTGACGTCACAGCAAGTCTTTATATATATATATATATATATAATCCAAGAAAAAGAAGAATTAAAGGAACTTGGGATAACCAAATGCTTTGCATTTAATGGTTGGGGAGGATTGCGACTCCCCCTCCCGTTTAAAGCTGCTTTTCCAGCCTAGGCAAACGCTCACGGTACCAATACAAAGCAAAGGTTGGTCCCCATTGCGTGCTAATACGAAGGCACCCGAATACGGAAGAACAAGACCAACTAAACAGAAGGAAACTGGACCAAAAGTGAATCCTGCCCAACTCGCTATCTTATATATGTTCATCTTACGCATGCGTGCAATCTTAGCAGGTACGCATAAACTTTATTTACTTGCAGATTGAAGAAGTAAACTGTCAAAATCTACCTGATCCTTGAAAATCGATCTATAACAATCCTTTAAGAAATATATCACTTTTGGTCCAGTTTCCTTCTGTTTGGTTGGTCTTGTTCTTCCGTATTCGGGTGCCTTCGTATTAGCACGCAATGGGGACCAACCTTTGCTTTGTATTGGTACCGTGAGCGTTTGCCTAGGCTGGAAAAGCAGCTTTAAACGGGAGGGGGAGTCGCAATCCTCCCCAACCATTAAATGCAAAGCATTTGGTTATCCCAAGTTCCTTTAATTCTTCTTTTTCTTGGATTACATTCTGCTTCGGAGTATAGAGCGGCTTGGCGCCTTTTCCTGAGTAGTGCCTTTGATTTTTGTGGATATGCATAGGAATTCTATTTGAATTTGTTTACTGGCTTTTATATGATATATATATATATATATATATATATATATATACACACACACATATATATATATATATATATATATATATATATATATATATATATATATATATATATATATATATTCATTTTAGTCATTTATTTCAGATTTTCAATATCTTTGCGGGCCATTTCGCAAAAAAGAGTCTTATTTTTCTGAATCATATCAAATTCTAATCAGCATCAAGATAACCATCCGGGGACTTGACTATTAAGTTTAAAATTTTTTATTAATGAGTTTTTTAACTACAGTGAAAATAGTCTTCATTTTCTCAAAATGAAACATGTAAATATCTCGAGAATGGTTCCTTTTAGAGTAATGTTGTGGGTCGTATATCTTTTGTCGTCTGAAATTACCCATACAACGAGCATTTAATTGATACACTTGAGCATATGTAGTCTTTTATTTTAGTTTTTGCCATTTTTCGGGCCATTTCATAAAAAAGCAGGGTTTTCTTTACCGAAACGTACCAAAATCTAATCAGCACCAAAATATTCCACAGGTGACTTATCACAAAATTTTGTGAAATTTGGTTAATTAGTTTTCCAGTTGGAGTCGATACAAGAGACTTTTGCAGGCCACTTCGCAGAAAAAGGCAGATTCTTTTATTTCGAATCGTATCAAAAACTAATCAGCACCAGGGTCACACAAGTGACTTACCTACCAAATTATATGAAGTTTGATCCATTAGTTTTTGAGTTAGAGTAGATACATATACATTGCACAGACAGACACACAGACAGACATACACACATACACACACACAGACGTCACGCTAAAAAAGTTTCGATTTCCCCAGGGGTAGAAAAATAGTCTTTCCAGACCCCACAAAAGTCTCCGTGAAATCTGAAGCTTTACATACTTATAAACATGGGGCGCGGTAGCCCATTGGTTAGCGCGCTGGAGTTGCACTCGGTAGGCCCGGGTTCGATTCCAGCCACTGCCAAAACTGCCGCCGTGTTCATGCGGAGTACGATAACGTTAAACATGTGGGTCCGAAAGTCCTTCTAAAAGGTTGGTGGTAGGGGAAGGAGGGTACGGTCCCTGTGGATGCCTCCCCCACTGGGTTCCGGTGTAAATTGGGTGGCACTTCCCGACCGTCCAAACAGTTACCTTACACCTTTCTGGTAGGTCGGGCGTTCTGGGTTTCAACAACAACACTTATAAACATAGGGCGCGGAAGTCCAGTGGTTAGCGAGAGGAAATTGCACTCTGTTGGCTCGGGTTCGATTCCCGCCACTGCCAAAACTGCAGCCGTGTTCACGCGGAGTACGATCACATTAAACATGTCGGTCCGTAAATCCTTCCGCGAGGTTGGTGGTAGGGGAAGGAGTGTCCCGTTCCTGTGGATGCTTCTCCTACTGGGATCCGGTCTAAATCGGGTGTCACTTCCCGGCCGTCCAGACTGTTACCTTACACCTTTCTGGCAGGTCGGACGGTCTGGGTTTCAACAACAACAACAACAACAACACTTGGCCATTTGAGCCAACAACAACAACACTTGGCTGTTTGAGTGGCCATCTCTCAGTGCCACTCAAACAGCTGCTGTAAGCCCTAGGACCAGGTGAGTGGACTGGATCTTCAGCACTTATAGCCATGGGTGCCCATAGGGGCGTTCAAAGTCACAAATGTAAGCTAGTCAATACTGTACGACTCATCCATGAGTTTGCCCTCTGGAAAATGCTCTAGGGGAGCGCGAGGGGACACTTTCGCTTCCGTGAACATTCAAGGTCAGAAATGCAGGTATCAAATTAATAGATATTTACCTCTCATCCTTGAATTTGGCCATCCCAGGAATAAGTTTGATGGACGCCCTTGAATCCTACTCGTTCGAAACAAGGTCGATTCTCCTGAAGTTACCACACTATATTTTGATCGTTCTATATTTTGACACACACACATACTCTCTCTCTCTCTCTCTCTCTCTCTCTCGCTATCTGTGTCTCCCTCCCTCCCTTTCACCGTGATCGAATCACGTTAATTACATAATGATTTACCTATTTCTAATTTTTTTTAGAATGCCGCTACATATCGAATTTCGTAGCTGTACGTACTCTATTTTAAAATCTCTAATTTCGAATAATGCTTTAATCCCATTTATTACAAAATATTCTACTTGTTTTTAATTTTCTGCAGAATGCATCTACATATAAATTGTCATAGTGATACGTGCATTTGTACCTCACAAATACACGCACACACTGATGGAAATATTTCCCAAAATGTTCGAAATGCGTCCATAATGTCTTTAAGTGTATTTTTTAGTCTAAATGTCGGGTTATCCGTGAACTTCCTCTGTACAATAGCATTAGGAAATAATAAAATTATTCTTTAAGTTATCAATACTGAATTAATTTAATTCTAATCTAAGAGATAATATATTTAAAATGTGTCTATATTGTTAAATTGTAATTCATATATCCCATAAAAATATGAACAAAATTTATGAGTCCATTCTTTTGATGTACAGAATACGTGGCTGCTATAGTAACCTTGAGAGAGAGAGAGCGCTCCTTCGCTAATGACGCTGGCGATAAAACGACGTTTGACGTCTGATTTGAAAGAAGGGTTCTGTGGCAATAACTCTTTGGCTTACCGCATGCATGTTTATCCCGCAAACTGATTCTTGTCGTACCACGATCTGGAGAGAACGTGGAAAGCGTTTTCATTCGGTAAACATCACGGAAAGACATCGCTTTCCATTGGGGGGCGTCATGGTCTGGGCAGGAATGATGATGAACAGCCACACAGACCTCCACATTTTTGACACGGGGTCGGTTACCGGTCAAAGATACAGAAACGAAGTCCTTGAAACTACTGTTCTATTGTTTTGAGGTGCTGTTGGTCCTAATTCCATATTCATGGATTATAACGCGCTTCCCAACCGTGCGGTCTTGGTCGACGACTTCCTTCACACTGAAGATATCCAGCACTTGCAGTGGTCTGTCAACTCTACTGATCTGAATCCAATACAGCATGTGTGGGATATGCTTGAGAGACATCTTGCAGCCCTCCCCTACCCACCAAGCTCCGTTCCGGGATTGAAAACTGCTCTCCGTGAGGCTTGGAACTCTTTGAGCCCACAACTAACTCATCCAAACCCTCATCAAACGTATGGGAAATTGTTTTGCAGCATGCGTGGCTACCCGAAGTTCCCACACATCGTATTAAACTGCAGCGTCACATTGTTTTAATTATTCCGTTTCACTGAGGTTGACACGCGTATTGTAGCCCTTTTTCTTTCAACCCTTTTCTTTGGATAATAAAAGTAGTTACTATCCTTGTTTTGCATTGTTTTCTTCTTCTATAACTCTATTACACCCGCATACCGTGTTTTCTTCTAGTCCGATGTAGATTTCCCGAAATTTTCACATAAACAGCAACAACTATGCTTAACTTTTGGACATGACTGTACTTTTTAAATACGATATGTTTTAATTATCATTACTTCGATAAATCCATTTAAAATTGTTATCAACTGCATATTTATGTTGCATTAATAAATATTCAACATAATTTACGGCTTTTTTCTGGGTTTTAAACATATTAAATATTCTTCACATTTATGTCGCATTAATAAATATTCAACTGAACGTGCGACCTTTTTTCTAGGTTTTAAACATATTAAATATTCTTCATATTTATGTTGCATTAATAAATATTCAACAGAATTTACGACCTTTTTTCTAGGTTTTAAACATATTAAATATTCTTGACCACATATTTCGCTTCATACTGTAGTTTGTGAAACGCATAGAAGAAATCATTACTGCTGTGTAGAATCGTTCTTTAAAAGTGCACCCAGCGGCATTAAGAAAACTATTTTCCTGATGTTCACAAACATTATAAGAAAAGTTTTCTTGCGAAAAAAAGAATGCAAATATAAAGAAACAAAATATATTTATATATTGTTTATGAACTCCAGTAAAGGTATTATTATTACTTGTTCGTACGTAGTATTGAGAAAGTATTGTTTTCACGAAAATGTTTGATTTCGTGATTTTGATGCCAATATATATTTCATGACCTCTTGAACACGTTTCGACTTTTTTTGGGGGTGATGTCCGTCTGTCAGTCTGTGATTCTATTTCGCCCCCAAATATTAATGAATTTTCACGAAACTTTATATCCGGTTTCGTTATCAAGAAATCTAGAGCTAGATAATTTTGTTTTTTTAATTCTAGAGAAAACTACGAAATTTAGTTGAAATTTTATATTTTGTACTTTCCTTGCAATACATGGTAATGTATGGGGAAATTATTGTAATCATGCCGAAAATCGCAACTCGAGTTTTCGACGGATCTGCATGTTTCGAGACCTCTAGAATACGAAAAAACTATTTTTAGCGTGACGTCTGTCTGTGTGTCTGTCTGTCTGTGCAGATTTTGTATCCACTCTAACTAAAAAACTAATTCACAAAATTTCATAAAATTTGGTAGGTAAGACACTTGTGGGCGAATCTGTTGCTGATTAGTATTGGGTACGATTCGGGATAAAAGAACCCGCTCTTTTTGCGAAATGGCCCGCAAAAATAGCCTGTATTCACTCTAGCTGAAAAACTAATTTACCGAATTTCGCAAAATTTGGTAGCTAATTCGCTTGTAGATCACCCTGGTGCTGATTAGATTTTGGTACGATTCGGAAAAAAATAACCTGCTGTTTTGCGAAATGGTCCGCAGAATTCGTCAAAATCTGAATTAAGAACTACGTTTGCTGAAATATATCCATTAAATGCTTATTTTATATACAGTTTTTAACGAAGAAAAGAATAAGACCACCCCATTACACTAGGACTAGCCGTTCTCGAGATATTTTAGTTTTCTCGTATTTTCTCTAAGCCACCTTTGAAAATAAGTCCAGTTTCCAAATGTGAGTGAAAATTGAATTGAAAGTGAATTAAATTTAATTAAAATAAAGATGACGTGGATATAAGTTTGCAAGGAAAGTCATGTGCTGCCCCACATCAGAGTTTTGATTTGGCAGCGTGGGCGAAATTAGACGTAATTATGCATAAAAGATTTTATATATGGCTCAATGATGAGACCTAATAGTTTCAATTATTGTTGTGAAAAATTGCAGCGACACAATTTTTTTGTTCGCGAAGTCATTAGACCCCCCCCCCGGGGGTTACATTATCAAGAATGGTATCAATCGAAAATTTTTCAAGACCTTGAAAGTGCAGGGTAACATGCAATAATTTGAAACCAAGTTACCGACGTTTCAAAAAAGTTCTTGAAATATTTGAAAAAAAAAAGAAACTACCAAAACTAGATCCTGGTATGAGAAAGTCGAGTGAAGCCACACACTCGTAAATTTTTACTTGTTATATTACTCTATTTTTACATTTTCCTTTTATTTTCGTTTTCAATTTATTTATTTATTTACTACATTGATTTCTTTATATTTCTGTAGCTCTTTATTTTATTCTTACTCATTTTAATTATTCTAGTTTACTTTTATGTAATTTCTTCAGTGGCAAAAATGCTGTCATACTACTGTTTTTATTAAAATGTTTTCCCTGAAGCATCTATTTCTCAGGATCTACTATGAATAGAAATTATGTCTTATATAGATTCAGCAACAAATTTCAGGGGAGATATAGGGGGATGAAGAATTCCTACTAAGAATTTCCACCTGCGGTTTTTCTTTTTCATTTCGAGTTTAAAATTTTCAATTTTACTTGAAATAGCAATTTCTCAAGATTGGCTTTAGATAAAGCTTATATAATAAAAAATATGGATTGAGTACTATTTCCTGCTGGAAAGAGGAATTTTCCTCCGGAAATATGAAGGGGTTTTATAAGGATTTCTACTTCCTGTTTACCAATTTCAGTTCAAATCTCTTTCTAAACATCTGTTTCTCAAAATCGTCAACAGATAGAACATAGAAAAGGACTAATATAAATTAAGTATCATTTTCTACAGGAGTTAAGAGATTCACTAAGAATGTCAATATCTGTTGTTTTAACTCCTGGCTTAAATATACTTGAAACACATACTTCTCAAGATTGGTATAGATAAAGTTTCGATGATGACTGGTAAGGATTCAACATGAAATTCCAGAGTTTAAGAAGGATTTCGAAAGGAAGGCTCTGGAGATGTCACTTGAAGTTTTCCCGAAAAGTCATATGACTGAATGAAACAAGAATTTGATGTTGGCAGCACATGATTTTCGCTGCAGACTCATGTTACCGCCCTATTCATTTCTTCAATAATTCATTATATTCAGTTTAATTTCACAAAATAACACCCATAATTATTTAAAATTACACTGAATTCGCACTTTGAAATCAATTTTCGGTCTCATTCGGCTATTCCAACATTTTCAATGTTGGAATAGCGAAAATGCGAAAAACACTAAACTATCTTGAAAACGGCTAGACCTAGTGTTGTTGTTGTTGAGACCCAGACCGTCCGACCTAGGCTAGACCTAGTGTAATGGGGTTCATTTTATTCTTTTAATCACTAAAAATTACGTATAAAACAAGCATTTAATTGATATTTTTTAACATACTTAGTTTTTTATTTTAGATTAAGGATTTTTGCGGGCCGTTTCGCAAAAAATGGCAGGTATTTTTTTCTGAAACGTTCCAAAATCTACTTAATCTAATCAATACCAGGGTAACCCATAAGTGACTTATCTACCAAATTTCTTAACCTTTAATGTCTTTGGTTTTCAGCTAGAGTGGATACAACCAATTTTTGCGGTCAATTTCGCAAAAACTGCGGATTCTTTATCCAGAATCGTACCCAAAACTAATCAGCAACAGATTCGCTCACAAGTGACTTAACTACCAAATTTTCTGAAATTCGGTCAATTAGTTTCTTAGAGTGAATACAAAATTTGCACAGACAGACAGACTGGCACATACACAGACGTCAAGGAAATGGCGGATTCTTTTTTACAGAATCGTATCCAAAACTTATCAGCACTAGGGTCACACACAAGTGACTTATCTACCAAATTGTATGAAATTTTCGCCATTAGTTTTTGAGTTAGAGTGGATACATACATTGCACACACAGACATATAGACGGACGGACAGACAGACAGATACACGCACACACACACACATACACAAGCACACACACACACACACAAGCACACACACACACATATACACACAAGCACACACACACACACACACACAAGCACACACACACACACAAGCACACATACACACAAGCACACACACACACACAGACGTCACGCTAAAAATAGAATTTTCTCATTTTAGAGATCCTAAAACGTATAGATCCGTCGAAAACTTCAGTTGCAATCTTCGGCGTGATTTCAATACTTTCCCTATACATGACCACCAATGCCAGGGGAAGTAAAATCCTGATGTGGGCTGCAAATGACTTTCGCTGCATACTCAAATTCATTTTTTTCTTTATTTTTTTAATAATTCGTTAAATTGATTTTAATTGCACAAAATAGCACTAAATTTGCATTTTCAATTCGATTTGTGTTTTTATTTGGTTATTTGGTCATTTTTCCAAAGGCGACATAACAAAAATGCGAAAAATCTCGAATACCTCGAATCCTAGAGTAATATAGTTTTTCTTATTCTTTTCCTCGGCAAAAATTACGTATGAAACACGCATTTAATTGATACATTTGAACATAGGTAGTCTGTTTTTAAATTTTGGCGATTTTGGAGGACCACTTCATGAAAAAGACAGGTTGTTATTTGCCGAATCATACCATAATCCAATCAATACAAGAGTATCCCACAAGTAACTTAACCAAATTTTGTGAAATTTGGTCAATTAGTATTTCAGCTAGAGGGGATATATGAGATTTTTGCGGGCCATTTCGCAAAAAATGGCAGGTACTTTTTTTTCGGAATCGTACCAAAAACTAATCAGCATCAGGGTCACACCGAAGTGACTCCCCTACAAAATTTTATGAGATTCGATCCATTAGTTTTGAGGTCAGATTGTATACATACATTGCATAGACAGACACAAAGACAGACAGACACACACACAGACGTTACGCTATAAATAGTATTTTCGTATTCTAGAGCTCCCAAAACGTCTAGATCCGTCGAAAACTCGAGTTACGATTTTCGGCATGAACCCAATACTTTCCCTATACATTACCAAGTATTCCAGGGAAAGTAAAAATCTGATGTGGGCAACACATGACTTTCGCTGCAGACTTATACCAACGTTCTCTTTATTTTAATAAAATTGAATTCACTTTTAATTCAATTTTCGTTCTCATTTGGTAATTTTTGTCCAAATGGTACCAAAATCCAATCAGCACCAAGGTAGCCCACAAGCGACTTATCTACCAAATTTTGTGAAATTCGGTCCATCAGTTTTGCAGCTAAAGTGGATACAGGTAATTTTTGCGGCCATTTCTCATAAAAAGGCAGATACTTTTATCACGAATCGTAATAAAAACTAATCAGTGCCAGGGTCACATCCAAGTGACTCACCTACAAAATTTTATGAAATTCGATCCATTAGTTTTTGAGTTAGAGTGGATACATACATGAACCCAATACTTTCCCTATACACTACCATGTATTAGAGAGAAAGTAAAAATCTGATGTGGACAGCACATGACTTTCTCTGCAAACTTATATTCACGTTTTCTTTATTTCAATTAAATTTAATTCACATTTAATTCAATTTTCGTTCTCATTTGATAACTGGACTTATTTTCAAAGGTGGCGTAGAGAAAATATGAAAAAACTAAAATATCTCGAGAATGGCTAGTCCTAGTGTAATGGGGTTGGTCTTATTCTTTTCCTCGTTAAAAATTACTTAATAAACAAGCATTAATGGATATATTTGAACATACGTAGTTTTTTATTTTAGATTTTGGCGATTTTTGCAGGTCATTTCGCAAAAAATGAAAGTTATATTTTTCCGAATCGTACCAAAATATAATCAAAGCCAAGGTGACCCACACGCGGCTTATCAACCGATTTTTGTGAAATTCGGTTCATTAGATTTTCAGCTAGAGTGGATTCAGACTTTTGTGTGTCATTTCGCAAAAACAGGCGGGTTCTTGTATCCCGAATCGTACTCAAAACTAATCAGCATCAGATTCTCCCACAAGTGGCTTACCTAACAAATTTTATGAAATTCGGTTAATTAGTTTTTTAGAGTGGATACAAAATGTGCACAGACAGGCACACAGGCGTCACGCTAAAAATAGTTTTTTCGTATTCTAGAGGTCTCGAAACGCGTAGATCCGTCGAAAACACGAGTTGCGATTTTCGGCATGATTACAATACTTTCCCTATACATTCCGATGTATTGCAGGTAAAGTAATATTGATAACTCGCTTTGTTCTTCAGGAATTTCTCCTCATACGTACATTCCTAGATTCCCTGTATTTCTGGAATATAAATATCTAACAAAATTTACTACTTCATTTATTACCTCAGAATACATTAATATTTTTCACGATGCATTAACACGTTTTAACATATTTTTTTTTTTTTTGCCACAACATATTTAGCTCCGTGATTAAGCTTATGACAAAGTAAAAGTGGAAGTCATTAGGGTACAGAAAATCATTATTCTAAGTACGCCCAGTGGCTTTAAGAAAAGTTTTTTTTAATGAATATCATTATGAAGACTTCATTCTATAAAATGGGGTTTAAGGAACAAGAAACAAAGAAACTGCATTTTATTTAAGTAACTATGATACGTTTAGGCAATATATTTCCTTTTTTTTCTTTATTATTTTTGTAAGTATAGATTTTTTTATTATTTTCTTCTTTTATTCATTTTCATTGTCTTCTAATATACTGTTTTGCATTTTCTTGTTTTATTTTCTATTTCCCTTTTACGTATTAGTTTCTGGTATTAAATCTTTTATTTCATTGTTACAATTTTGATTATTTTCTTATTGCGATTTATTTTTCTTTTTATTTAATTTATTATATTTTATCATTTTCCTTGAAATTTGTTTAATCGTTTTAACTGCTCGATTTTTCGTACAATTAATTTTCTTTTAACTCTTTCTATAATTAACAGTATAAATAATAATAATAATATAAATATTAATAATAGTAAATTATAATAATATTAGTATATAATAGGAAATAATAATAATATTATGAATAACAGTTATTTCTATAATTATTGAATACGTTTAAGAAAAGAAGCAAAGAAATAATATTTACAAAAATTTAGATGTGATATATAAAAAATATTAGCTTAATATATTTTCTTTTCTCTTTATTTTGGTTTTTTCCTTGTTCTCTTCATTCTTATTATTTTCAAGTTTTTTATTCTTTGTGTTTTTTTTTACTTTTCCTGCAATACATGGTAATGTATAGGGAAAGTATTGGAATCATGCCGAAAATCGCAACTCGAGTTTTCGATGGATCTACACGTTTCGAGATCTCTAGAATACGAGAAAACTAATTTTAGAGTGACGTCTCTCTATGTATCTGTGTGTCGGTCTGTGTGCCTGTGCAATGTATGTATCCACTCTAACTCAAAAACTAATGGACCGAATTTCATAAACTTTGGTAAGTAAAACTCTTGCGCGTGACCCTGGTGATGATTTTGGTACAATTCGGAAAAAAAGAACACGCCTTTTTTTGCGAAATGGCCCGCAGAAATCTCATGTATCCACTCTAGCTGAAATACTAATTGACCAAATTTCACAAAATTTAGTAGATAAATCACTTGTGGGTACTCTGGTGCTGATTAGATTTTGATACGATTCGGAAAAGGAAGACCTTCACTTTTTTACGAAATGGCCCTCAAAAATTGCTAATATCTAAAAAAAAGACTACGTGTGTTCAAATGTACGAGGAAATGAATGACGAGTAAATGAATAAGAACAACTCTATTACTCTAGGCTAAACCATTCTCGAGATATTTGAAATTTCTTTCATTTTTGTTATGCCGCCTTTTGAAAAACGTCCAATTACCATAAAAGCATAAATTGAAATAAAATTGAAAATTTTGTGTTATTTTGTACAATTAAACTCAATTTAATGAGTTCTTAAAACAATATAGAAATAATGAATTCGCGTCTGCAGGGAAAGTCATGTGCTGCCCACATCAGATTTTTAAATTTGTTTCACATTTGCTTTACATTTTGTTTCATGTCACTATACTATTTCTTATTATTTTATATTTTTAATCATTATTGCGCTCCATAATTATTAGTACCTGTAGAAAATCATGGGAAAATTTTTATTCACTGAAAGTTACTAAAATATCTTTGAGCGTGATTCTTTTATGTCAATTATGTCTTCAAAAATTATATTTTAATGTACCTTTTATATAGTATTATTTATCTCAGTAAAACGACTCAAAATTATTTCATTAAATCGGTTTTGGAAGTGACCTATGTGTCGTTAGCTTAAGTGTACACTTGCGGATAATTTTCGGTGAACATATGGAACTTTTAATCTGGTTTACGACTTCATTAATCAGCTGAAAGTTATAAAGTGAGGCAAAAATATTGTGTATAAAGTGTTATTATTGCAGAAATGTATTTTAAAATAAAGCAATAATACTTGATTAAAAGCGAATAAGTGTATCAAGTCTGTCTGTCTGTCTGTTTAAGATTGGAAAGAAATTTGGTGACCTCGATGTTTAATTTTGCAAAATATCGACCAGTTTGGGATTTTTTTAATATGATGCCAAATTGGCGGAAATGTTAAAAAATTGTCAAAAATAACGCTAAGGTGATGTCTCTATATGCAGGCGATGCTCTGTGTATGTGTGTACGTTTTCATGTATGTATGTGTATTTGTGGGTGTCAATCTATGGACGCGATGTTTCACGCCTCATTGGAGCGTTTCGAAAATAATTTGGTATGATTATTACAATCAGTGAATGCATAAACATTATTGATTTTAAACACGTTCGAGGTTTCTAGACTCCTAAATTTTGAAATGAATTTAAAAATATATTTTAAAATCAGGCCTTTCAATAATGTTAGATAAATACAATAATGTTATATAATAATATTGTTTATAAACACAATATAGTTACAATATGGGCAAGTGCAATCTGGTTGCTGTAAATATATATTACTTTCCTTATATACATATAATGTATAAGGAAAGTATTGTGAAGGGTCGAAAATTCGAATTCGAGTTTTCGACGGGAGAGCACGTTTCAAGCATCCCTGATCACGAATCAAACATTTTTGAGGTGATGTATGTGGTGTTTTTGTGTGAAAGTATGTGTATGTGTGTGTGTGTGTGTGTGTGTGTGTGTGTGTGTCAATGAGTCTGTGGAGACGATAACTCAGGAACAAATAGAGCGATTCAAATGAAATTTGGTACAAAAATTACAATCCGTGACTACTTGAAGCCTGTTGTTTATAAACACAATTGAATGTTCAGACCCCCCCCACCATAAATTTTCGAGTGAAATTTTGAAAAATTCATCAAAAATTCAAAACCTTCAATAAAGTTAAGCAAATATACATTTCTTATGTAATTTTCCCTTAGAAAACGACTACCATAAACTTTAGGACGCTAGCATGAACCGTCCTGGAGATACTGCACATTTTAAAAATAAATTTATAAAAAAATCCCATAAATTAAAAAAAAAATATTAACTGTTGAAAAACATGTGCACTTTTCATATGTAATATCATTTGA
Organism: Amaurobius ferox; assembly: GCA_951213105.1. Lineage (NCBI taxonomy): Eukaryota > Metazoa > Arthropoda > Arachnida > Araneae > Amaurobiidae > Amaurobius > Amaurobius ferox. Next base: position 26,499,189 of record OX578154.1, read on the forward strand.
AAAATTTGGTGACTTCCTTCTCATGGATCTAGCTCGTTCCATTCACAAGAGAAGATACTTTGAGTAATACTTTTTTATTTGCACGGCAATCTGCTATTAGAATAACTTATTTCTCAGCCTACAACCCTTGGCGATATTTTGGCGACGAGTTTAGCGGAATGTCACCAACTTGGCGCTTTTTTTAAATGTTGCCAAATTAACGAAAATCTCGCCAAATGGATAAAAAGGACTCATTGACGACATGTTAATATCTTGTAAAGAGTATAAGTATCTTATATTTTACTCTTATATATTATATATTAATATATAAGTATTATATATTAATTTATATATTGATATTATTATTTATTATATATAATTATATATAATAATAATTATATATATATATATATATAATAATAATTATATATATATATAATTATATTAGTATCTTATATATTAATCTCGAATTTGTCTGTTTTATCCCTGACAGTAAGGAAACTGAATCATTTAGTAAAAGGTTTGGTGTTATGTCAGCTTGGTTTGAATAGCCTTTAAGATATCCGCTACAAACTCCAAGTCGTAGAGAGCGACCATAAGGCAACTTATGCAGTTTTGATGTTTACGATGAAACAAAGTGCAGACTTTTAGGCACCGTTTTATAACAGTCTTGGTCCAGAGAGTCATGAGCCCAATACATATATATCACACAAATTGCAGGTGTGGTTGGGGCAAAGATATTCTAGGACCAAGACTTAAACCAAACTTCATTGGAAACTGAAAGATCTAACGATGCGACGATGCAGCATCAAGCGGAGGAGCATCCAATGAGAGCAAGGAGGACGTATCTGAACCCCAGGTCAAATGATGTGGCTACAAGGAGAAAAAGTTAACAAATGTATGGCAAAAAATAATAATCCAAAAACGATGAGAGAGAGAGGGGGGATGGTGATTATAGAGGGAAATTAATAATTGAAAAGCGAGATAGAGAGAGACTGTGATGATTCGAGCGGTGTTATTAAGAGAGTGAGCCGCTATTTTGAGTAGTGAAAGTGTTTTAGAAAAGACGAAGTGTGACTCCAAATGTCAGAAAAAGAGCCAGAGAGTGGGTAGAAATCCCAGTCATGCTGAGTAACAGGCCCGAAATACAGAAATATGTGCCAGTCTTCATATACAGAGTGATTAAAAAACATGGGCCAAACTTTACAAGATGGTAGTATACGCTAAACCAAGCATTTTTCGCCATAGTTTACCGTGTCGGAAATGAAACGTAAAAACGCCAATGGACGCTTAATCCTTTCCGGACGGTCGATGCGCCCGCGCGTCGACCACGAACTTGCATTCAAGGACAGCCGTCACGTATTCGCGTCGGAGAAAACTTTACCCTAAAAGACGGCGATCACGGTTGCGCGTTTTCATATGGAACGTTTTTATTTGTCTACTAGATGGCGTTAAATGCCCATTCAAACAACTCCAATGTATTTCGCAGATACTTGACCTTGGCATAGGAAGGATCCAATTAATCACTTCTCTATTTGGAGTGGTGAAACATGGTTTTGTAATATAAACAAATAGAGCACTTCTAGTAGCATCAGCTATTTTATAATTGAGCTCCGGTTGGTTTTCGTTTTGATTTTTGCTTACTGATTTCGTTGGTGAATCATAGGAATATAAGAGATATTTTTTAAAGTCTGGTTTTAGATGAATGTGCGGCCGTGAAATTATTCGTTTATTTCGGATAAAAGAATGGAAGCAACTAACAAGCATTTTGTATTGAGATTTGCATGAAAAGTATACATCAAAGAGAAAATAAATATTTCTTTTATTCCTGACAAAAGTAGATTTCTGTGTTATATAGGTTATTTTTAGTGAATTTTTTTCGAGAGTTAGGCTTAGCGCAAAAAATTAGCCGTCCTTTGGGAATAGTTCGGAAGACGTCCTCTGGGCCACCGCAGTTCCGGAATGCCGCCGTCTGGAAAGGGTTGGTGAAACCAATGAGGAGAGGCGGAAACAGAAGAATGACTTATAATGACAAGAAGGATGTTATAAAATGGCATTTGACAAACAATAATTGCAGTAGTAGCTCAAAAGAGCGACCGCCAACCTTGCTGCACGTCTCACAGCGGCGAACTCACTCGAACAGACCAGATGTGTCGCGCCTTCGGCAACACCGGCTGAAATTTTGGCAACGAGTTCCTCTTTAGATACAAGGGGAATGCCATAGACGAGACTCCTGAGATATTCCCATAAATAGAATTCAACACACGATGGATCCGGCTATCGTGGGGGCCAAGCTATGGTACCACCTCTTCCAATCTATCGCCCTGTGACAACTTTACGTTTCTTTTCCGACTCAGTAAATTATGACAAAGAATGCTTGGTTTAGTATATACTACACCCTCGTAAAGTTTGGTCCATCTGTTTTGGACCACCCTGTATATTAGGACAATTTTTGATCTTTGGAATAAGAGTCAAAAAGACCTTGTCTCACACGATGCTTTTCTTCCCCTTAAGCGTTTGTTAAAATTGATATAATTTTAATCATAAAAATATAGAGAAATGAATAAGCGATAATTTATTTTAAAAGTTAAAAACGTGGATTTTAATGTGTAGTGTTTTGATTTAATGATTATGTTAAGGAACTCGTGCAAATAAGTATTGGTGGGTTTTGCGGCCATGATAGCAATGTACGAATGTCACGATTACGTTAGTCCAAATTTCCAAATTATGCGGCGTCAGTGTCCATAATCTTTCACCACACGTAGATATTCTATATAATAGATGGTTAACACACCCTTCTAAAACGGTCCAAAGACCTTTTTTAGGTGGGTTGAGGCTTAAAATTTGAATTGCGGATGACTCCTTCTTCCGCGAAGTTATTAAGAAAAGAGAAAGGGAGTCAACACTTATGATCCGAACGGTGGTCGACGTTCATATGCCATTAGCGCACGAAAAGAAGGTGTGGACACGAAGTGATTAACATTTGACGAGCAGAATGAAAATGTGAGACCAGGGGGCACCATATGCAGATTTTGATATTTACAAGGAAGTAAAGCGTAGACTTTTAGTCACCGTTTTATGACAGTCTTGTATCGGAAAGTTATTACCCCAATAAATACACATCACACAAATTACAGGTGTGGTTGGGGCAAAATATTCTAGGGGTAAGATTTAAACTAAACTTCATTGGAAACTGAAAGATTAAATTCATCGCACTGGGGAGCATCCAATGAGAACAAGGAGGGCGCATCTGAACCCCATGTAAAAAAATCTGATGTGGGCAACACATGATTTTCCTTATATAATGCAATGAATTTACTACTTTTACAGTTTAAAAAAAAGGTTATTCTTATAGTAGATACTTATATTCTTTCCAAGATATTGAATTTTCTTCAATTAGTCGTCATTTTCATTGATTTAGCGTCGTTTTTATCCATTTAGCGAGATTTTCGTTAATTTGGCAACATTTGAAAAAGTCGCCAAGTTGGCGACATTCCGCCAAATTCGTCGCCAAAATCTCGCTCAGCGTTATGGACGAAGAAATAATTTATTCTTACAACAGATAAATGACTATAGGCGTTCAAATACTAAAATATTACTCAAACAATCTTTCTTCATGAATGGAACGAGCTAGATCCACGAGAATGATGTCGCCAAATTTATCGCATCCTATTACATATGAAAAGTGAACATGTTTCTCAATAGGAAATATTTTCTTTTTATTTTATATGACTTTTTGATATTTTTTTGAAAAATGTACAACATCTCGAGAACGGTTCATGTTAGCGTTCTAAAATTTATGTCAATCGTTTTCTAATGAAAAATTACATACGAAATGTCTATTTGCGTAACTTTATTAGCGGTTTTGATTTTTTGACGATTTTTTCAAAATTTCACACGAAAATTTAGGGGGATTCTGTACATTCGATTGCATATAAAAACAATAGGCTTCCAGTGTTTACGGATTGTGATTTTTGTACCAAATTTCATTCAAATCGGTCCATTCGTTCGTCAGTTATCGTCTCCACAGACTGACTGACACACACACACACACGCATACTTTCACACACACACACATACTTTCACACACACACACATACTTTCACACACACACACACAGACAGACATCACTTCAAAAATGTTTGATTCGTGATCAGAGATGCTTGAAAAGTGCTCTCCCGTCGAAAACTCGAATTCGAATTTTCGACCCCGTCACAATACTTTCCTTATACATTATGTATATAAGGAAAGTAAAAATGATGCTGTTGCAAGGAGGAAAGTGAACGAACAGATAAAATAATGATTATTAAAAAACGAAAAGAGAGAGTCGTCATTTCAAGTAGTGTATTTCTGAAATAGTCGTTAATCAGTCGAGAATTTAGAATGTTATAAAAAATACAATGTGTGACTCCAAATGTCAGAAAGAAAATCGGAACAGGTAGCAGCCATGCTGAGCAACATACCCGAAAAACAGAGATATGTGCCAGCTTCCATGTATGGTATTTCAATTTTTGATCTAACATACATGAGGAACCAGGTATTTTCAATAAGATACAAAAGACCTGGTCTCACACGGTACTTTTCTCCTCCTTAAGCGTTTGTTAAAATTGGTGTATTTTTAATTATGACAATAATAGAGGTGTGAATAAATGATACTTTATTTTTAAAGTTAAACTCGTGGATTTTAATGTGTAATGTTTGATTTAAAAATTATGATTAAGAAACTCGTACAAAGAGGTTATGTTGGGTTTTGCGGCCACTAGCAATGTACAAATATTACGATTCGCGACCACTTAAATTAAGATTAATAAAATAATTCCCAAAATGTATTTATTAAAAAGTAAACCCCAATTACAGTTTTTTATCCACAGTAAAAAGGTATCTAGCCAATCAGAAAGGATTTCTGACATTTTCTCCTCAAAACCACACTGTCAAAGTGAGAGCTTAGGGTGAGATGTAACCCCCGGATTTCTAGTATTTGAAAATATAGCAAAAATCCGTCGATTCTTTAGGAAATCTACTCTCCAATCTGACCATCAAGAAGAGATCAGACTTTACAACCTCGAAATTTTGCCGCTAGAATTATTGCAGCCAGTCTCATCTGGTGACGTAGCAACGCAGTATTGAGATACATCATCTAAAGTTACCATCGTTCTAAACTTATTTGCTTTACCTACAACTATACTTATCAATGTACATAAAACATATTACTTTTCTTATATACACAGTGTATAAGGAAAGTATTGTGACGGGGTCGAAAATTCGAATTCGAGTTTTCGACGGGAGAGCACGTTTCAAGCATCCCTAATCACGAATCAAACACTTTTGAAGTGATGTCTGCCTGTGTGTGTGTGTGTGTGTGTGTGAAAGTATGTGTGTGTGTGAGTGTGTGTGTGTGTGTGTCAGAGAGACTGTGGAGACGATAACTGACGAAAGAATGGGCCGATTCGAACGAAATTTGGTGCAAAAAGCACAATCCGTAAACACTGGAGGCCAATTGTTTTTATACCCAATCGAATGTTCAGAACCCCCCTAAATTTTCAAGTGAAATTTTAAAAAAAACGTCAAAAATCAAAACCGTTAATAAAGTTACGCAAATAGACATTTCTTATGTAGTTTTTCATTACAAAATGATTGACATAAATTTTAGAACGCTAACAGGAACCGTTCTCGAGATATTGCACATTTTTCAAAAAAATTATCAAAAAGTTATATAAAATAAAAAAAAAAAATTCCTATTGAGAAACATGCTCACTTTTCTTATGTAATATCATGCGATAAATTGGGTGACATCATTTTCGTGGATCTCTCTAGCTCGTTCCATTCATGAAAAGATACTTTAAGTAATACTTTTGTATTTGAAGGCCAATAGTCATTTATCTGCTGTAAGAATAACTTATTTCTCCGTCCATGACGCGTGGCGAGATTTTGGCGACGAATTTGGCGGAATGTCGCCAACTTGGCGACATTTCTAATTGTTGCCAAATTAACAAAAATCTCGCCAAAATGATAAAAATGACGCTAAATCAATGAAAATGACGACTAATTGAAGAAAATTCAATATCTTGGAAATAATATAAGTATCTACTATAAGAATAACATTTTTTTAACTGTGAAAGTAGTAAATTCATTGCATTTTATAAGGAAAGTCATGTGTTGCCCACATCAGATTTTTGTTTTTAAATAAACTATTTAAACTACTTTTAAATTTCCACCAAACTACGCAAAGGATAAGTAAAAAAAACCCTAAAAGTATTTAAACCTGCACTCTTTCATTTTTTTTCAATTAGTTATAGTTAACGCGCCATTTGCAACATTAAAATCGATTAGCTGTTTTCAACTGCGGTTGTCCACATTTTACCGAATTTAGTACTTTATGACGACGTAACCTGAAACACATTAGCTTTTTTTACTACACATTTGGATCCATACGCAAGCTGGTGGAAAAGCAGCAGAGGAAATCATTAGAGAGATGAAGAAAATTGTTATTTCAAAGAACGTCTGAAGGATTTGAGAGAACTATTTTTAAGCGGGCAAAGCATTATGAAAAGATTTTTCTTGAAATAGAGAATATAAAGACTAAAGAACAAAGGTTCTTTGAAGACATGTACATTTACTCTGTTAAAGTTTAAACTCATTTTCTTATTTATATTTTATTCTTATCTTCCATTCTTTATTACACATAGGGATTCTTTGTTATAGATGTAAAAGGAAAGTATTGTGACGGTGTCGAAAACTTGAATCCGACTTTTCGACGGAAGGTACCGTTTCAAGCCAACCCTGAGCTCGTTTTGTGGTATCGGTGGTGTTGGTGTTGGTGGTGTTGGTGTTGGTGGTGTTGGTGATGATGGTGTGTGTGTGGGTACATGTGTGTAAACACGGTGCCTCATGAACGAATGGAATGTTTCAAAACACATTTAGTGCGATTATTACAATCAGTGAAGACAGGAAACCTATTGATTTTAAACTAAATAGAATGTTCGGAACCCCTCCCTTCCCTTCCCCTCCCCCCGAGATTTACAGATGAATTTTTGACAAAATCAAAATCGTCTACTATGTTACATTAATATGCAATTCTTATGTAGTTTGTCATTAGAGAACGGGGGACACAAACTTTAAAACGCGATATTGATTCGTTCGAAAGATAATGCGCATTTTTCAAATAAATTAAAAAATAGTAATTATAAAAAATTAAATAATACTAATTATAAAAAATTAAATAATAGTAAGCATTGCACAGTAAATTCACTTTCTATATATTACATTATTCGATAAATATGTTAACATCATTCTCGTGGATTTAGATTTAATATAAAAAGGGCCAACTTTTCGTTTGTTTGTCTGTGTTGCTGTTGAGACCCAGACCGTCCGACCTACCAGAAAGGTGCACGGTAACTGTTTGGACGGCCAGGAAGTGCCACCCAATTTAGACCGGAACCCAGTGGGGGAGGCATCCACAGGGACCGTACCCTCCTTCCCCCACCACCAACCTCTCGGAAGGACTTACGGACCCACATGTTTAACGTGATCGTACTCCGCGTGAACATGGCGGCCGTTTTAACAGTGGCGGGGATCGAACCTGGGCCTACCGAATGTAATTCCCGCTCGCTAACCCCTGGACTACCACGCCCGTTTGTTTGCTTGTCTGTGAGTAACGCTTGGCAATATATTTGGCGACCTTGGTTATTAATTGGTCGACATATCAACAGCTTGGAACAACTTTTAAAAGAGGTGAGAAATTGACGAAAATGTTCACAAATTTTCGAAAATGGCAATAAATTAACGAAAATAACGGCATATTGATGAATTAATTACTAAATTATTTTAATATATTACTATATTAGCTCAGCGTATGCCATCAGTATTTTAATTTATATTTTCGCGAAATATAAGTTATTGGGTTCTTCAAAATAGTTTTACATGTTGGAAAGAGTGCACAGTCTATATAGATGATGTCCTCGCTGAGTTCAGGTCTAAATTGTGTGGCACTCTCTCGGTCGTCCAAACATATACCTTGCACCTTTGGGTATATCGGACGGTCAGGGCTGAAAGAAACGAAATTAAAACAAGGAAGGCACACACAAAGATTCAGTGTTTGCGCTCCCGGCACCTCTAGAGTTTTCTGCAGCAATAAATCGAATGACAGATGATTCGTGGTATGATTAGTATAGAAGAACCTTGAGCGGCAAGTGTGTGCCAGCAACACAGAAACGACCGAAGCAATACTCGAATGGATGGGACATTTCGAGGCAAACTGAATGGTTTTAGTCTGACATTTGTTATGCCAGAGTTTTTCAGTTACTTAGAAAAAACGCATAATTTTAGAAATATGTAAATATTGGTGAGATATGGGGATATTGATGAGAAGACATTTTATCATCCTAGTATCGAAATAAAAAATGAAATGTAAAGAAGGTGTCAACCAGAGACATTTACAAAACAATGGAGTTTCGAAAGGGAGATTTTATGTAAATTCCTTAACCTTTTGATTACGGGTGGGACAGTGTCAATCTCTAACGAAGATCCTCTCAATAAGACAGGTATTTGACAAACCCTATCCCAAACAGTTCGATTCCCTTTTGCAGGCATTGGCGTCCATGGACGCCAATGTCTGCAAAAGGGAATTGAACTGTTTGGGATAGGGTTTGTCAAATACCTGTCTTTTTGAGAGGTTCTTCGTTAGGACGCCAATGTCTGCAAAGGGGAATCGAACTGTTTGAGATAGGGCTTCTCAAATACAAGTCTCTTTGAGAGATTCTTCGTTAGGGATTGACGTTGTCCTACCCGTAAGCAAAAGGTTAAAGTACGCAGTTTAGGATTAAAAATTTGTGGAATGGTGTCCCCCCTCTATCTCTTTCTCCCTCCCTCTCCCTCTACCCCTTCCCCTCTCTCTCTCATAATTAGTATGTAACACTTTTATAGTCAATCAGCCCAACCAACTGACCAAGTGATTGGAACGAATAGTTGAATGACTCACGAGCCCAGTGATTCCACCCAGTGTTACATTAGGTGTTACATTAGATACATTAGGTTTGAACAGCACAATTACAGTTAGAGTTTTTACACAGAAGATAAACTTGGTTCAGGAACAAAATATGCTTGATTCGTACAAGTTCTCACCTGAGCAGTAGTCTATTCCTCCCAGAGAGTTGCGTCTGCTCTTCGACGTTCTTATAGTACCTGAGGTCGCCGCAGTACTTCTGCAGTACCTTCGGGTTGAAGGAGATGCTGGAGTAGCCGTCGTAGATGGTGAGTTCCGCCTCGGCGCAGTTGGCTTGAAATCAAAGGTTCGCGGCCTCAGCACTTCAAAAAATATAAATGAACAAGAGCCTCGCAACAGCACTTCCTATCCACCGTTGCCCAACCACCCACCATGCAGACACAGCGCACAGCACAACACAAGCGAGCGAGCCAAATGAACATATAGCACAATTATGGCGCATGCAAACATATATTATATCACATAATCATTTAAATATACAATTACAGTATGAAGGTGACAATAATTAAATTATCCACATTCAAAGATTTCTGTTGAAGTATGCATTGGCTGAAATTCGAACAAATTTAACAAGAATAAATTGCGAAACATGCAGAATAGTGTTTATGACGTGTAGTTTAAAAAATTACAACCAGGGGCTTGGCATTAAAGGAAGTACAACAATGGAGGTAAAGGTAAGGAATTAAAATTCCATGCTGAAAAAATGCAAATATCATTTGAGACATTAATTCAGGTGTATTGTCCTTGTATTCCTATGTATATTGCCTTTGTATATATTTGTGTATTGTTTTTCTATGTTTTTCTGGGCCATCCCTTGTAATTGCTCTACGCCCTTTGGTTGAGCTGGGCAGTCTGGGTTATAAAAAAATAATTCAGGTGGCAATGTGATAAGTGACCCTGCATTGAATGAACTCCTATGGTGAAAAGCTTAAAATATTTATTTAAACTGTCAATTTTGTAGAATAAAAATTAGTATCGCAATGCCAATTAGAACTGAAACAATAAGCAATAGTTTTACGTATTCAAAATTATTTTACATTTGAACTTATTTTTTTGCTCCTAATATTCTGAAATCTGTCTAACAACCATGAAAAAATACTAATTAATTATACTGATAGATAGGAAATCTTAATTTTACAATAATCAAAAATACATATTCCCAATACCGTTCTTTACTATTTTGTTAAATGGAAACAAAGGGCGCTTCACCAACACTACCGACACTTCTATATAATTCTCAAAGCGTTATGGCATTTTCATGCGTTTCATCCATAGAAGTTTAACGCCTTCCTTCTAACTCCATTATTTAACACATAGTGTTAGAGAGAACCCATGGAGTTAGAATTCCATGAGTGAAACACGTCGAAAATGCGTAATCTCGAACCGTGTCACTCTGATGACTCAAAAATTACACTTTAAATGTGTTTAAAACTAGCGAAACGCCAGGCGGTCAAAAGTCTCACGCATATAAAATATGCAAGCTCTGAAAAATTTCAAATTAAAACTTTATTTAATAAATAATTATGAAATTAGAAGTATGGAAAACTAATTTAAGTATTTGGGAATTCTAATACAAAATAGCATATATATTTTTTTAGAATTTGAAAATTACATTAAACAAATTAGAATACAGAAAAACAATGAAATCAAAGTAAAACATTTAAATCGCAATCCTCACGTCATGATGACGCCATGGACTATGTTTTCTTCACCAAGCCTTTGAGATAGACAAAAGGAAAACCGCCAAAGAAGATATTACGCGTTCCCAACAATATACAGGAGTACGTTTAAATCATAATGCATGCACGTGCACACGCTTTGATCAGCTATTTAAGAGGTGTTATTTACTTATTATTTGTACGAAACGAAGTGAGCATGCGCTGTTTATAAAGGGGTATTTCACCCTGTGATAGTTTGTTTTAATTATTGAAATAGGTATTCTGCACATCTGTGTGCAATTTTGCATATGTGTGAACATTTCCATCTTCCTTCCTATTATAGTGTTCGAGTAAAAGAGATAACAAAATTCAAGCAAATGCTGCTTTAGCTTCGGTAGGAATGGAGAATCGGCTTCGCTTCACTCGTGAGTAATAATTTTAATTTTACAAATAATGTTGTGAAAATTGGATCTACAAATCATACACACATGGAGGTAAAAGTAAGGAGATAAAACTTCATATTAACAAAACGCCAATTTCGTTTGAAACAGTAATTCAGGTGGCGCTGAGATCGAATAAGTAGCTCGACATAGTATGCATTTCTATAGCGAACGGCCTAAAATATTTATTTAAACTGCCAATTTTGTAAAAATAAATTATTAGCGCAATGAAAAGTAGAACTGAAGCAATAAAGAACATTCCCAAGTATTCTAAATTATTTTACCTTACAATTTATTTTAACTTCCTATATTATGTGCTCTATCTTACAACTATGAAAAAATACTGGTTAATTACACAAATAATTAGGGAATGCTTCATTTAAAGATAATCAGAAATACATATACTAAGTACAACGCTTTCTTCTTATGTCAATTAACAATAGCAGCTACTTTACTAACACTAGTGACATCTAGATATAATTCTCAAAGCATTGTGGCACTTTCAAGTGTTTCATATATAGGAGTTTTATCTCCTTCTTTCTAACTCCATTGCAAAAGTTTCTGAACACAGATAATTTAGTTATAGTCACTGCAAATGTTAGAATGCATACATATGAAAACATTTAAAAAATAAATCGTAATCAGTTAACCATTAATTCACAATTTCTAAAAAAAAATATATACTTGCACACTATATTTAACCTTTGCAGGAAAAGTATTTTAAAACATCAATAAATATTATTTTTATAATGCTATTATACAAATAATAATTGTTGTAATACTTGTATATATACAGTATGTGAAAATTTGCTTATTTTAATTTTAATTTCGAAACCAATTATTCGTTCTTACATTTTTGTTAACTGCAAGTAGAGACATCTAGTTTATCTTTAACTAGATCGAATCATCCAGCGTTGTCCGGGTTCTAAATAAGCGTCCACTAACGTATAAATATTTACATAAGCACCCGCTGCTTGAATAATACATTTAAACACAGTTTATAATTATTTTGATTGTCGAAAATTGTTCGAATCAAATCGCATGTACCCTCGCCAAAAACAAAATATATGAGGATCATAATCTTCCATATATTCAACTGCTGAAACAGGCGATTCCGTGAAAATCCACATAAAACCTTATAAATATCAAGATTTACTACTGACCTGCTTTACGTCTGGGAGCAAATTGTAAGAATCGAACCTGTTTGGGTGTCAGTGTACTGTTCTGGATAATTTAAAACTTTCATTTGCGAACACTAAAATGATTGTCTTAATCTGAAACTTAAATTTCAGCGGAAAAATCCGCCATCCGTCACGTCATCCTTCTAGAATTCCACCGTGTCTTGAATGAAATTCGAGCCACATTTTTCTTTATTGAGTTTTTAGCAGTCGATAAAGAAATTCGATCCTATGAAATAAATAAAAACTAATTCAAAATAAAAAACAATAACGCCGAAGTACACCTATTCGGGTCCTGAAGTACCTGTGTATCAAATACAGCGATCGCATGATGCTTAGATTTCCCGCTACAGACATATTCTTTTATTAAGTAAGATGTTTAATTTTCCGAGAATTCCACTGACTTTGCACCTTTCCTTGATATTGTACAAAGTTGCGTTCTGTACGTAGTTTTGTATGTTATTTTAAATGTTTTAACAGTAGCTGCCAGAATGTATTACACAGATATGACATTTAAACGGAATTTCCTATTTTTGAGCTTTGAAAAATCCTGGTCATGGCACCATTTCATGTCACTGTCTTCCAAAAAGGAACCTTGTGTATTCAAAAAGTTTGGTACATATAAATTTGTTAATTAATTCTGCATGCATGTTTTGCAAAAACTTTAAAATATTCTTTACATTATGATTTTCAGTAGAAGTAATTGAGCTACTCACCTATGCTTCCATACAGCTGCATCTTGATAATTCGAACGTAAATTTTCATATGGTAGTCAACTCGCAGTAACCAGATGCAATCGACACCTTGGGGGAAATAATAAGGGTACCCAGGCGAGATGATGATACCTCCCACACCGGATACTGTACCTCCACAATTGCTAACATTCATGGTGGACTTAGGTGGTAGTATCATTTCTAAGAAAAATAAGAAAGTAAATTTCTAAATACAAGCCAAATCCCACGCGGGACATTTTAGTTTACAACCTATACCGTTCGACCTACATGAAGACGTAAAGTATCTCGATGGTCTGAAAGCACCTACATGTAGGTGTACAGTATGTGTTTGGTTGGTTAGAAAGAAACTACATGAAGGTGTACGACATCTGTTTGGACGGTCGTAAAGAACCTACATGAAGGTATAAGATATCTGTTTGGACTGTCAAACATGACCTACATACAGGAGTAAGGAGTCTCTTTGGACGGTTGGAAAGGAACCATCCGATTTAGACCAAAACACAATGGGGTGGTAAAACAGAGAAAACGTGACATCCTACCCCCACCCGCCACATCTCAAGATGGACATTTGGACCTACAGATTTATCGTACCCATACTTCGTGTTGGCAATGGAATAGTTTATGAGCAACATCCAGACTCAAATCCGGGTTTAACCCTTGTGATCATTCTGCCACTTGGCTATCCCAGTAAAGACACTGGATACTGTGTCACCATAATCGCTAATATTCATGGTGAACACAGATGGTAATATCATTTCTAAGAGAAATACGAAATACTAATAACTGCACGCAAAACTCTGCTCCCTGTTATAGTGTTATTTAACTAGTTTCTTAGTGTTTAAACTTTTGGATGTCTAGATGGGGTTATTTTATGACGCCAATGCCGATTTTTGTTGAATATTTAACTCCAACTATTTTAGCACTTTCATTATTTTTTTAGCATAGTTTTACTCTATTTTATAATGCATTTTAATGTTTTATCTACTCCCTAAAACAAAACATTCCCTCAAAAATATTTTTATTAGAATGCGAAGATATACATACAACATTCTGTCAAACTCAAATTAGGTCCTTTTTTGCCTCAACGTTACAGTTAGTCTTTTAAAATTTCACTTGGTTATCCGAACGTCACATACATCCGAAGATAATCGCAATATCCACAGATTGCTGCTATCTCCCTATATTAAACAAGAAAGATCAATCACGCATTAAACATCGATTATGAAACACATTCCAACTGCAATGCAATTTTATTTAAACATCTTTGAAATGAGATATATTCAGCGGTCATATTTTTAAAATTATCACAATACTACAATAATTTATTATATTTGAAAACGTCATAGAAAAAAAATGAACTTTATTCTAATGACGTGACTAAAATATAAATCGTCTGGTTCTCTATGAAAAAGCAGTAAAAGTTTCATTCATAAACTTTTATTCTATTCCTTTCATTCATCACAATACTACAATAATTTATGTCACTTAAAAATTTAAAACCATGAAGGTAAAAGTAATTTAACTCTGCTTAAAACTTCACCGAAAAAGTGTGCTATAAAATCGTATGTTCTCTATGTAAAATCAATGACTGTGTCATTCATATCAACTATATCGCAGACTCCAGCGCTAAATAATTTTGCGTTAAAGAAATCCAGGAATTCTTATACAGCTCATCTTACAGCTTGATGTGTTTACAATCCCCATAAGTGAAAATTAGGCTTCGTTGTAGAAATAATCAAAGTTTGATGATCAACAACAACAACAACAACAACAACTCCAAAATATTGTAATTGCGTTGTTTCAGAACATTAATGCACAGAAATTAAGCAAAAGTAAAACGATTTTAGGACGGATACAACACCAAATATAAATTAAAAAGAACTTTAAAAATCACAATTTTGACGCAAAATAGATACCATATTTTATTTTGAAGTGGGTCACGTGATTTCTTCATTTAATGATCACGTGAGCTCTTCATATAATGGGTGTAATCAATATTTTAATTTTTATTTAAAAAACTACTAAATATATTTTTCTGAATTTTTTTTAAAATATTTTATGTGATAATTTGAATATTTCCTAAAACCTTTGAAGCAATTTGTGAATTTTAAATTCGCTTAAAAATGTTTGAAAAATTTGGTACCATAGAGTTCAATGTCTTTCATTCGGGTTCAATCCAAAACTCATTGGTTGATATTTTTCATTCATATCCCCATAGATCCCACAGACTGTCCGAACGACATACTAAAATTTCATTTTGAGAAAGTCATTTATACGGCAGTTATCACGCTAACGAACAGACAGACATACATACAGACAGACAGAATGAGCAAAGCATAAACACTTTTCAACTATGTTGTAAAGTCCCTTGTGGGTGACCCTTGTGCTGATTAGATTTTAGTATGATTCGGAGTAAAAGAACCTGCGTTTATTTGCGAAATGGCCCACCAAAATTTGTCTGTACCTACTCAAACTAAAAAACTAATTATCCAAAATTCACAAAATTTGGTAGATAAGTCACTTGTAGGAAAATCTGTCGTTGATTAGATTTTGGTATGATTCGAAAAAAAAAACTTATCTTTTTTGCGAAATAGCCAGTAAAAAAGTTAAATAGAAAAGTCAAAGACTACGTATGCTCAAATATATCAATTAAATGCTTATGTTATACGTAATTTTTGACCAGGAAAAGGATAAGACCAACCCCATTACTCTAGATCTAGCTTTTCTCGAGATATTTTAGTTTTTTCGCATTTCCGCCACGCCACCTTACCAAATGAAACACCAAATGAAAGTGAAAATTGAATTAAAAGTGCAATTTCGGTGTTATTTAAAATAATTATGGATGTTATTTTGAGCAATTAAACTCAATTTGATGTATCATTGCAGAAATAAAGATAATGCGAATATGAGTCTGAAGGAAAAGCAATGTGCTGTCCACATCAGATTTTGTTAATTTCGATGTAGTTTACGAGATAATTTACTTTTTATGCACTTCTGAAATGAAAAATCTGATGTGGGCAGCACATGACTTTCCCTATACGCCCAAATTCACATTTTCTTTATTTCTTTAATAATTCATTAGATTGAGCTTAATTGAACCAAATAATACTAAATTTGCATTTTTAATTCAATTTTTTCTTTTATTTGGTAATTGGACATTTTTCCGAAATCGGCGTATATATATAACAAACATTCAAAAAATCTCAAATATCTTAAGGACGGTTAGTCCTAAAGTATAATGGAGCGTGTTAAATTATTTTGCTCTTCAAAAATTGCGTAAAAAATAAGAATTTAATGGATACATTTGAGCATTCACTACTTAGCATTTTTTTTTTTTTTTGGCAATTTTGGCGGGCCATTTCGTAAAAAAAGGCAGGTTGTTCTTTTCCGAATCGTACCAAAATCTAATCAGCACCAGATTACCCCACAAGTAACTTATCTACCAAATTTTGTGAAATTTGGTCAATTAGTATTCTAGCTAGAGCGAATAAATGAAATTTTTACGGGTTATTTCGCAAAAAAAGGCGGGTTCTGTTTTTTACGAATCATACCAAAAACTAATCAGCACCAGGGTCACATCCAAGTGACTTATCTACCAAATTTTATGAAATTCGGTCCATTAATTTTTGAGTTAAGAGTCGATACATACATTGACCAGACACACAAACAGACACACAGACAGACAGACAGTCAGACAGACACACACACAGATGTTACGTTAAAAATGGTTTTTTCGTATACTAGATGTCTCGAAACACGTAGATCCGTCGAAAACTCGAGTTGCGATTTTCGGCATGATTCCAATACTTTCCCTATACATTACCATGTATTGCAGGGAAAGTAAAAATGTTCTTTCGTATCGGCTCGTCCGTCGATTATTTTTTTGCTTCAAACCGCAAAAACTCTAAAGTACAAAAATATGAAATTTTAAACATATAGATAAATATTTGGGTAACACAATGGAATAAACCGTTCACCTATTTAACTTTAGTTTGTCCTGCAATATTAGTTCACGAAATGAGCTCTGGGAGCTCAGCAAGTAAGAAGCCGGGAATTATGGGGGTTGGCCACCACTAAATGTCCAATACATGTTTATTACAAAGATTGGCCACGGCTGAACAATAGACACAATGGCTGCTGTTCAAATGTGGTCAATTTAACATTAAGGGAGAAATATAATTTGCCGATATTTAAGATAATGATTGTAATATTATTTATAATCTCGTTGACATATTTGCAGAAGAATATAATTTTATAAAATAAAATTTTTTTAAAAAGTAATCTCTAACAAGCAACCAAAATTAATTTTCAGTATATCTGGGAATTCTTGATAATTAAGCTTCCTCTATATATTGTATTTTCATTTTATTTTGAAGCATTAATTTAGCGTTTGCACTAGCTATATTTGTGAATAATTATGCATTAAATGAAAAGCAAAGATAATTAGTAAGACAATTAGCAGAACAATAATTAGTATCTAAAAGATAATTAGTCCACCTAATGGTTATGAAAAATTGACGCTCGCTTCTTTCTCCTAGTACAAAGAGTAGAAAATACTTCACATCTGTTGGAAGAATATCATACATTATGTGCAATGTTAAATGGCTTTGCCATAGTATGAAAGCCTTATTCTCCTTTATAACCATATTCTCCATTGGATTAAAATTGCAATGCGTTTTAAGCTAATTGTTTTTTAATATTGTAATTTGATTTTAGTGTAAGCATAGTATGTATAAATATACTAAATTCGGCTATGCAGTTAAAACAATATGCACCATGCTGTTATTTTGGATAAATAAATCTAGATGTCTTGCCATCATGATGGCCATATAGAGATAAATGTAACGCCATATTCGCCAAATGTTTTGCCAAATATGACAAACAGAGATATGGGTTTTATGCAAGTATTACTTTTCTTATATACAATAAGGTATAAGGAAAGTATTGTAACGGGGTCGAAAATTCGAATTGGAGTTTTCGACGGGAGAGCACGTTTCAAGCATCTCTGATCACGAATCGAACAATTTGAAGTGATTTCTGTGTGTGTGTGTGTGTGTATGTCAGTGAACCTGTGGAGACGATAACTGACGAACGAATAGACCGATTCGAACGAAATTTGGTACAAAATTGCAATTCGTAAACACTGGAAGCCTATTGTTTTTATACAGTATTCAAAAAAAGTAATCGAACAGATGATTACTACTAATGGCGAGGCTTTTATAAAACCGGGTAACATTTTGTGAGCGAGGTATTTTTTAATTTATCTTGATTCCGGAACCTGCAGCCATTATAAAATACACTTATGTGATATATTAGAACTCATTTTAATAAAATCAAGATATAAAAAAAATTAAAAGTCTTTTTTGAGACCTTCTCCTAAATTTTAAAATGAAATATTAGAACGCATCTTTTTTTGAGACTTCCGAAATCTCTTGATCCTCTGACCGATATTTTTTAATTTGTGACTTTTGAAACGACCATTGTTAATTTACACCGTCCCATAATTTATTTTTTCAAATGAGTGTTAAAAAAAATGAAGTTTTTGAAAGAGTGGCCATTTCGCGAAAAAAACGCGCCATGGTGATGTCTTTTCGTTTTGAAAGAGTGGCGCAAAAAAAAAAGCTTGTGACCAAATTAGTGCACACAATTTTCGTTCTTTCAGCACCAAAATTGGGTCAACTAGACACAGACTAAAAAATAGTTTTTCCCATGTCGAGACCATACGAAAAAACTAGCGTGACGTTTCTAATGGACACTCTAGCTATTTGGCTTTTTTTTTACCATAATCTAAAGACGTGCTCAATTTTTGAGGACTCAATTGAATTAAACTAACCAAAGTCATCAGATTTTTACTTTCCAGGGAAAGTATTGGAACGTTTCGAGACAATACGAAAAAACTATTTTTAGCATAACGGACTGAAGAATGTACGTAAGTAGTTTCATGTAATAATTTTAGCATCTTGATATTTTGCATGCTAAGTTGGAACTTAAGAATGGCATGTTTTTAATAGATTCTAACAATTTTGCATGCTTCTGTTGAATAATTAACAGAACTGTATGTTTTCTAACAAGAGTCGACTTAGCATCCGCGGGGTGTGTTCTGAAATGAAAAACGGGTAGGCGACAACTCATCTGCCATGTCTTTTTATTTTGTCACATCATTTGCATACTCGTAATTTGCATAATTATACGATCATGGTGTTCTATGTCAGGTAGTCAAAATGTAAATATATCGTTTTAATCTTCGAAATAAAATTCCAATTATTATTACATTTTATTTTAATTCATTTATGTTTGCAGTTTCTACTGCGATGTCCAGTTCCAATTTTGTAAATAATTACGTAAGAATGCATCGTGGCTGCTTTCACAAGATAGTTTGGTCAATTTTCTACCAATTTATTTTAAATTTGGCATGATTCTTCCAAACAGACGTAGCCGATTTTTAATTGAGGTTTTCTTTACAATTTTATCGTGGAAATTATAATACAAATGTTTGAGTAAAAAATCACTTATTTTCTTTTCTATCGTCAACATTTTTTTTTCTCACTTAATAAAATATCTGACCGTGTAGCGGAAAATTGGCTACTGAGATGCTCAGGCAACTCGGTAATAATTTAAAATATCGAATTAGTTGAAAAGCTACAAACTTTTAAGGCCAAAAATTGGCCATTTCGTTAATCTTTCAGACGACAGCAGGTGTTTTGAGTAAATGGTAGGCATTTTGACTCGGCGAATAAATAAATAACTGTTTGAGTGGATTTAATTTATCGGTTTTCTAACCTTGCGAATTAAAAAAAAATAATCGTTCTAATTTGGCCTTAAATTATCATGAGTATTTTGCTAAAATTGGAAGACGGAGATTTAAAAAAAAATTAATATTTAATGTTCAATATTTTTTTAATATTTTTTTTTACTTCTGGGGTTATGGAATTTTTTTATTTCTTGCGACGATTAATTGTATTTTCAATGATCGAGTTTTATGTAGGATGTTCACGTTGGCATAGTTGAATGAGTTGATGTAGGCTTAAAATTTATATAAATCAAATTGAAAATCTGGTTGTCGCGGGAGAACCGAATTTTGTGGATAGCCTGCCACTTAAAATTTAGTCCATGTTTCAGGATTTTAAAAACAGCGTTTAAATCAGTCCACTTACAAGTTAAGTTTTTTATCAAAAAGTTTATATATATATATATATATATATATATATATATATATATATATATATATATATAATTTATTTTATATCCCCCTGTAAAAAGGAACGAGACAACTCTGTCACGTTCCTTAAACTGTCGACAAGTTTCAGATATATATATTATAAATATTATATATTAAAAAATATTTTCTAGGTCGATTTCTAGGTCGATTATTGTAGTGCCATGGCAATTTTTGAGCTTCGTAAGGTGTACATGTTACTGGGGGATAGGTAGTAGGTAAACGTTAAGTGCTGTATAACATGTAATACGAATTGCAGTTTAAACTGTTTTTTTACTCGGCAATTGGTTTTCAAAAATGCTTAAATTTCTTAATCGGTGCAAACAAGAGAACCAACCGTTTTATTGCAATGTCGCGAATACATTGAGACAGCTGTGAATTGCACAAGTATTATATTTAACTATACTCTTTATTACTTTACCAGTGCATTTTTCTTTTAGGTTTGGATCGCATCTTTCCGAATGACAGCTATCAGTATATTTTTTGGTTGAAACGAAGCTAATTAAACAGACGTTATGTTACATCTGTTTTTAAACTGTTTCAAATAAATTTATGTTAAACGGAAGTTAATTCAGTCAAAAAAGACCACTAATTGATTGATCAGAATAATAAACGCAGCGGCGTACCGCAACGATAATTCAAAGTGTTGTTTTCTTTCATTTTTGTGATTTAATAAAAGAACCACACTGAACTTTGATATGGTATTTTCAAAATTCCATCTAAATGGTCTGATGTTTATAAAAAGTACATGCCCTGGTACTCGCTAATAGCATTTTACACATGAGCTGCTTACCAGAACACGTACTTTTCTACTGGTCTTCTTCTTTTGCTAAGCAGAAATGGAAAGAATTTTGTAGTGGATTGAAACCAGAGCAATTCTTATTTTTTTAAAAAACTCTCTGTAACGGCCACTTTTTCACACCACCCTAGGGGTAATGGCCTAGGCGCGTTTTTTTTATACTGGTTTTCCCAAGAGGCCAGTTTTTGTGCTTAGACAAGTATGCTATTTTACAATAGGGCTTCTTCATCCGTCAATTTTTTCGATAAAAGAAATGGGTCTGGAAGCTTTGAACATTCTCTTGATTCAGCCATTTAGAATAAAGTTCTGATAATTTGGCATGTGACTCCGCTGGAAATAAGTTTACTAATCCGACATATAAATTTTTCTTTGAGAATTTACTTGGGTGGATGTCCTCGGAAAGATGAATTCTCTCTTTGACGGAATGCAATAATTGTTTAGACCAGGTGGAAATTTCTGTTGGTTTTTTTTTTCAAGGTGTATTTTCAAAATTCCATCTAAATGGTCCCTCAAGTTGTCTAAATTACTTCATCCTCCCCTGTACGACGTCGTCAAATAAAATGTACCTTTTTCAGATGGCATTCCCTAACATGAAATTCATTCTATCTCCATTAAATGAGAGAACTTCGAACAACTGGCGTACGCGAAAGTGGTTTTTCCTCTGAAAAAACAAATCTGTCTAAAATGATGTGCGAGATAGCTTTAAAGCGTGAGACATGTTTTATGTAAAACTCTCCGACCAATTTGATACCCTGATTCATATCGCAAATTTTATTCCCTAATTTTTTAGATTGGAATTCCGTGTTTGACATTAATCTAATTTGGTTGCACAGGGAACAACATTTTTGGCTGTCAGGGAGAGCAATAAATTTTTTTGCATTAATCAAATGCTCCTCGTGTTCTTTTGATTTTTTGGCCCGGTCACAGTCTTTGTGTGCCAAATGGGCGTACATCAGAATTTGTACATTTGTAATTTTTCGGTGAATTCAGATGCGTGGAATCATTGGCATCTTGATTTACTTAAAACCATATTTATTTTGAGGAATTTGAATATTAAAGAAGATTTCACTTTTAATAATCATTACCAGAACCAGATCCTTCCTTTTTCAAGACCAAAAATGCTCTCATTTAGAGCGGCGCGACTGAATTCAACACCACTGTATGGACATACACGCACTGGTTGGATTCAAGAATCTCACTCAACGATCTTGAAGGAAATAATCCAAACACCAGGACTGTCGTCATTACTGTAGAACAACCAAATAATTCTTGAGACTTAGCAAACTTGGATGGGGAAATCTACTTAACAGCTAGTCAAATCGCGCTCGACTCTTAATTCCAAATCTCCGAAATTAAGTCTGAAATAAATAAAAGAATAATTTAGAAATAAATCCATTTCAAAAAATTCAATTCAATTTTGGATTTTTCGTTAACAAATAGAAAAGCTCCGTTGGAAAAAATAATAAATTACAGACTGTTCACAACAATGGAATAATTTTTAAATCTATGTTTTTTGATGGGGTTACAATAGTTTGATTATATATTTGAGAGACTGTACACAATCGAATGCTCAGAACTCCCCTAAATTTTCGAGTGAAATTTTAAAAAATCGTCAAAAAATCAAAACCGCTAATAAAGTTACGCAAACAGGCATTTCTTATGTAATTTTTCATTAGAAAACGATTGATATAAATTTTAGAACGCTAACATAAACCGTTCTCCAGATATTGCACATTTAAAAAAAAAATATCAAAAAGTCATATAAAATTTAAAAAAAAATATTTCCAATTGAGAAACATGTTCACTTTTCATATGTAATACCATGCGATAAACTGGGTGACATCATTCTCGTGGATCTAGCGCGTTCCATTCATGAAAAAATATACTTTGAGTAATACTTTTGTATTTGAATTCCAATAGTCATTTACCTGTTGTAAGAATAACTTATTTCTAAGTTCCTAACGCTTGGCGAGATTTTGGCGACGAATTTGGCGGAATGTCGCCAACTTGGCGACTTTTTTAAATGCTGCTAAATTAACAAAAATCTTGCGAAATGGATAAAAATGAGCCTAAATCAATGAAAATGACGACTCATTGACGAATATTCAATATCTTGTAAAGAATATAAATATCTACTATAGAAATAATCTATTTTATTTTACTGTAAAAGTAGTAAATTCATAGCATTATATAAGGAAAGTCATGTGCTGCCCACATCAGATTTTTTGCTTGTGTATGTAGGTTGCGTTATGTGAATAAGTTAATAAAGGATAAATTATCGTATACTGCATCTGTCGTCTTGTAAAGTTACTTCGTCTCAAAATGACACATTTAGTCATTTGTAAAACGTTTAAAACATAAAATGTAAATTCAGTGAATAATGGCCAAATATTTATTTTATATCTGAATTTCGCAATATTTATAAATTATTTAAAAATTTGCCAGTTTTACAATGGTTTTATCGAAAATCCCGGCCGCGAAAAATTTATTACTCTAACAGTAAGACAGAATATTGCAGAGTTAAAAAAGTAAATCTTTTACAAAGAGATCATTTTGGGAGAACCAGCAAAGTCCGCCCGCTATGTGCGCTACGCCCGTCAAAATGCACCACGGCCATGCATAGGAAATAGGTACTGGTGGACATCAAATTCCCACCTACCCTTCCATTAACTCCTATCCACAGACGCATGCGAGTCATACATTCCTCCCATTCAGTATTACTATTTCTTATACGACTATCTATCAAAACATCCATACTATACCAACCTCTAAAATAACGCAATTAATTTACGCTCCCCTACAGCTTCTGACAAACCAATTTATCAAGTTTAATACCTCAATCTTTTTATCTCAAGTTTTTAACTTCTGGACATAACAATAAGAAAAGGGACTAACTCTCTCTAACTTTATCTATATATATAAAGAAGAAAAGTATGTATGTATGTATGTATGTGTGATCCAACATCACGGGAAAATGGCTGAACTGAATTTGATGAAATTTGGTGGGTAACTTTGAAATAGCCCCACTTAAAATTTAGCCCATGTTTCGAGTTTCTACGACCTGTGGTTCTCGAGATATTAGTGAAAAACGACACTTTCGTTTATCTCATCAGCACTGGAGAGCGGCTGAACTGAATGTAATGAAATGTGTTGGGTAGCTTTGAAATAGCCCCCATAAATTTAGTCCAAGTTTCAGAGTTTCTAAAGTCAGGGGTGGATACATACATTGCACAGACAGACAGACACACAGACAGACAGACATAGACAGACACACACACACAGACGTCACGCTAAAAATAGGTTTTTCGTATTCTAGAAGTCTCGAAACGTGTAGATCCGTCGAAAACTCGAGTTGCGATTTTAGACATGATTTCAATACTTTCCCTATACATTACCATGTATTGCAGGAAAAGTAAAAATAGTAACCAAGGCCAAACCTTGATAAAATATTTCTCCAGATTCGAGAGTTAATGTGAAAAAACAGATTTCAGATTTAGATTCAACATAATTGAATTAATATTTTTTCATCCATAGTGGTTGTATTGGGTGCTCATACATACTGACACAGTACTTTAATAGAAAGGTGATCACAATATACAAACCAATAAATGAATAAGATAATCAATAAGATAAAATCTAGTAACGAAACTAAAATCATAACCATTATTCTCTTACCCTCACAGTACCACGAATTTTTTTCTTTCTACAGAAAACTTTTTTTTTCATTTGCATTCACTTTCAACTTACTTTCGTCTTGGAAATGATAGGATCCAAGGAATCCTTGGCCGTGTATCACGTGGTTTGTCTTGAACACGATCTCTGCGTGTGGATTCATGAACAGCATCGAACCCGGAATGTCTTTCCCGCAGTAGCGACCCACCAGAAATTTACTTCCAATGATTGTGATTGTTGATACATCAATGTAATCAGTCAAACATCTGAGAATAAAAAACAATAAAGATCAACCATGCATAAAGCATTGATTATGAAACACTTTCAAATTGCAATGCAATTTTTAACGTCTCTAAAATGCGATACATTCAACTGTGGTATGCTTCAAATCATCACAGTACTACAGTAATTTATTTTACTTAAAATGTTAAACCCATGGAGGTAAAAGTACTTTCTAAGTCCATGCTTAAAACTTCATCGAAAAAGGCAACACTATAAAATCGTATGCTTCTCTATGTAATATCAATGAATATTTCATTCATATCGCCTATATTCCAGGCTCCAGGGCTAAATAATTTTGAGCTAAAACATTCAGCAATTCTTATACAACTCGTCTTACAGCTTAATTTGTTTGGATTCTGCATGCGTTAAAATTAAGCTTCGTTGTAGAAATAATCAAAGTTTGATGATCATTTAAACTAAATATTGTAATTGCGTTGGCGCAGAATATAGATGCACAGAAAATAAGCAAAAATAAAGCGGTTTTAGGACGGATGGAACACTAAATATAAATGTAAAAGAACTTTAAAAATCACGAATTTTGCATTGGGAATAAAAGACGGATGACGTATTTTATTTTGAAGTGGGTCACGTGATTTCTTCATACAATATGGGTGTAATTATTATTTTAATTTTTATTTAAAAGATTACCGGACATATTTTGCCCAAATTTTTTTATATATTTTAGGGGATAATTTAAATATTTCTTAAAATTTTCAAAGCAATTTGTGAATTGTAACTTCGCTTAAAAACTGTTTAAAAAATTAGGTCCCATGGGGTTCTATGTATATGTGTTTCACTTTCTGAACCCGGATTCAATCCCAAACTAATTGGATGATAATATTCATGTACATTCCCATATGTCTAACTGACCGTCTGAATAACGTACTAAAATTTCATTTTGATGAAATCATTTTTACGGCAGTTTTCATGCAAATGGACAGACAGACAGACAGAATGAACAAAGTCATAAACACTTTTGAGCTATGTTGGAAAGTGTTAATAAACGGAAAAAAGACTCAGACTGGCATACAGATAAAAATTGACATTTTTGAAAAATTATGACAAATATTAAAAGAGCAAGATAAAAAAATTTGTCCAAAAATAAGTAAAGTAATTACACACATATTAATTTCTTTCCCGGCCGTCCAAATGGTTGCTCAAGTCCTCGGATGAGTCGGACGGTCTGTGTCTTCAACACATATTAATTCATATAGGCTACAAAAGCCGAACTTTGAATAGTTTCGCACGTATGAAGTATGCGAGATGTTGAAAACCCAGGCCGTCCGGCTCGTCAACAAGGACTTGAGCATCCATTTGGACGGCCGGACTGTATGCGAGATGTGAAATATTTCAAATTAAAACCCAATTTAACAAATAAATTATGTAATTAGAAGTATAAAAAAATAATTTAAGTAATAAGATTAAAATACAGGAATAATAATAAGATTAAAATACAAGAATAATAATAAGATTAATATACAGGAAAATAGCGGAATTAATATAATACATTTAATCACAAAAAAACGTATTTCCGTAGATTTGCGTTTTATTATCG
This sequence comes from Amaurobius ferox, assembly GCA_951213105.1. Classification (NCBI taxonomy): domain Eukaryota; kingdom Metazoa; phylum Arthropoda; class Arachnida; order Araneae; family Amaurobiidae; genus Amaurobius; species Amaurobius ferox. The sequence continues at coordinate 26,525,703 of OX578154.1, forward strand.
TATGTATTATAGAGGTAAAGGATAATTCTCTAATGGAGATCCCAAAATGATTCCAGATCGAAAATGTGGAATGTGATCTTTAGCGTTTCATGCTCCTTGTCTTTTAAGTTGTAGATATAGTATAACCCACACCTTTAATAACCTTTCTCTCAGTATAAAATCTGAAATATGCTTTTATCCAATATAACTTTTTTAATACCCTTTAATACAGTATAACGTCTTTAATACCCTTTAATAACGTCTAGTATGGCGCCACTAATACCCTTTAATAGTGTCTACAATTACAAATTTATTTCTGGTTAGGAAGAATTCGAATCATCTGCAAAGAACTGACCCTTTCTTGAATGGAAATTCCAGATCGAAAGACTGAAATGTGAGCTATAGCTACTCGCTTTGGGAGTTGTAGATGCAGTAAACATCTTTAACATCCTTTAATTCAGTATAACGTCTTTATTACTCGTAAATAGCGTCTACAATTACAAATTTATTTCTGGTTTTGGAGAGTTCGGAATACCTTCAAAGATCTCTCTGAATGGAAGTTCTTGAATGGAGGTTCTAGGTCGAAAGTGTGAAATATGATTTTTAGCGTTTTATGCTCCTCGCCTTTGAAGTTGTAGCTGCAGTATAACGTCTTTAATACCCTTTAATTCAGTATAACGTTTTAATACTCTTTTATCTAGTATAACGTCTTTAATATCCTTTAATGCCCTTTAATCCAGTATCACCTCTTTAATAGTCAATAAATTGGCGTCTGCAATTAAAAAACATTTTCTGGTTGCGAAGAGTTCAAATCACCTTCGAAGAAGGACCCACCATTTCTTCTCCAGGTCGAAAGTGTGAAATTTGAGTTTTAGCGACTCATGATCCTTGCCTCGGAAGTTGGAGATGTAGTAACGTCTTAAATATCTTATATTACCTTATAATAGCGTCTAAAATTACAAATTTATTTCTTGTTAAGAGTTCGAACTACCTTCAAAGAGATCTTTGGAGGTTTTTGAATTTGGATTCCAGTTCGAAAGTGTGAAATGTGATTTTTAGCGTCTTATACTCCTGGCCTTTAAAGTTGTAAATGCAGCATAACTTATTTAATACCCTTTAATGCTCCCTAATTTAGTATAACGTCTTTAATACCCTTTAAGCCAGTATAACGTCTTTAATATCCGTTAAGCCAGTATAACGTCTTTAATACCCTTTAATGGCGACTACAATCACAAATTTTCTTTCAGGTTGCGAAGAGTTCAAATGACCTTCAAAGAAAGACTCACCCTTTCTTGAATGGAGGCTCCAGGTCGAAGGTGTGAAATGTAAGTTTCAGCGTCTCATGCTCCTCACCTTGGAAGTTGTAGATGCAGTGTATTTCTTCGGAATATGCGGTCGGAAACTGTGGAGATGAGAAGTTTCCTTGCTGATGCTGATTGCTGTAGAATTGGAAGATGCACTTGGCTGCGTAAAAAATATATATATAAAGCGGTAAGAATATATTAAACTCAAATACAAAGTAATCATGTTTAGATTTTATTCATTCAAAGCTTTATAGGTTGTCATAGAGGTTGTCAAGCTTTATCATAGAGGGTATCTATTAGCTAATAGATATATCTTAAGCTAATAGATAAAGGGTATCTCTTAGCTTAAGCTAATAGCAGCTTTATAGATATCTATTAGCTTAAGTTAATAGATACCTATAAAGCTGTGAGTGGTTCTTAACCAGTGGTTCTTATCCTGGGGTATGTGCACTCCTGTACGAGAGAAGTTTCTAAATTTTCGATGGAATCTGATCGCCTATGAGATGGACAACAGCGATTTAATAAAAGGAGATCTTATTGAAATACGTGCCAATGCATATATTTAAATGGAATTTGAAAATCTGTACTCAGAACAATTCTGGTGTACGCAGTTAGAACCTTATTCACAGTTGGTAAAATCAGAATTGCAGACACTTTTACCATTTGCCATCACCTACCTGTGTGAAATGGGATTTTCATCACTTTTGCAAATAAAAACAAAACCCCGAAATCCCTTAAATGCAAGTGATAACTTACGCCTGGTTCTTTCAAAAAAAGAGCCTCGCTTCAAATGCATTATTAAGAATAAACAACAAAAACGTAGCCATTAAAAATTGAGATATTGTTTTGTATGTAAATGTATGTGTTTATTTTTAAATAAATAAATTATCTTGCAACAGATATAATTTCCTAAATAAAGAAACAGGAACACATTTTTCAAGGGGGTGCTGAAACTTATTTTTAGATTTAAGGCGGTGCCGATCACTGAAATTTAGATCACTTAGATTTAAGGCGGTGCCGATCATTGTGTATTAAGAACCACTAAGCATAATGGCGAAAAAACTTTTTTTATTGCCATTATGCTTAGTGGTTCTTAACAAAAACAGGTTTGAGTGTACCGGCCACGCTAGGCACATTTTCTTTTATTATAAGCGGATGTATCGCTAAGTTATTTGCTTTTTATTATAAGCGGATGTATCGCTAAAATTTATTTGGTTTTCCAGAATTCTCTATATGTTTTGGTGTAATTTTATTCAGAGGTTTGCATCTTAAACACACTCAAACCTATTTTTAGGATAGGAAGCGCGTAAAAGAAAACGCATAAAAAAAATCGCACAAAACTTCATGAGTAGCTATAAAAAATAGTTTTCGCAACACAATTAAAAAGTATTTTTTTATGCGGTGAATAGGGAGTGAAAAGTCCGTAGAAAATAACTCAAAACCTTACGAAATAACTGGGAATTGCTTTTTTAAACGAAATCAAGACACGAGGCTTGGCAGCTACTTGGAATCTCGCCAAACCTTTTGGAATCTGATTTAGAAAATACACATGCGAACATTTTTAAATATTGTATTTACATATGTTCTTATTTTACACATACAAAATTTTTCAAAACGTATAACCATTATCCTTCGCGAGTCTGACAATACGCGAACTTTCTTGTGGTAAACTGGTTCAAAATCGCTTTCGTCACTTGAAGATACTACTCCGCACTCGTTTACAGTTGACTTGTTTTCAGTTACCATGTAGTCGGTGATCAGTTTTTGCGACGACTGTTGTTTCACTAGACGCTTGTATATATCTCGGTAGCCAGATATACAAGATTGAAGCTCCTTTTGGAATTTTGAAGTCCTTTCAGAATTGGCATCGAAAAACTAAATGGCCGATCAAACCTACTAATTTTTTTTATTGATGACTTCGTTAATTATGTTCCAATTTGATTGAAATTTTCATATACTGCACAAAAATATCGCACAAAAAAAAATCGCACAAATGAAAAATCGCACAAAAAAAGACCGCACAAAAACAGGTTTGAGTGTACCGGCCACGCTAGCACATTTTCTGGAATAAATTATTAAGTTCATATTTTTTGCTATTCAGTAACTACTCCAAAAAGGACTTCTGGCCATAATTTATATGAACACCATTCTACGTAATGCGTGTGCAAGGGAAATAATTAATTAAATAAAATAAACTGAAAATCTCACAATCTGTCGCTATTTATTTCATTCTGAATAATAATTTTCTTGTTACTTTTTCTATTGAATACATAATAGTACATAAGGAAAGTATTGGAATCGTGCCGAAAAACGCAACTCAAGTTTCGACAGATTTACACGTTTTAGGACCTCTAGAATGCGAAAAAACTATTTTTAGCGTGATGTATGTATGTGTGTCTATCTGTGAGTGAGTATCTGTGCAATGTGTCTATCCACACTAACTCAAAACTTTAATTGACCACATGTTATAAAATTTTAAAGGGTCCATTTCTTTGTGGGCGACCCTGGTGTTGATTAGACTTTGATACGATTCGAGATAAAAGAACTAGACGTTCATTACGAAATGACCCGCAAAAAGCATTCAAATCTGAATGAAATACTATGTATGCTCAAATGTATCAATTAAATGCTTGTTCTATATGTAATTTTAGACGATAAATAAAATAGGACCAACCCAATTATTCTAGGATTATAAATTTCAGTGTTTTTCGCATTTTTGCCATGTCACCTCCAAAAATGCGTCCAGTTACCAGGAGAAAACAAACATTGAATTAAGCACCGCATTCTACCTCATTTCAAATAAAGATGCTTGTCATTTTGAGCAATAAAACTCATTTTAGCGAATTATTAAAGAAAAAAAGAGAAAATAAATTAAAATCGGCCAGGGAAAGTCTTCTGATGCCCACATCCGATATTTTTAGCGGTTCCGGAGTACATACTGAAAAACGCCAAATTAAAAAAAATCTGATGTGGGCTGCACATGACTTTCCCTACAGACTTATATCCATGTTTTCTTTTTTAATTTAAATTTAATTCACTTTTAATTCAATTTTCGTTCTCATTTGGTAACTGAACTTATTTTCAAAGGTGGCATAGAGAAAATACAAAGAAACTAAAATATCTCGAGAACGGCCAGTCCTAGTGCAATGGAGTTGGTCTTATTCTTTTCTTCGTTAAAAATTACGTATAAAACAAGTATTTAATGGATATATTTGATTATACATAGTTCTTTTATTTTAGATTTTGGCGATTTTTGAGGGCCATTTCGTTAAAAAAGAGAGGTTGTTCTTTGTCGAATCATACCAAAATCTAATCAGCACCAGGGTGACCCACAAGGGACTTATCTACCAAATTTTTTGAAATTCGGTACATTAGATTTCCCATCTAGACTGGAGTGGGAAAAGGCGGGTTATTTTATCCCGAATTCTACCCAAAACTAATCAGCACCAGAATCGCCCACAAGTTACTTACCTACCAAATTTTATGAAATTCGGTCAATTAGTTTTTTAGTTAGAGTGGATAAAAATCTGCGCAGACAGACAGACACACAGACACACGGATAGGCACACAGACACACACACAGACATCACGCTAAAAATAGTTTTTTTGTATTCTAGGGGTCTCGAAACGTGTAGACCTGTCGAAAACTCGAGTTGCGATTCTCAACATGATTCCAATACTTTCCCTATGCATTGCCCCATGTATTGCAGGGGAAGTAAAAAATCTGATGTGGACAGCACATGACTTTCGCGGCAGACTTATATTCACGTTCTCTTTATTTTAATTAAATTTAATTCACTTTTAATTTACTTTTCGTTCACATTTATTAAGTGGACGTATTTTCAAAGGTGGCGTAGAGAAAATACGAAAAAACTAAAATATCTCGAGAACGGCTAGTCCTAGTGTAATGGGGTTGGTCTTATTCTTTTCATCGTTAAACATTACGTATAAAACAAGCATTTAATGGGTATATTTGAGCATATGTATGTATTTATTTTAGATTTTGACGATTTTTCGCAAAAAAAGGCAGGTTATTTTTTACCGAATAGTACCAAAATCTAATCAGCACCAGGGTATCCTACAAGTAACTTATTAACCGATTTTTGTGAAATTTGGTCTATTAGTTTTCCAGCTAGAGAGGATACAAGCTTTTGCGGGCCATTTCGCAAAAAAAAAGGTGGGTTCTTTTATCACGAATCATACCCAAAACTAATCAACACCAGATTCGCCCACAAGTGATTTACCTACCAAATTTTGTGAAACTAAGTCCATTAGTTTTTGAGTTAGATTGGATACAAAATCTGCACAGACAGACAGACAGACACACACACAGACGTCACGCTAAAATAGTTTTTTCGTATTCTAGAGGTCTCGAAACGTATAGATCCGTTGAAAACTCGAGTTGTGATTTTCGGTATGATTCCAATACTTTCCCTGTACATTACCATGTATTGCAGGGAAAGTAAAAAATATCCTACCTTTACCACAGACACCGCTGTAATAGATGAAAAATTCTAACTTTTTTCGCGAAATGGTTCGCAAAAATTAGCTTTAACCACTCTAGCTGAAAGATAAATAGACCAAATTTCACAAAACATTGGAGATACATCACTTGTTACTTTCCCTGCAATACATGGTACCGTATAATGAAAATATTGGAATCATGCCGAAAATCGCAACTCGAGTTTTCGACGGATCTACACGTTTCGAGACCTCTAAAATACAAAAAAACTATTTTTAGCTTGACGTCTGTTTGTATGTGTGTCTGTCTATATGTCTGTGTGTATGTCTGTCTGTCTGTGCAGATTTTGTATCCACTTTAACTAAAACACTAATTGACCGAATTTCATACAATGTGGTAGGTAAGGCACTTGTGGGCGAATCTGGTGCTGATTAGTTATGGGTACGATTCGAGATAAAAGAACCCGCCTTTTTTTTTCGAAATAGCCCCCAATAGTTTATATCCACTCTAGCTAAAAAACTAATGGACCGAACTTCACAAAATTCGGTAGATAAGTAACTTGTGGGTTACGCTGGTGCTGATTAGGTTTTAGTACGATTCGGAAAATGTAATCTGCCTTTTTTTTCAAAATGGCCCATCAAGAATCGTCAAAATCTAAAATAAAATCTACGTATGCTCAAATATATCCATTAAATGTTTGTTTTATACTTAAATTTTAACGAAGAAAAGAATAAGACCAACCCCATTGCACTAGGACTAGCCGTTCTCGAGATATTTTAGTTTCTTCGTATTTTCTCAACGCCACCTTTGAAAATAAGTGAAGTTACCAAATGAGAACTAAAAAATTAAATTAAATGTAAATGAAATTTAATTAAGATAAAGAGAAGTGAATATAAGTCTGCAGGGGAAGTCATGTGCTGCCCACATCAAATTGTGGGTTATTCTGCTGCTAATTAGATTTTGGTATGATTCGGTGAAAAAGCACCTGCCTTTTATTGTGAAATTGTCCGCAAAAATCGTTAAATCTAAGAATAAAAGATTACGTATGCTTAACTATATCAATTAAATTTATATTTTATACGTAATTATTAAAGACAAAAATAATAAGACCAACCCCATTACTCTAAGACTAACCCCATTACTCCAATTACCAAATGAAAACAAAAATTGAATTCAAAGTGCCAATTCAGTGTAATTTAAAATAACTACGACAGTTATTTTGTGCAATTAAACTCAATTTAATGAAATATTGAAGAAGTACAAATAACGTTTATATGAGTTTGCAGCGAAAGTCATGTACTGCCCACATCAGATTTTTTAAATGATAATGAACTTGGGTATACCAGTTACTTCATATATAAATATAAATCTATTAGCCTTCCTGTATATTTATTTTTACTTTCCCTGCAATACATGGTAATGTATAGGGAAAGTATTGGAATCATGCCGAAAGTCGCAATTCTAGTTTTTGACGGATCTACAAGTTTTAGGACCTCTAGAACACGAAAACACTATTTTTAGCGTGACGTCTGTGTGTGTGTCTGTATGTGTGTCTGTGTGTCTGTCTGTGTGTCTGTCTATCTGCGTGTCTGTCTGTGCTGATTTTGTATCCACTCTAACTAAAAAACTAATTGACCGAATTTCATAAAATTTGGTATGTAAGGCACTTTTGGGCGAATCTGCTGCTGATTTGTTTTGGGTACAATTCGGGATAAAAAAAAACCCGCTTTTTTTAGCGAAATGGCCCGCGAAAGACTGTATCCACACTAGCTAAAAAACTAATGGACCGAATTTCACAAAATTCGCAAGATAAGTCGCTTATAGGCCATCCTGGTACTGATTAGATTTTGGTATGTTTCGGAAAAAATAACCTGCCTTTTTGCAAAATGTCCCACAAAAATCGACAAAATCTAAAATAAAGAACAGCGTATGCTCAAATATCTCTATTAAATGCTTGTTTTATACGTAATTTTTAACCATGAAAAGAAAAACCAACCCCATTACACTAGGACTAGCCGTTCTTGAGATATTTTAGTTTTTTCGTATTTTCTCTACGCCATCTTCGAAAATAAGTCCAGTTATCAAATGAGAAGGATAATTGAATTAAAAGTGAATTAAATTTAATTAAAATAAAAAGAACGTGGATATAAGTCTGCAGGGAAAGTCATGTGCTGCCCACATCAGATTTGATTTTTATTTTATGTATATATACATTTCCGTATTTTTCTGCTTAGTCTTCAAATACCCATGTTCGCAAATAATCTTTTCATTCCTTAAATAGCCAGATATCTACTAGAGAGGTTAGAAAACTACTTTGATTTGTGCTGATCCTAAAACATCACAGAGTGGGACAAAGGAGCTGTCAGGAGCAGAAGGGGTCGGAAGGATCACGCTTCAAAAATTCCTTTTCTTTACCCGAAGAAAATTGTTGTTCTCAGCGAAAGTTGTGTAAACTTCCTAGTAAGCGTTATTGATTGTCAACCACAAAGCCTGAACTTTTTGTCTCTCTTATTGGAAGCATCTTTTATTGGCATAAATTGATTTGTGTGTACATATAACCCAAAAGGAAAAATACTGAAAGATTTGAAAATACTAAAATATATATGCTTAATATTAAGAATGAGTTATTCTTCCACGATGACTATTTTTTTTTCAAAATAACAGGTATTCCCATCGTTTCTCGTGATTTCAAATATGTTCAAAATGCAGTAGTATTCTAAACGATACTGTGCAGAGTCCATTTCGGCCATAAGAGATTGCAATTTCGTCCCTGTAGCTCAACGGTAGAGCGTCTTCTGCTAAGATCGCAGATCCAGGGTTCGATTCCCGGTTGGGACAGCAAGGCTCTTTACAATGGCGTCCGAATTAATTAACCCTGTAGGTTAGTACAAAGATGGAGGTCTGAAGACCCCAGACCGTGAGACTCACAAAGTGGGTTTAGAGTAGCTAGCCGCACGGCCGGGAAAGGATACCTCCTGCACTCTGGAGGCATCCAAGGTCTACCATCCCGCCAAACGAACATTTATTTACGTCTAAAAAGATAACAATTGATGAAAAATGTTGTGGTTAAACAGACAGTTTTACATTATATTTGAACTTGACAAGTACGTCCATTTTTCAAAAATGGGAAAAGGGTTATTACGAATATAGATAAAAATATCATTGAAAAATAAGTTGGAAGTTTGAAGATCCCGGACCGTGCGACTCACATAGTGGGTTTAGAGCAGCTATCTGCACGGCCGGGGAAAGGATACCTCCTGCACGCAGGAGGCACCCAAGGTCTACCATCTCGCCAAAGGAACATTTATTTAGATCTAAAAAGATAACAATTGATGAAAAATATTGTAATTAAACAGACAGTTTTACATTGCATTTGAACTTGACGAGTACGTCCATTTTTCAAAAATAGGAAACGGGTTATTGCGAATATAGATAAAAGGATCATTGATAAGGGAAATTTAGAGTGAGGTATATTAACATAATGAAAAATATATTAAAATTAAAGAAAATAATAAAATTTTAAAAGTAAAATTTAGAAAATGTATAAAAAGAAAATATATGAAAAGGAAAAAAAAATAGTCGGAAGTCTGTAAGTGACCCTAGTACGACTATCAGTGGACTCTGGAAGATTGAGCGCTGATTTTAAATTGAGAGGATAACGAGCACGCAGGGTATTAACCTGGGTAAAAATAGGTAGCAGGAGGCTAACCTGCGGTAAAAATAACAGAAGGTGCTCAGTCAGATTGCCAACTGCCCGCTAATCTGACATTAGAAGGTGTAGAATGTAGAGTCCACTTCGACCATAAGATATTTCAATTTCGTCCCAGTAGCTTAACGGTAGAGCGTCGGTTGGCCAGTTCGGAGATCCAGGGTTCGATTCCCACTTGAGATAACAAGACTTCTTTCAATTGTTCCTCGAAAAATGTATCTACAAAAATTTATCTACATTTATCTACAAAATTATCTGCACAGACAGATTGAAGAATGAAACATTCTTGTCTCGATTCTTTTTCCTCCATTTCAGACTGTCCGACCTAAAGTGTCCGACGTAAAATTTATCTACATTTATCTACAAAATTATCTGCACAGATAGATTGAAGAATGAAACATTCTTGTCTTGATTCTTTTCCCTCCAATTCAGACTGTCTGACCTAAAGTGTCCGACCTAAAATGTCCGACCTAAGGTGTCCGACCTAAGGTGTCCGACCTAAAATGCCCGACCTAAAGTAACGGACCTAAAGTATCCGACCTAAAATGTTCGACCTAAAATGTTCGACCTAAAATGTCCGACCTAAGTGTCCGACCTAAAATGTCCGACCTAAATTGTCCGACCTAAAATGTCCAATCTAAAATATCCGACCTAAAATGTCCGACTTAAAGTGGCCGACCTAAAGTGTCCTAACTAAAGTTTGGACTTCCGTGACAGTGCCAACTAATTCAGACCGGAACCCAGTGGTTCTTATATTCCATGGCCGTGACTGATATAACAATATAACAAATTAATTGAAACTCAACAACAAATTAACTCAACTCGACTTTCTCATACCAGAATTCATTATTTAGTAAAGTTTTTATTTAATTTTACAAGCAAATGTTTGAAAAATCGGTATTGTGTGTCCAAATAATTACATTTATAGCTTGTTACTCTTAACGTTAAAAGACTTGACAAAATCTATAGATTGATAGATACCATACTTGGCAATATACCTACCCTCCCCGAGGGGGGGGGGCTAATCACGTTTCGAACAAAAAAATTGCATCCTGGCTATTTTTGCCAACAGTGATTTCAACTTTTGAGTCTCGGGATCACTAAGCCATAAATAAACCCTTTTATGCATAATTATGTCAAATTTTGTCCTATGCTGCCATGTTACAAAATATAAAATTTCGAATAAATTTGCTCGCTCGAATTAAAAATTTCTATCCAGTTCTTTTTTTATAACAAAGCCAGATAAGAAATTTTATGAAAATCCGTTAATATTTGTGGCCGCTATCATATGCACAAAAAATCGACCACAGACTTATAGACATATACACAGACAGACAGGCGGACGTAACTCCAAGAATAGTTGAAACGTGTTTAGGAGGTCCTAAAACATATTCGCGTCAAAATCTTGAATTCTAAAATTTTCGTGAAAACAATATTTTCTCTTATAAGAATGTAAATATAGCACCGTTTGTTTATTACATTTAATTTCCCCTTAAAAAGAGACATAAGAATCTATGCTTCCGTTTTAAAAATGATCTTCACGGACAGGTAGGTATTGCAGTACTTTATTTCTTACTAGCCGCCTTTGGCGACCAGCCTGTTCGCTACCCTTGAAAATTCTGACCGTGGCAAATTGTAACCGTGGCACACTCGCTGGCGGAACCTACCTGTAAGGTGTAAGGTAACTGTTTGGACGGCCAGGAAGTGCCACCCAATTTAGACCGGAACTCAGTGGGGGAGGCATCCACAGGGACCGTACCCTCCTTCCCCTACCCCCAACCTTTCGGAAGGACTTACGGTCCCACATGTTTAACGTGATCGTACTCCGCCTGAACACAGCGGCAGTTTTGGCAGTGGCGGGAATCGAACCCGGACCTACCGAGTGCAATTCCCGCGCGCTAACCACTGGGCTACCGCGCCCTCCGCGACAATCTCCATAACCTTCTTTTTATTCATCCAATTTAGACCGGAACCCAGTGGGAGAGTCATCCACAGGGACCGTACCCTCCTTCCCCTACCACCAACCTCCCGGAAGGACTTACGTACCCACATGTTTAACGTGATCGTACTCCGCGTGAAAATGGCAGCAGTTTTGGCAGTCGAGGGAATCTAACCTGGGCCTACCGAGTGCAATTCCCGCACGCTAACCACTGGGCTACCGTGCCCTCCGCGACAATCTCCATAACTTTCTTTTTATTCACCCAGTTTGGACTGGAACCCAGTGGGGGAGGCATCCACAGAGACCGTACCCTCCTTCCCCTGCCACCAACCTCTCTGAAGGACTTATCGACTCATATGTTTAACGTGATCGTACTCCGCGTCAGTGGCGGGAATCGAACCCAGGCCTACCGAGTGCAATTCTCGCGCGCTAACTTCCCGCGCGCTAATTTAAATTTTATAATGGCCATATGCTAAGTTCTTAATTCCACCATCCTCGTTCCATCATTTAAAATATCCATAAAATTAAAATATCCATTTAAAAATCTATAAATTAAAATATCCATAAATTAAAATATGCATTTAAAATCAAAAATACATCCATATCGTTCCACCAATCCATAAATATAATAATTTCAAATACATCACCACAATTCAAACCACCATAATTCAATCATTTAAATTATTTAAAATATCCATTTAAAAATATCCATTTAAAATATCATTTCGCCCGATGTATACAACACTTATGCTCGGCTCTCAATTCATTTAAAACCGAAAGCGCGGTCTCCATGGAGACGGTGAAGAAACTACTGCGGCTAATAAACTACTGCGGCTCCTAACCATTGCCTTTTATTATATAGATATCCATTTAAAATATCCATAAATTAAAATATCCATTTAAAATATCATATAAATATAATCATTTCACCCGTTGTATACAACACATATCTTAATTCATTGTGAATATTTATAATTATTTCTTGACCACCCACCACCTTCCCTGCTTCAGCGAGGGAGAAACGAACGGAACGCCGAGCGGAACGGCGAGAAATTTAAAATCATGACGTCTTTAAAATTGCGATTCTGAAGGCAATTTTCATTATTTCTGGACCAGATTAGACTTGTAAGAATGCCAGATATTCGACCTTTCTAAAAATGTAAATTATTAGTCGAAATTCTGATTACTTTTTACTATGCGAGAATTTAAAAACCAAAAATCGTTTTTTTTGAGTCAAAAGTGACTTTTGCTTTAAAATCATAAAAAAATATTAGAATTTATCTCTGAGATTTGAAATTGATATATTTTTACTCAAAATTCTCTGCTCTTTCCGATGGTGTGATTTGTTTTTTTCTACGACGTCTGGATCGTGGAGAAAAAAGGGCAAAAAGGGCAAAAAACGGTCGAAATCTAGCCGCCTTTGGCGACCAGCCTGTTCGCTACCCTTGAAAATTCTGACCGTGGCAAACTCGTTGGCGCGACCTACCAGAAAGGTGTAAGGTAACTGCTTGGAAGGCCAGGAAGTGCCACACAATTTAGACCGGAACCCAATGGGGGAGGCATCCAAAGAGACCGTACCCTCCTTCCCCTACCACAAACCTCTCGGAAGGACTTGCAGTCCCACACGTTTAACGTGATCGTACTCCGCGTGAACACGGCTGCAGTTTTGGCAATGGCGGGAATCGAACCCGGGCCTACCGAGTGAAATTCCCGCGCGCTAACCACTGGGCTACCGTGCCATCCGCGACAATCTCCATAACTTTATTTTTATTCGGCAATTTTGGGAATCGAACCCGGGCCTACCAAGTGCAAATCCCGCGCACTAACCACTGGGGTACTTCACCCTCCGCGATATTCTTCATAACTTATTTTTTATTCACCCAATTTAGACCGGAACCAAGTGGGAGAAGCATCCACAGGGACCGTACCCTTCTTCCCCTACCACCAACCTCTCGGAAGGACTTACAGACCCACATGTTTAACGTGATCGTACTCCGCGTAAACACGGCGGCAATTTTGGGAATCGAACCCGGGCCTACCGAGTGCAATTTCCGCGCGCTAACCATTGGGCTACTTTGCCCTACGCGACAATCTCCATAACTTTCTTTTTATTCATCCAATTTAGACCGTACCCTCCTTCCCCTACCACCAACTTCTCGGAAGGACTCACGGACCCACATGTTTAACGTGCTCGTACTCCGCGTAAACACGGCGGCAATTTTGGGAATCGAACCCGGGCCTGGTAACTGGTTGGACGGCCAGGATGTGCCACCCAATTTAGACCGGAACCCAGTGGGGGAGGCATCCACAGGGAACGTACCCTCCTTCCTCTACCACCAACCTCTCGGAAAAACATACGGACCCATATGTTTAACGTGATCGTACTCCATGTCAGTGGCGGAAATCGAACCCGGGCCTACCGCGTGCAATTCCCGCGCGCTAACCACTGGGCTACTTCGCCCTCCGCGACAATCTCCATAACTTTCTTTTTATTCACCCAATTTAGACCGTACCCTCCTTCCCCTACCACCAACCTCTCGGAAGGACTCACGAACCCACATGTTTAACGTGATCGTACTCTGCGTGAACGTGGCGTAAGTTTTGGCAGTGGCGGGAATCGAACCCGGGCCTACTGAGTGCAATTCCCGCGCGCTAACCACTGGGCTGCCGCGCCCTCCGCGACAATCTCCATAACTTTCTACATATTCACCCAATTTAGACGGGAACCCAGTGGGGGAGGCATCCACAGGGGCCGTATCCTCCTTCCCCTACCACCAACCTCTCGGAAGGACTTACGGACCCACATATTTAACGTGATCGTATTCCACGTAAACACGGCGGCAGTTTTGGCAGTGGCGGGAATCGAACCCGGGCCTACCGCTAACTTCCCGCGCGCTAATTTGCAATTTAAAATGACCATATGCCTAATTCCATCATCCTCATTCCATTGTTTCATTGTTCCATCATGTAAATATCCATAAAATTAAAATATCCATTTAAAATATCCAAAAGTTAAAATATACGTTTAAAAAATTCAGATCGTCCCATCATTTAAAATATAAATATAATAATTTATATAGAGCAAAGGAGCTCTATTCAGAACCGTGACGTCACCTCCACCTTGACGTCCCCACCCACCACCTTCCCTGCTTCAGCGGGGGAGAAACGAAGCGGCACGCCGAGCGGAACGCCGAGAAATTTAAAATCATGACGTCTTTAAAATTGCGATCCTGAAGGCAATTTTCATTATTTCTGGACCAGATTAGACTTCTAAGAATGCCAGATATTTCAGCTTTCTAAAAATGTAAATTATTAGTCGAAATTATGAGTACTTTTTACTATGCGAGAATTTAAAAACCAAAAATCGTTTTTTTGAGTCAAAAGTGACTTTTGCTTTAAAATCATAAAAAAATATTAGAATTTATCTCTGAGATTTGAAATTGATATATTTTTACTTGAAATTCTCTGCTCTTTCCGATGGTGTGATTTGTTTTTTTCTACGATGTCTGGATCGAGGAGAAAAAAGGGCAAAAAGATCAAAAAAAGGTCGAAATCGCATAAAACATTAAATAAATAAAAAAATAATTAGAATTTTGAAAATCGGTTTTCACGTGTCCCCTTCCCACCCCCCAGGGTCTCCGATTGCCAAATTTCGTAACTCTCCGACGCGCGGTCGCGAAACGTATAGTGTATAAGACACACAGACACACACACACACACACAGACATTGCCTTTTATTATTTACTAGCCGCCTTTGGCGACCAGCCTGTTCGCTACCCTTGAAAATTCTGACCGTGGCAAATTGTAACCGTGGCACACTCGCTGGCGGGACCTACCTGTAAGGTGTAAGGTAACTGTTTGGACGGCCAGGAAGTGCCACCCAATTTAGACCGGAACTCAGTGGGGGAGGCATCCACAGGGACCGTACCCTCCTTCCCCTACCCCCAACCTTTCGGAAGGACTTACGGTCCCACATGTTTAACGTGATCGTACTCCGCCTGAACACAGCGGCAGTTTTGGCAGTGGCGGGAATCGAACCCGGACCTACCGAGTGCAATTCCCGCGCGCTAACCACTGGGCTACCGCGCCCTCCGCGACAATCTCCATAACCTTCTTTTTATTCATCCAATTTAGACCGGAACCCAGTGGGAGAGTCATCCACAGGGACCGTACCCTCCTTCCCCTACCACCAACCTCCCGGAAGGACTTACGTACCCACATGTTTAACGTGATCGTACTCCGCGTGAAAATGGCAGCAGTTTTGGCAGTCGAGGGAATCTAGCCTGGGCCTACCGAGTGCAATTCCCGCACGCTAACTACTGGGCTACCGTGCCCTCCGCGACAATCTCCATAACTTTCTTTTTATTCACCCAGTTTGGACTGGAACCCAGTGGGGGAGGCATCCACAGAGACCGTACCCTCCTTCCCCTGCCACCAACCTCTCTGAAGGACTTATCGACTCATATGTTTAACGTGATCGTACTCCGCGTCAGTGGCGGGAATCGAACCCAGGCCTACCGAGTGCAATTCTCGCGCGCTAACTTCCCGCGCGCTAATTTAAATTTTATAATGGCCATATGCTAAGTTCTTAATTCCACCATCCTCGTTCCATCATTTAAAATATCCATAAAATTAAAATATCCATTTAAAAATCTATAAATTAAAATATCCATAAATTAAAATATGCATTTAAAATCAAAAATACATCCATATCGTTCCACCAATCCATAAATATAATAATTTCAAATACATCACCACAATTCAAACCACCATAATTCAATCATTTAAATTATTTAAAATATCCATTTAAAAATATCCATTTAAAATATCATTTCGCCCGATGTATACAACACTTATGCTCGGCTCTCAATTCATTTAAAACCGAAAGCGCGGTCTCCATGGAGACGGTGAAGAAACTACTGCGGCTAATAAACTACTGCGGCTCCTAACCATTGCCTTTTATTATATAGATATCCATTTAAAATATCCATAAATTAAAATATCCATTTAAAATATCATATAAATATAATCATTTCACCCGTTGTATACAACACATATCTTAATTCATTGTGAATATTTATAATTATTTCTTGACCAGATTGGACTTGTAAGAATGCCAGATATTCGACCTTTCTAAAAATGTAAATTATTAGTCGAAATTCTGATTACTTTTTACTATGCGAGAATTTAAAAACCAAAAATCGTTTTTTTGAGTCAAAAGTGACTTTTGCTTTAAAATCATAATAAAATATTAGAATTTATCTCTGAGATTTGAAATTGATATATTTTTACTCGAAATTCTCTGCTCTTTCCGATGGTGTCATTTGTTTTTTTCTACGATGTCTGGATCGTGGAGAAAAAAGGACAAAAAGGGCAAAAAACGGTCGAATTCTAGCCGCCTTTGGCGACCAGCCTGTTCGCTACCCTTGAAAATTCTGACCGTGGCAAACTCGTTGGCGCGACCTACCAGAAAGGTGTAAGGTAACTGCTTGGAAGGCCAGGAAGTGCCACACAATTTAGACCGGAACCCAATGGGGGAGGCATCCAAAGAGACCGTACCCTCCTTCCCCCTACCACAAACCTCTCGGAAGGACTTGCAGTCCCACACGTTTAACGTGATCGTACTCCGCGTGAACACGGCTGCAGTTTTGGCAATGGCGGGAATCGAACCCGGGCCTACCGAGTGAAATTCCCGCGCGCTAACCACTGGGCTACCGTGCCATCCGCGACAATCTCCATAACTTTATTTTTATTCCGCAATTTTGGGAATCGAACCCGGGCCTACCAAGTGCAAATCCCGCGCACTAACCACTGGGGTACTTCACCCTCCGCGATATTCTTCATAACTTTCTTTTTATTCACCCAATTTAGACCGGAACCAAGTGGGAGAAGCATCCACAGGGACCGTACCCTTCTTCCCCTACCACCAACCTCTCGGAAGGACTTACAGACCCACATGTTTAACGTGATCGTACTCCGCGTAAACACGGCGGCAATTTTGGGAATCGAACCCGGGCCTACCGAGTGCAATTTCCGCGCGCTAACCATTCGGCTACTTTGCCCTACGCGACAATCTCCATAACTTTCTTTTTATTCATCCAATTTAGACCGTACCCTCCTTCCCCTACCACCAACTTCTCGGAAGGACTCACGGACCCACATGTTTAACGTGCTCGTACTCCGCGTAAACACGGCGGCAATTTTGGGAATCGAACCCGGGCCTGGTAACTGGTTGGACGGCCAGGATGTGCCATCCAATTTTGAGCGGAACCCAGTGGGGGAGGCATCCACAGGGAACGTACCCTCCTTCCCCTACCACCAACCTCTCGGAAAAACATACGGACCCATATGTTTAACGTGATCGTACTCCATGTCAGTGGCGGAAATCGAACCCGGGCCTACCGCGTGCAATTCCCGCGCGCTAACCACTGGGCTACTTCGCCCTCCGCGACAATCTCCATAACTTTCTTTTTATTCACCCAATTTAGACCGTACCCTCCTTCCCCTACCACCAACCTCTCGGAAGGACTCACGAACCCACATGTTTAACGTGATCGTACTCTGCGTGGACGTGGCGTAAGTTTTGGCAGTGGCGGGAATCGAACCCGGGCCTACTGAGTGCAATTCCCGCTCGCTAACCACTGGGCTGCCGCGCCCTCCGCGACAATCTCCATAACTTTCTACATATTCACCCAATTTAGACGGGAACCCAGTGGGAGAGGCATCCACAGGGGCAGTATCCTCCTTCCCCTACCACCAACCTCTCGGAAGGACTTACGGACCCACATATTTAACGTGATCGTATTCTACGTAAACACGGCGGCAGTTTTGGCAGTGGCGGGAATCGAACCCGGGCCTACCGCTAACTTCCCGCGCGCTAATTTGCAATTTAAAATGACCATATGCTTAATTCCATCATCCTCATTCCATTGTTTCATTGTTCTATCATTTAAAATATCCATAAAATTTAAATATCCATTTAAAATATCCAAAAGTTAAAATATACATTTAAAAAATCCAGATCGTCCCATCATTTAAAATATAAATATAATAATTTATATAGAGCAAAGGCACTCTATTCAGAACCGTGACGTCACCTCCACCTTGACGTCCCCACCCACCACCTTCCCTGCTTCAGCGGGGGAGAAACGAACGGAACGCCGAGAAATTTAAAATCATGGCGTCTTTAAAATTGCCACCCTGAAGGCAATTTTCATTATTTCTGGACCACATTAGACTTGTAAGAATGCCAGATATTTCAGCTTTCTAAAATTGTAAATTATTAGTCGAAATTATGAGTACTTTTCACGATGCGAGAATTTAAAAACAAAAAATTGATTTTTTGAGCCAAAAGTGAGTTTTGTTTTAAAATCTTTAAAAAATATTAGAAATCGAAATTCAGATTTGAAATTGATATATTTTTACTCGAAATTCTCTGCTCTTTCCGATGGAGTCATTTATTTTTTTCTACGATGTCTGGATCGTGGAGAAAAAAGGGCAAAAAGGGCAAAAAACGGTCGAAATCGCATAAAACATTAAATAAATAAAAAAATAATTAAAATTTTAAAAATCGGTTTTCATGTGTCCCCTTCCCTCCCCACTGGGTCTCCGATTGCCAAATTTCGTAGCTCTCCGACGCGCGGTCGCGAAACGTATAGTGTATAAGACAGACAGACAGACAGACACACACACACACACACAGACATTGCCTTTTATTATTTACTAGCCGCCTTTGGCGACCAGCCTGTTCGCTACCCTTGAAAATTCTGACCGTGGCAAATTCTAACCGTGGCACACTCGCTGGCGCGACCTACCAGTAAAGTGTAAGGTAACTGTTTGGAGGGCCAGGAAGTGCCACCCAATTTAGACAGGAACTCAGTGGGGGAGGCATCCACAGGGACCGTACCCTCCTTCCCCTACCACCAACCTCTCGGAAGGACTTACGGTCCCGCATGTTTAACGTGATCGTACTCCGCCTGAACACGGCGGCAGTTTTGGCAATGGCGGGAATCGAACCCGGACCTACCTAGTGCAAATCCCGCGCGCTAACCACTGGGCTACCGCGCCCTCCGC
Source organism: Amaurobius ferox (assembly GCA_951213105.1). Taxonomy (NCBI): domain Eukaryota; kingdom Metazoa; phylum Arthropoda; class Arachnida; order Araneae; family Amaurobiidae; genus Amaurobius; species Amaurobius ferox. The sequence goes on from OX578154.1 coordinate 26,545,169, forward strand.
GACAATCTCCATAACCTTCTTTTTATTCACCCAATTTAGACCGGAACCCAGCAGGGGAGGCATCCACAGGGTCCGTACCCTCCTTCCTCTACCAACAACCTCTCGGAAGGACTTACGGACCCACATGTTTAATGTGATCGTACTCCGCGTGAACACGGCAGCAGTTTTGTCAGTGGAGGGAGTCGAACCCGGGCCTACCGAGTGAAATTCCCGCACGCTAACCACTGGGCTACCGCGACCTCCGCGACAATCTCCATAACTTTCTTTTTATTCACCCAATTTGGACCAGGACCCAGTGGGGGAGGCATCCACAGGGGCCGTATCCTCCTTCCCCCTACCACCAACCTCTCGGAAGGACTTACGGACCCACATATTTAACGTGATCGTATTCCGCGTAAACACGGCGGCAGTTTTGTCAGTGGCGGGAATCGAACCCGGGCCTACCGCTAACTTCCCGCGCGCTAATTTGCAATTTAAAATGACCATATGCTTAATTCCATCATCCTCATTCCATTGTTTCATTGTTCCATCATTTAAAATATCCATAAAATTAAAATATCCATTTAAAATATCCAAAAGTTAAAATATACATTTAAAAAATCCAGATCGTCCCATCATTTAAAATATAAATATAATAATTTATATAGAGCAAAGGCGCTCTATTTAGAACCGTGACGTCACCTCCACCTTGACGTCCCCACCCACCACCTTCCCTGCTTCAGCGAGGGAGAAACGAACGGAACGCCGAGCGGAACGGCGAGAAATTTAAAATCATGACGTCTTTAAAATTGCGATTCTGAAGGCAATTTTCATTATTTCTGGACCAGATTAGACTTGTAAGAATGCCAGATGTTTGACCTTTCTGAAAATGTAAATTATTAGTCGAAATTATGAGTACTTTTCACGATGCGAGAATTTAAAAACCAAAAATCGTTTTCTTGAGCCAAAAGTGACTTTTGTTTTAAAATCTTTAAAAAATATTAGAAATCGAAATGGAGATTTGAAATTGATATATTTTTACTCGCAATTGTCTGCTCTTTCCGATGGTGTGAGTTGTTTTTTTCTACGACGTCTGGATCGTGGAGAAAAAAGGGCAAAAAGGGCAAAAAAAGGTCGAAATCGCATAAAACATTAAATAAATAAAAAAATAATTAGAATTTTGAAAATCGGTTTTCACGTGTCCCCTTCCCTCCCCCCCGGGTGTCCGATTGCCAAATTTCGTAGCTCTCCGACGCGCGGTCGCGAAACGTATAGTGTATAATACAGACAGACAGACGCACACACACACACACACACACACAGACATTGCCTTTTATTATTTAAGAAGATAGACATTGAAATTTGCATTTTTTAGGTTATCTGATACATATTTTGCAGCATCCAAAAAAGAAAGATTATCACAGTTTTATACTTTGGGGGGAAATTATATGTACATCTTCGCATTCTAACGGAAAAAAAAGGAATTACTGTATTATTTTATTTTTATGATTTTTAAGCAAACGCATAAAAATTGAGATTTTAAAAACAGTTCAAGGAATAACTTCTTTCTCCGGTAACTGATGGACTCGAGGTTCGTTAATATAAGGTTCGGCAGTCAGCACGTCAACGAATTAACACTGAAACGACGGAAGCGGTTATTTTGACAGCATAACTACTTTGAGAAACGTTTCCTCCGAAACGGCTAATCCCAGCCCATTGAAATTTTATGACTTTGTTTATTTTTACTTTCCTTATATACACAATGTATAAGGAAAGTATTGTGACGGGGTCGAAAATTCGAATTCGAGTTTTCGACGGGAGATCACGTTTCAAGCTTCCCTGATCACGAAGCAAAAATTTTTGAGGTGATGTCTGCGCGCGTGTGTGTGTGTGTGTGTGTGGAGACGATATCTCACGAATGAATGGAGCGATTCGAATGAAATTTGGTACAAAAATCACAAACCATGAATACTGGAAGCCTATTGTTTTTAAACGTAATCGAATGTCCAGAACCCCATAAATTTTCGAGTAAAATTTTGAAAAATTCACCAAAAGATCAAAACTTTTAATAAAGTTACGCAAATAGACATTTCTTATGTAATTTTTGCTTAGAAAACGATTGACATAAACTTTGGAATGCTAGCATGGACCGTTCTCGAGATATTGCACATTTTTCAAATAAATTTATCAAAAAATCCCATAAATAAAAAAAATATGAACTGTTGAGAAACATGTTCACTTTTCATATGTAATATCATTCGATAAATTAGGTGACATCATTCTCGTGGATCTAGCTCGTTCCATTCATGAGAAAAGATACTTTGAGTAATACTTTTCTATTTGAACGCCAATAGTCATTTATCTTCTATAAGAATAACTTTCTCCGCCCATAACGCTTGACAAGATTTTGACGACGAATTTGGTGGAATGTCGCCAACTTGGCGACTTTTTTCAATGTTGCCAAATTAACGAAAATCTCGCCAAATGGATAAAAATGACACGCTAAATCAATAAAAATGGCGACTAATTGTCGAAAATCAATATCTTGGAAAGAATACACGTATCTACTATAAGAGAAAACTACTTTTTTTTACTGTAAAAGTAGTAAATTCATTGCATTATATAAGGAAAGTCATGTGTTGCCTGCCCACATCAGATTTTCTTAAAGTCTTTAAAAACACAAAAGAAAATTATTCTAGGCTTTAGAATAAGAGAACAAATTAACGATTTTCCTAGAACAACACCAGCGGTCAAAGTAGTTATGTAGTCAAAATTCCCGCTTCCGTCGTTTTAGTGTTAAAATTTGTCAATTTGACATCATGAGGGTTAGATTTCATTATTCGTAATGTCACGGTCCAGAGTAAACTTTGAGAGGAGTTGAAAAAAAATACAGAAAATTTTCACATTATTACAGTTGTCGTATCGCATGTATGTTCGATTCGACAGTTTGAGAATCGCGGCTTGGAAATCTCTCCTTTTCAACGCCCGCATTGTGTTAAGCCTTGTCCTGATTCATTTACGTGTGAAAGTCTAGTTTCGTTCGAGAATGTGGATTTAATGTTCTGCTGTTTTTTTTCGCGGCGCCTGCCTCGTCGGTGGGAAGTTTTCGAAAAGCGAAACTTCTCCTCTGGTCGGCAGCCAATGGGAGAGCTTCTTGGCTGTTGTCGGGCAGTTGCGGCCGTGTTCGGGGGCTTTTGGGAGAAGAACTTTGAGAAGTTCGGATGTAAGTTTTCGGAGGAGAAAACGGAACAAAGAGAGTAGGGCCGGTGGCCCCATATTGTTGTGGATTATTGATTTTCCCAAATCTAATCCGGGAAGATGCCCGAGGAAGAAATGCACCGGGATCTGAAATTTTATTCAAAATTTAATGCTTTATTTTTCTATTTTAGGTTGTGATTTTGACCGTTATCCGGCGAATCCGGGCGTGGTCCCTTGTTCGATTGAACATTGAGTTCGGATGTCGATACTTCATTGCGGAGATTTTGCGGAACTTTCCTTCGGCAATCCTTATAAGGTTAAGATCGGATGCTCTGAAAATTATACGGATTTGTTGTTACAGAACGGTGAGGTAAAAATTACTGAAATTCTAATTCATGAACAGTGGAACAGTAAATTTCCATTCCAAGCACTGGTATAAATTTAAGGCTTATAATCTAACGTATTTTAATTGGAATTCTTATTGAATATATTGATAATTGTCTATATAGAAATTTAAATTGATAAAGATTCTAAAGAGTGTGATTGATATAATGTTAACTGAATGTTAATTTACTTTGCATAAAGTTCTCTAGTGAAAGAGAGAATGTTACAATTGTTTGGAATTTATATATATAAAATTAAATGGCTTACTTAAGAATAAATATGAATATTTGGTTTAATGAGTTAAATTATTTGCACACCCTGAATTCTGTGTTTTATTATTCTACCCATCTGTGGACTGATGTCTCCAGACCGTAAGTACTCCTGGGTTACATGCGGGTATATATATATGAATTATATGTGAGTATTATAAGTGAATTATGTGTGATTTTAGTGTGGACGCAATGTACTTATCTGCATATCTTCGATTCTTCTGTGCATATCGGTCGTGAGATCGGTTTCGGTTTCACTTTCGTTCGACTCCCCGCCGATTTGACTCCGGAGCCGAATCCACCGCCGATGTGACTCTGCCGTCGGGAGGGGTTCTGATGCGACACTGATCTCGTGCCTCTCCCGATGCGACATTGCTGCCGTGGTTGTGCGGCGATGCGACACAGTTAAAACATGCTTGTTAATTTTGAACTGGCAATATCCAAACGTAAACAACTTGCTCAAAGATTTAAATTGTGCTGTGCACAGGACTAAGTGACGTCCAAGGAGATTTAGTGACGTGGGTGAGGTAAGGTGACAGTCACAATTAACAAATTCGGTCCGCTTCAGAGCCTGTGAACAAAATGCACGCGTTTCTAGTCCCCATGACATTACATGCGCAGAGCCAGGTAAAAATAATTAAGCCAGTAATGCCGGGGAAAAGTACCCCCCTGGGGGGTATTTTGTGCACATGCCTGCTCACTGAACTCACGGTGAGTTTTAACCGCACCTTACTTGAAGAGTTAATTCTGTAAATGTATTATTTAAGTAGCGGCCGCTTATTTAGAATAAGGTTAACGTCGGGAAATCGTTCTTGATTTTAAAAAAAAGAGACCAAAGAGCCCACAATTGTTCTTCATTTATTTGTACGACAAAATTCCGATTTTGCATGTTACACGAAAATATCCACAAACTTTTAATAAATATCACAATAAACAATTTTTATTTTATCTCATTTTTCTGCTTTATCTTCAAGTACTCTCGTTTCCAAATTATATTTCCGTCCCATAAATAGCCTGACACCCAAAGAGATCAGAAAACAAATTTGATTTGTTCTGATCCCAAAACATCACAGAGCGGGGGGACAAAGGAGCTGTCAGACACAGAAGAGGTTGGAATATTTCCGCTCCAAAAATTTCTTTTTTATTCCTGAGGAAAAGCATTGATCTCAAATAAAGTTACGTAAAATTGCTGGTATGCGTTGTTGATTATCAACTACAATGGAACCAACAACAGTGTTTCGGTTTCCTTATTATCGGCTAGGAAATTAGAATAATTAACTTTGGGTGTGATACAATGTTTCCTCTGGAAAGTGTTACAAAATTGGAAATGCCTTCTCTCACTGAATTATCTTTCAAAAACCAGACGGAGAAAACACCCGTAGAGGCAACCTATGACGTGACACATGCCCTTTGACGTAAATCTAGGGTTGCCAAATGATGAAATAATAAACATCACAATAAACAATTTTTATTATTTCTCATTGTCCTGCTTTATCTTCAAGTTTCCAAATTATATTTCCGTCTTATAACAGAGAGATCAGAAAACTAATTTGATTTGTGCTGATTCCAAAACATCACAGAGCGAGTGGACAAAGGAGCTGTCAGACACAGAAGGGGTTGGAATGTTCCTGCTCCAAAAATTCCTTTTTTATTCCTGAGGAAAAGCATTGATCTCAAATAAAGTTACGTAAAATTACTGGTATTCATTGTTGATTATCCACTACAATGAAGCCAACAACAGTGTTTCGGTTTCTTTATTGACGGCTAGGAAATCAGAATAATTAACTTTAGGTGTATTGTTACAATATTTTCTCTGAAAGGTGTTACACAATTGCAAAATACTTTCTCTCATTGAAATCTTTTTTAAAAAGCAGACGGAGAACATCCGTATAGGCAACCTATGACGTGACACATGTCCTATGACGTGTTTCTAGGGTTGCCAAGTGCTGAAATTCGGAAGGGGTCGCAAAATATGTGTACTCTGAGACAAGCGTTACAGGAGGTTGTTGTTGAGACCCAGACCGTCCGACCTACCAGAAAGGTGTAAGGTAAATGTTTGGACGGCTGGGAAGTGGCACCCAATTTAGACCGGAACCCAGTGGGGGAGGCATCCACAGGGACCGTACCCTCCTTCCCCTACCACCAACCTTTTGGAAGGACTTATAGACCCACATGTTTAACGTGGTCGTACTCCACATGAACACGGCGGCAGTTGTGGCAGCGTGCAAATCCAGCGCGCAAACCATCTGGCTACCGCGCCCGAAATGTGCCGCAAGCGGTGTTCCCAGGTGGTCACCCACCCAAGTACAAACCATGCCCGATGCTGGAGACTTCGGTGATCTAACGAGAACCGGTGTTATCAGCAAGGTAGGGCCGTTGGCCCAAGTGTTACAGGAGGTGAAATTATTGCATTTTTATTACATACTGTGTCCTTTTATTTCGCACTGTTTCTTAAAATAGCTCTCAATTACATACTGTAGAATACAATTTAGGAATTTGCATTTTTCGGGGGAATACGCCTCGGGAACTTATCTCATCCTTTTTGTGAAAGAAATAAATCCATTATTTCTTCTATCTGCCGGCAAGAGAGAAATTATTTTTATCGTGTGGCAACAGTCCAGAGTTCAGCATCGGGATGCGCGTGGAAACGGAGAAAATATAATTTTCTAAATCGATTTGGAGGAATTCTTCTATTGCGCTTAAGAGCTGGACTTTCATCTAATTGAGTAACTCATTCGTAAATTTAAATGCTTTTAATCGCTTTTCCTAAAATACACAATGCATGTAAATGAAGAGCATTGTGTAGAGGTGGATGCAAGATGTAGTGATGTGGTTAAAATATAACTATTTTGAAAAATCTACATGTTTTTTTTAATGTCTGCAATTCCTTTTCTATTTAATTTGAGCCTGAAAAGTTTGGAGGGAAAGTCAGACGATATAGCCACATCAAATGTTTTTGTTTATTTATTTGAATTAAGCTTCATATTTCGTGGTCTTACAAAGTTTATTGTATATCCGTTCTTCGTACAACATGTATTATTGCGAACGTATAAAATGTCGTCACTGGAATCTCATTTGAAACCAGACGGAGAAAACACTCGTACAGGTATCCTTTCCCGTGATATGGATCTAGGGTTGCATTATGACTAAGTTCGAAGAAGGGTTGACATATTTGGCGCCTTGTAGCCAATTTGGCGACATTTGGCGACTTTCTGAGGATTCGAGAAGCATCTCGAAATAACAAATATTCTACGAGATATGATGGAATTCTAGAAGTTTCTATAGAGGGTCTATAACAGGAGACATCGTTCAGTTGAAAAGTTGTTGTGGTAAACTGCATTGACCTGCGATATTCGTCAATGTTTTGAGAAAAGCAGCTGCTATTTTGTGAAATGAGATATGTCAATGTTTCTAGAATAGTAGCTGCTGTTTTGTGAAATGAGATATATCAATGTTTTGAGAGTAGTAACTGCTGTTTTGTGAAGTGAGATATGTCAATGTTTTGAGAAAAGTAGCAGCTGTTTTGTGAAATTAGATATGTCAATGTTTCGAGAAAAGTAGCGGCTGTTTTGTGAAATTCGATATGTCAATGTTTTGAGAAAGTAGTTGCTGTTTTGTGAAATTCGATATGTCAATGTTTCGAAAGTAGTAGTTGCTGTTTTGTTAAGTGAGATATGTTAATGTTTTGAGAGTAGTAGCTGCTGTTTTTTGAAGTGAGATATGTCAATGTTTTGAGAGTAGTAGCTGCTGTTTTGTGAAATTCGATATGTCAATGTTTTGAGAAAAGTAGCGGCTGTTTTGTGAAATTCGATATGTCAATGTTTTGAGAAAAGTAGCCGCTGTTTTGTGAAATTCGATATGTCAATGTTTTGAGAGTAGTAGCTGCTGTTTAGTGAAATGAGATATGTCAATGTTTTGAGAGTAGTAGCTGTTGTTTTGTGAAATGAGATATGTCAATGTTTTGAGAAGAGTAGCCGCTGATTTATAAAATTCGATATGTCAATGTTTAGAGAGTAGTAGCTGCTGTTTTGTGAAATGAGATATGTCAATGTTTTGAGAAAAGTAGCGGCTGTTTTGTGAAATTCGATATGTCAATGTTTTGAGAAAAGTAGCCGCTGTTTTGTGAAATTCGATATGTCAATGTTTTGAGAGTAGTAGCTGCTGTTTAGTGAAATGAGATATGTCAATGTTTTGAGAGTAGTAGCCGTTGTTTTGTGAAATGAGATATGTCAATGTTTTAAGAAAAGTAGCTGCTGCTTTGTGAAATTCGATATGTCAATGTTTTGAGAGTAGTAGCAGCTGTTTTGTGAAGTGAGATATGTCAATGTTTTGAGAGTAGTAGCTGCTGTTTTGTGAAATGAGATATGTCAATATTTTGAGAAAAGTAGCTGTTTTGTGAAATTCGATATGTCAATGTTTTGAAAATAGTAACTGCTGTTTTGTGAAATTCGATATGTCAATGTTTTGAGAGTAGTAGCTGCTGTTTAGTGAAATGATATATGTCAATGTTTTGAGAGTAGTAGCTGCTGTTTTGTGAAATGAGATATGTCAATGGTTTGAGAAGAGTAGCCGATGATTTATAAAATTAGATATGTCAATGTTTTTAGAATAGTAGCTGCTGTTTTGTGAAATTCGATATGTCAATGTTTTGAGAAAGTAGTTGCTGTTTTGTGAAATTCGATATGTCAATGTTTTGAGAGTAGTAGCTGCTGTTTTGTTAAGTGAGATATGTTAATATTTTGAGAGTAGTAGCTGCTGTTTTGTGAAGTGAGATATGTCAATGTTTTGAGAGTAGTAGCGGCTGTTTTGTGAAATTCGATATGTCAATGTTTTGAGAAAAGTAGCGGCTGTTTTGTGAAATGAGATATGTCAATGTTTTGAGAAAAGTAGCTGCTGTTTTGTGAAATTCGATATGCCAATGTTTTGAGAATAGTAGCTGCTGTTTTGTGAAATTAGATATGTCAGTGTTTTGAGAGTAGTAGCAGCTGTTTTGTGAAGTAAGATATGCCAATGTCTTGGGAATAGTAGCTGCTGTTTTGTGAAATTAGGTATGTCAATGTTTTCAGAAAAGTAGCCGCTGTTTTGTGAAGTGAGATATGTCAATGTTTTGGAAATAGTAGCTGCTGTTTTGTGAACTTAGTGGAGCATTTAAGCACTGTTTGACTATGTGTTTTTCCTGTTTACGTTGTTATTGAAAATAAACGTGTTAGTTATCCAGAAATTAGGACTCATTCTTGTATCTTGATCGTACACCTACGATTTCAGAGGATAGGTCATAACAATATAATTTTACCAAAGAGGAAAATAATTAAAGATCTGATTTGACTGGTATGTAAATGATCTAAATCTATAAATGTAAATGATCTAGCTCTATAACTGTAAATAATCTAACACTATAAATGTAAATGATCTATATGACAGAATAAAACCATGGGCTATATCTTAGATAATAAAAAAGCTGCCTGAGTGTCTGCTCATCTGTGTCGTATGTAACGGAAAATAGAAATTTCCTGATCTAGCTGCGAAATTCTGTTGGGAGGTACTTTAAGTCTGATGTACAGCTTCTCCGGAAAAAAGATCTTCAAAAAATTCGAATTGGTTTAAAAGTTATGAGTTGAAAATTTTGTGGAATGAGTTGACAATTTATTGGAAATTACACACTTCCGTAACTTTCCATCTGCAGTGTCAGCAAAATGTTTCACAAATTGTCATATTTAATAGAGGTGACAATATTTGTTTAATTTTTTTTTAACTTAGAAAAGTAAATTCCATTTCAAAAAGAATTTTTTTTTGTCTTAAAATCGACATTGCAATTAAGAAATGTGTAAAACCCCATAAAATTCTTAATCCCTTGAAAGTGAATGGTTGGTTGATTTATGTAAAAATAAAACATCAAGTATCGTAAAATTAAAGTTCCTATATCTACATTGGCATTAAGAAATGCGTAATCTACTTACAAAATTTAATTCCTCTTATATGAAATGCTAATTTAAGTTTAAAGAAATTAACTAGGGTGTGCCTCAACTTAACTGTCTCATACCACAGTTCGTCTTAAACAACTAGTGATTTTTAACACTTTACAACATAGTTGAAATGTGTTTATGACTTTGTTCATTCTGTCTGCCCTTTAGCACGATAACTGCCGTAAAAATGACTAAAAAGGCCGTAATGAGAGGTTTCACATTTTAAAATGAATATGGTAGATAACAATTTTTCAAATTTTTCAATTTTTAAAATAAATTATTATAGTATTGTGATGAATGAAACGATTGGAAAAATGTCTATGAATGAAATGCTGCTTACATAGAGAGGCGATTTTTATTTCGATAACTTCATTTGAATAAAATTCATTTGTTTTCGATGAAGTTTTCAAATATAATAAATTATTGTAGTATTATGATAATTTTAAAAATATTACCGACGAATGTATCGCATTTCAGTGATGTTCATTTAAAATTGCTTTAAAGTTGGACAGTTTTTCATAATCAATGCGTTATGTATGATTGATCATTCTTGTTATTTATTTATTTATTTATTTATTTTGCAAGAAAAAACCTTGCAAAATCCATGTCGCTGGTCCAAAAATGATCACAATTTCCAAGGACGTTTCCTCTGAATCATGCATGTATACGCAGGATACAATAATGAGGCCAAATGTCCGGATAACTTACGTTTATTCACAAGCACAAAGTAAACAGGAACAGTATACAATCAAACAGCACTTCAATACTCCACCAATTTCACAGAACAGTGGATATTATGTTGACATTTGATTTTCTGATGCATCTGATTTTCATTCTGATAATTTTTCTAATACAGGTGGAACTAAAAATAATATGAATGTGTAATAAATTCGAGTGGTGTTTATTACTCTGCATTCAAAAATTTATTATGTGTCATTCAAACCCTTGTTCATTAAAAGTCCTTTCAAATTGGAGCAAAACTTGATATCCGGAGAGATCAAGCATGTAATTTGATTTCTGCTGATCCTAAGAATCCCCAAAACAGAACAATGGGGATGTCAACCGCAGAAGTAGCTTGAGGGATCGTTGTCCAATATTTTCCCTTTTTTATCCATCAGAACCTTGGGCGTTTCAATTATTGTTGCGTAAACTGCATGCTATTCGTTATTGATTGTCATCTCCATATATCTAAGGTTGGCCGTTTGTAACTCCTTTCTTACTTTCCCTGCAATACCTGGTAATGTATGGGGGGATTATTGTAATCATGTCGAAAATAGGAACTCGAGTTTTCGACGAATCTACACGTTTCTAGCATCCTAGAACACGAAAAAATTGTTTTATTATAACGTGTGTCTATAAAAGTATGCACTCTAACTCAAAACCAGATTGACCAAATTTCATAAAATTTGGTGGGGAGGGGGTTACCCTAGTGCAGATTAGATTTTGATACGATTCCGGAATTATAAACGAAATTGAATGTTACGGAGACTTCCAAATTTATGAATAACATTTTGAAAAATTCATCAAAAATTCACAACCTCCACTAGTATAACATACATACTAATTTCTTATGTAGTTTTCTTATATTTATAACAAGTCTAAACTGTACTCGAGATGTTACACATTTCCTAAATGCATTTGTCCAAAAATTACATACAATTAAAAAGTATTAACTGTCGGGAAATGTATTCACTTTCATATGCAATATTATGCGACAAATTTATGAATATCAGTCTTGTGGATTTAGTTCGTTCTATTCATGAGAGAATGTACTTAGTTTAATAGTTTTGAGTTTTGGTGCCAAATAATTCACCAATAGTCATTTGTTTATATAAAAGTAAAGCCGTGTATGCCCGTCACACTTGGCGTTTAATGTGGAAAACATGACAATTAATTTGGCGTGTTGTCGTCAACTTGGCGTATTTTTCATTGCTGCCAAATTGGCGAAAATATCGCTAAAATTTCAAAAATGACGGAAATGACGCTACATTGATGAATTATTTATTATGAGAATATTTTAATATATGGACTATATTGTTTATTTCGGATATTATCAATATTGCCAATTGTCAAGTTAAATTTTCCAAAAATATATAAGTCTAGTGTATACTTCGAAATGTTTCTACATGTTGTCATTTATAACAACGTCAAATGTGCAATGCAACGTTTGAAACAACGTGAAACGATTTTGTACTTGATTTGTTCATTGTGAAAAAAAAAATTCATTGCATTATGTAGGGAAACTCAGGTGCTGCCCACATCAAATTATTTTTCCATCACTATTCTGCAAGCTTTAAGCTGAAAGTGAGTAGAAAGAGCTGAGCACAAACTGTAGAGGCACATGAGTACAAACTGTAGAGGCACATGAGTACAAACTGTAGAGGCACATGAGTACGTATTTTATTCGTGAGTACAAAGAATTTCATTTTTGTTCATGAGTACAAAGAATGTATTTTATGCGTGAAATTCATTAGAACCTCAAAATGGAACAATAGACCTGTTATGTGCAGAAGGGAAGTTTGGAGTTGATGGCGGGAAATTGTTCTTTCTGTTAACACAGAAACTTCAATATTCCTAATTATTTTGCGTAAACTTTATGGAATGCGTTGACTACTGTGGAAATCTGCGATTGTCATCCACAGATTTTTCCTTATCTGATTTATTTAAATTATGTAAATTATCTTAATTTATATTTCCTGCTGACACTTGGAATGTAATCACAATGGTAATTTAACTGCAGCGTGGCTCTATTCGACTTTCTAGTACCAGACTCAATTTCCATGCAGCTTGTTATTTTCTTATTCTGATCTCTATTTTATTATTTTTTTGCAAAATTTGCCAGAAATTTTTTGAAAAATATGTTTTGTTGGTCCATATGATTATAAATATCACATGTTATACTTTATTTTAAAGAGCTAGAATACCTACCATACTTGACAAATACCTACCATACTTGAAAAGCTACCATACTTGCCTATGTACTCCCTCGGGGGGAAGGGTAACTTTCACTCCAAAGGGAGCTAGTAATGTCAAGGACAAAAAAGAAAGTGTATCGCCGCTATTTTCACAAATATGATTTAAACTGTTAAGTCTTATGATTATTGAGCTGTAAATAAACCCTTTTATGCATAATTCTGTCTAATTTTGTCCTATACTGCTATATTAAGAAAATATAAAACTTCGAATAAAATTCAACGTTTTTGCTCGAATTTAAAATACATTCTATCTAGTTCTATATTACTACTTTCCTTATATACATAATGTATAAGGAAAGTATTGTGACGGGGTCGAAAATTCGAATTCGAGTTTTCGACTGGAGAGCACGTTTCAAGCATCCCTGATCACGAATCGAACATTTTTTGAAGTGATGTCTGTGTGTGTGTGTGTGTGTGTGTGTGTGTGTGTGTCAGTGAGTTTGTGGAAACGATAATTGACGAACGAATGGACGGATTGGAAAGAAATTTGGTACAAAAATTACAATTCTTAAACACTGGAAGTCTATTGCTTTTATACGCAATCGAATGTTCAGAACCCCCCTAAATTTTCGAGTGCAATTTTTAAAAAATCGTCAAAAAATCAAAACCTCTAATAAAGTTACGCAAATAGACATTTCTTATGTAATTTTTCATTAGAAAACGATTGACATAAATTTTAGAACGCTAACATGAACCGTTTTCGAGATATCACTTCGCACATTTTTCACATTTTCACATTATTCGCACATTTTTCAAAAAAATTATCAAAAAATTCTATAAAATAAAAAAAAAATATTTCCTATTGAGAAACATGTTCACTTTTCATATGTAATACCATGCGATGAATTGGGTGACATCATTCTCGTGGATCTAGCTCGTTCCATTCATGAAAAAAGATACTTTGAGTAATACTTTTGTATTTGAACGCAAATAGTCATTTATCTGCTGTAAGAATAACTTATTTCTCCTTCCATAACGCTTGGCGAGATTTTGGCGCCGAATTTGGTGGAATGTTGCGAACTGGGCGACTTTTTTAAATGTTGCTAAATTAACGAAAAACTCGCCAAATGGATAAAAATGGCGCTAAATCAATGAAAATGACAACTCATTGGCGAAAATTCAATATATTGGAAAGAATATAAATATCTACTATAAAAATAATCTATTTTTTTACTGTAAAAGTAGTAAATTCATTGCATTATATATGGAAAGGCATGTGCTGCCCACATCAGATTTTTTTTTTAACAAAGCCGAATATAAAGTTCATGAAAATCCATTAATATTTGTTGTTGCTATCATATACACATGCAATCGATCATAGACATTATACAGACGGAAGGACATCACTCCCGATATAGTCAAAACGTGTTCAGGAAGTTTTAAAGCATATATTGGCACCAAAATCTCGAATTCGAAAATTTTCGTGAAAACAATACTTAATACGGTATTACATAATAAGAAAAAGTAAAATTAAGCATGTATCATGTATCACTTGCCCAACAACACACTCTACCACTAGCCTTAATGTGTCCTCTTACCAACTTGCGCGATTGTTTCTACAGTGTTTATATAAAACTATTTTACTTGTGGTAAAACTAAGCACAATGTAAAAGCCATAATTGTCAAGCTATAGGTCACCTAACGGTGTAAATTTGTCGAAAATTCCAATTATTTCTCCCTTACATCAATATTTTCCTTATACATAATATGATTTATATGGATAGTAGTTAACCTTTTGTTTACGGGTGGGACAGCGCCCATCCCATACGAAGAACCTCTCAAAAAGACAGATATTTGACATACCCTATTTCAAACAGTTCGATCCCCCTTTGCAGGCATTGGCGTCCATAAAATTTACAAGCAACAAGCTCCGATTAACCTTTTCGCTTACGGGTGGGATAGCGTCAATCCCAAACGAAGAACCTATAAAAAGACAGGTATTTTACATACCCTATCTCAATTAGTTCGATCCCTCTTTTCAGATATTGGCGTCCATAAAATTTAGAAACAACATGTTCTGATTAACCTTTTGCTTACGGGTGGAATAGCGTCAATCTCAAACGAAGAACCGATAAAAAGAGAGGTATTTGACATACCCTATCCCAAACAGTCCGATCCCTCTTTGCAGGCATTGGCGTTCATAAAATTTAAAAGCAACATATTCCGATTAACCTTTTACTTACGTGTGGGACAGCGTTCATGGACGCCAATGTCTGCAAAGGGGGATAGAACTGCTCGGGGTTGGGTATGTCAAATGCCTTTCTTTTTCAGAGGTTCTTCATTCGGGAATGACGTTGTCCCATCCGTAAGCAAAATGTTAATCGGAACCATGTTGCTTGTAAATTTTATGTCAGTATCATTTTTACGATTGGTTCATAAATTCCACTTGAATTGCCGGGGGAGGGTGGAAATGATTACCTCTCTAAAAATATCTTCTATCACAGGCTGATATGAGCTTGAACTTTCCGAAACTTTTATCACTGCTCTCTGCCGGCACTTTCCATCCATTGTTGATACTCTCCGGGCAAAAATAGATTTTAGGACGTGATTGCAGATATCGATTTTGTCCACCAAACAAACGTTTTTTCTTCGTTCAAATAATATCAGATATTTTGCCTCAGATGCAAAGCGTTTTCGAAATCATTTTGTTTTTTCAATTTCGATAAAGAGAAAATAGATACTAAATAGTATATTTTTAAAAATCGCATGTTATAGCTACAGCGTATTTGTGTATCGAAAATAATATAGGGAAATAGTATCGTCTTCAATCCAGGCCTACCCGAAGGCGTTAGGTACCTGTTTGAACGGCCGGGAAGTGCCACTCAATTTAGGACGGAACCCAGCGAAGGCGGTATATAGAGGGACCGTACTTTTCTTCCACTACCACCAATCTGTCAAGAAATGTACGAACCCACATACTTAGCGTGCCCCTACTCCGAGTGAACATGGGGATAGTTTCAAAATGAACTCCCTACGCCAGTGATTTTAAACCGGTGGGTCGCGACCCTCCAGGGGGTCGCAAGAAGTTTCAAAAAATACAAAAAAAATGTATGAATAATGTATTATACAATAATTTTGCAACTGGAATTGAAAAAAAAACAGTATATGTTATTTTCTTAATAACTTGTTTAATATACGCTCCAACGTTTTTAATGTTATACATAATTTCATTACTAACACGTTTTCGTTGGAAGAAGCTAATGAGGAATTTGTGCTTGCTTTGATTTAACAATTTTTTTAATGTCTGGTTCTGGTCCTGACACACACATAATCAAGTCATTTTCCAGGTCTGAACGATTTCTTGCTTTAGTTTTTAAGTTTAACATGGTCGAGAAGCCAAGTTCGCAAAGATAGGACGTGGCAAAGGGTATGATACTCCTTAAAACTTCAGATACCAAACCAGGGTATTCACGCCTTTTCGATAACCAAAATTTATCATTATGTTGGTGTAGGGCCTACACCAACCTAGTGGTTTATGCCAAGGGAAATGGTATCGATGGTTTTCTATCGATTACCGAGCGAGACCGCCACCAGGGGAGCAAGATCAGCGAAACCATTTACCGGACGAGGTCCGAAGATCGCCCCGTCGAGTCCTGACCCCACTCACCGACGGGTCTGGAAACAGGCCACAAAGATACAGTTCCTCTCCGCCACTTGGATGAATCTGCTTCATAATTACAGGGACCCGCCATGATCATTCCAAAGATTATTGTACCACTTAGGTGAACTGGATTTGAGGCTATAAAAGCCAGTGCACTACTGATAAACAGCCTCACCCCCAGTGCGGAAACATGGGAATAGTTTATGCAGAGTCGGAAATCGAACTCGGGTCATCCCCGCGCGCTAAGAAGGACGCGTTTTACGACGGAACCAGCCGCGATAGTTGGAAAATTTCACAAGCGAGTCGAGAAATCAGTCCAGATATACGAGTAAAGAATGTTGTCTTAAATAAGGTTGTTGAAGACTTTAATAGTGACCAGAAAGAGAAGGGAGAAAAGATGCCGCTTCCAAGTGACTAGACAAGAATAGGCAATAAACACGCCTTATCGTCCCTGAGGACGCTTCATTTTAATAATATATTGACACTAACGTCACCATAATTATCTGTGATCAATCACATCGGCCTTTAAATTGGAGTAAACCAAGATATAATAAGAATTCTAAAAGTGTAATTGAAAATTTAATAATAATTGTAAAATTATAAATTGAAAATTTTTTGAAAATAATATTTTTAATAAATAAATAAGTAAGAAAAACAAAATGCCTTCAATAAGTAGTTACATTTAATGTGTATCTCTTTAGGACATGTTTCTTATAGGTGGAGGACACAGAACTGCGACAAAGGTGGGTTAATTGTCAGACGCATACACATTATTACGGGACAAATTTAAGTGTAATTTGATCCTTAACCTTCAAATAATTTTCACAACATCTTAGTGAGTAACAATAATTACCCCCCTCCTCACCATTATTTTAATGGCATGTCATAATAATATTATTATTTTACACCACACTACGCATACATATTGAAATACAATCGGATGCAAATTTGCAAATTTACTATGTTACTGGTCTATATATAAAAGATCCATATTTTCTTTCCATGTAGCCACTGATGTAGAGCATATTAACGCTCGAAAGTGCTCTGTCATTTTTAATACTTTATACGTCTTATAAGAAGTTTTAATAAAATACCTTATGTCTATTTTGTGTCTTTAATCTTATTTAGTTGAAATCAGACGTGATAACAAATTATTTATTAATTCATGATCGGGGATAAAAAAATGTTTTACATACCGCAATTTCCATGTTAGCTAAATTATAAAATATGCGAGATTTTTACGCTTAAATTTGAAACTATTTCTGATATTCAGAACTTTTTTTCAAGTGCGTAAATGTAGCATTTAGTGACCACTAGATTATTCGTCTGTGCGAAACATGGGTGGAAAGTTACATTATATGATCAAAAGTCTTCAATCTGCACACAATTGGAAATACACCTTTGCCACTATTGTTGAAGATTACGATGCCTTATATGGTGGCGATCTTCGTGATTAAATAGTGTCAATCAAGTTATGTTCCATGATGAAGTCGCGAGAGCGCTGTAATGTATAAGAGGGACTTCTTGACATCCATGGGGAAATGAATGTGAGGTTGTTTAACGGGTCGCGCACACATCTTGACGTGCAAGGAATCGTAAAATATCTGAAAATTTAAATTATACACCGTTTAATATTCGAAGTTTTCTCACTATTAACAGGCGTATGAGGCGCATATTATTTAGAACATAACTCCCAAACTCCACATAACTGGCTTCCTCCTGCACCCTTCAGAATGAATTCAAATTCTACTCTGGAGGGTCATACTGCAACTGTTGGTAGCTGATGATCTTTGTAACAGCTGGTGGCCAATGATCTTTCTGAAAGTTAGTAACCAATGACATTTATAAAAGTTGGTATAGCTAACGATCTTTGTAAAAGTTAATAGCCAATGATCTTTGTAAAAGTCGATTGCTGATTATCTTTATAAAATTTGGTAGCCACTAATATTTGTAACAGTTAATAGCCAATGACCATTTTAAAAGTTGGTAACCACTGATATTTGTAAATGTTGGAAGCTAATTATCTTGTAAAAGTTAGTAACAGAATATATACTACAAAATATGTTCCTTTTATCACAGAAAGATGTATGAGACAAGTTGATTCCTAGTATGTGTGGTCCTTAGCATCGCACTGGAAGGGTCAGTTTAGGGACTCTGAAATTAAGAGGTAAGGAATAAACTTAATAAGTCATCGCAAGTTCTGACTTTTACAGACGATCTTGGCATCATAAGAATTAAAAATATCTAGACGGTCGATCAGGACGGTCTCAGGTCGGACAGGTCGATCAGGATATTTGCATTAGTGCAATTTGCAGTCAAAGAAGTAGGATTAGCTATTAATACTAAACTAAATGCATCTAGATTACAAGTATAACTTTCCTTCCCAATATTTTAGATAAAAATACATACTTTTGAAGGGGTTTCCCATACCTATGTACTCTTGTCGTTAATAACAATAACATCAGAAAAAAGTTGACAACAGATTGATGATGGTGAACACATGCTACCACCATCTAAAAATTTTTTAGACTGTGGTAGTTGGTGTAGTGGAGCAGGTGAAGCAGAATAAGGACTGCTTCACTTAAAGTTATCGGCGGAATGGGTTTTTATTATTATCATTATTTATCGAATTTTTCAGACTCGTTTGGCTATTTTAGATAATATTTGACAACACTTGTGCCAGCAGCGTGACGTATTTTGATGATGTTTGCTGTCGAGGAGAAATGGGAATACCGCCACTGAATCGGCTTCACCCATTTCAGAGTCACAAGCCGGCACTAATGAAAAGATCGCTCAGGTCATATCAAATTAGTCTTAAAATCGAGCTGAACGTATATAAACTTACGACCTACTACTTTATATGCCAGCGAATCTTTGACACTTAACAAAAGAGAACACACTAAACTTAAATGAGAGCACAATCATTCGAAAGATATTTGGTACGGTGTGAAGAGGAATTATGCCGCATACATTTCAAACATCAATGGTATTAACCCTAGGAAGAACCATGTATCTCTAACGTTATAGCAGTGTTCTTCAACCTTTGTCATCCTGCAGAACAGTTTTTTGAGATATTTTTTTTATGGAACCCTTCGTTCAGTAGCACATCCAGATTTGATTTTAGGGGGGATGTGTCATATTACGTATTACATGTTATGAACAAGATGCGTCCCTGCCTTTGTTATAAAAACTTTATATGAGATATAAACTTGCATTAATTCAAACAAAAAGATAAATATTCCATGTAAAGTATTTGTATTATACATACATATATCATATGAAATTGAAAACAAAGAAAAACAAAACAAAAAAAAAATTAAAAAAATATTAAAAAAAAAATAATGACTTTGTTGTGCTTGTTTATTACGGCACAATTTATCAATATCCGGATAAATCGGTGATAATTGGAGACGCATATAGTTTTCGGCATTAAGTCGATTTCTATACTTGGTTTTTGTAGCGACGTATGTGGAAAAGGATGTCTCACAGAGGTAAGTTGTTAGGAAAGGCATCAATTCTTTTACTGCGCGTTTGGAAATTGCCGGATATTCTTCCATTAATTTTATCTAAAACGGGCCAGTGCCATCCTGTCGAAATGTAGATTTTAATGTGGTGTCGGTACATATATCTGTAAGTTGCTCTCTTTCTTTAATTGGTAAGGTACCTACATCGCTACACTCATTAAAAGGATTTTCGACCCAACTTAAATTATTGCAAGTAGGGGGAAAATATTCCAAAAATATCTTTTGCAATCCAGTTAAATGTTCCAAAATATTATTTTTTAAATTCTGCTCGAATGCGACATTATTGGTTTTGAAGAAATCGTTTAAATTAACAAAACATTCTGTATTATTTTTGGTGATACATTCCTCCCAAAGCTTGAGTTTCGTTTTATCGAGTTTATTTTGCTATTGACCTTAAAAATTGTACTATTTGGTCCTTGAAGTGAAAGATTAACTTCGTTCAGGTACGAAAATATATCTGCAAGGTAGGCTAGATTTTGAAGCCAACTAGTGTCATTAAGCTTTCCAGCAAATTCACGTTCAGATAAAAATATTCGAATTTCATCATGCAATTCCCAGAGTCTGGTTAGAACATTTCCCCTTGATAACCATCTTACTTCAGTATGAAGAAGGAGATTTTTATGTAAACTTCCCAGATCTTCGCACAATAGGGCAAATACCCTGGCATTTAGGGGTCTAGATTTGATAAAATTAACCATCTTAACGGCCTCATTGAGAACTTCGTGCAATGCTTTTGGTATCCGTTTAAGAGCAAGAACATGACGATGAAGACAGCAATGTCTAGCGTTGATGTCTGGAACTACTTCTTTATTCGTGCTATTACGCCCATTATAACACCAACCATAGCCTTTGCTCCATCAGTGCATATATGATGGCATAAATTCCAAGAAATTGAATGTTTTTCAAAGTAAGCATTAAGTAAATTAAATATTTCTTCATCTGTTGTTTGAGTTGGCAGAGGTTTGCAAAACAGCATATCTTCCTTAAAATCGGTTTCGTGTATGTGTCTCACGAAAACTAACAAAATTGTTAATCCAGCCACATCTGTAGATTCGTCCATTTGCAAAGTAAACCCATCTTTAGCATTTTTCAAACGATTTACTAGTTCCGTTTAGCAGTAATCTGACATATCTTTAATTCGTCGTGAAATCGCCATATCAGACAATGGGACGAGGTCAATTTTGCTTGCAAATTTTTCACCGAACATGCATGTGATTAAATCTTTTGTGCAAGGCTTAATTAATTTTTCCGCCATCGTATGAGCTTCGCCTTGTTTAGCTACGCTCAAACTAACTAAATAAGATGCTTTTAGTACATTTTTATTATCATCACAAACATACCTTTCAAAAGCATTCTTTTTCTGCTTTAGTTCAATATATTTTCTTTTAAAATGTTCGCATTTTTACCTTTTAAAGTTGGATGTTTAGTTTCCAAATGATGCTTTAACTTTGCAGGATTTAAACTGCCGTTGTTCACTACTTGCTCACATACTACACAAAACCCATTTGGCTCATTTTTATCACCAATCCAAATAAATCCAAAATTCAAATAATCTTCATCATACTTTCGTTTTTTTCGGCTTGTTGATTCGGATTTATTTTCTTCTTCAATATTGTCCGCCGGATCCAATGTTGGCAGAAGACTAGTGGCATTTTCAAAACAGCAAGAAGCTTGTTCTTTGGATTTTGATTCCAATTTCGCAGTTTTAAGCCAATTCTGCATTATATTTCTGAAGGATTTTAAGTTAAGTTCAAACAAAACACAATTTATTATAAAATAATTAACTTACTACCGCTTGCCTTTGTAAGAACTACCGCTTGCTTTTTTGTAAGAAGTCCCAGAGACCGGCGCGGCGTAGCGCCGTCTATAGTTGTGAACGCGGATTAACATTCGAATTGTAGTATCGACTTGCGGAACCCCTAAAGCGTTTGAGTGGAACCCTAGGGTTCCGCGGAACACAGGTTGAAGAATACTGCGTTATAGAATCGAGCGGATATAAATGGCTGAAACTTATGGAGATCCCAAAATACAAATCCCAACAAAAAATGTAACCTTTTCCAAACAAGAGAAATTTTCTAAACCAGAATACTTCCATAAAATGATTGAACAGCGAGGATCTTCAAAGTCGGTAGCTGACAAACAGCAGTTCTGGATAGGGGACAATAGATAGCCGTTACTGGGATTGTCTGATGTCTGCAGAATACTGTATTATCATAGAAGAAGTAGAAATAATGGAGCATTTGCCATTTCTCATGTAAGTTAAAGAATCGTCTTTAGTAATTTGGTGGGTAAGTTTTATATAAAATTATGTTACGTCTCTTCAAAAATAAAGCGAACCTGATCACTTCACTCTGTGCGAGGTAAACGACAATTGTCCGTTGCTTTCGATTATTTTCATTTTTTCCGTCGCAGCAATGTTTAGGGATAAAATATGTACTTACTCTTAAATTACATCTATTGCACGTTGATTATATCCTACACTTGATAATATATAACAATTGATAATTTGATTGAAGTAAAGAACGGAACACGTTAATTTGGTGACCATTTTATATATTTGGCGGCCACTTACTATATGTGATGACCATTTAATATATTTATCGACTGTAAGTACTTTCAATAACAAATAAATATGCACCGTTGTTTGGAAGTTGTCAGGTTCAGATATTAAATATTGTCAGTAGATATTTGTTTCTTCATATTTGCTTGTTATACGTCTAAGGTAACCAGCATGGCCACTTTGAGGATAAAACCCAGGGAAGAGGCACGTTAGGCGAACATTACAGAGTTCAGCCAAAGAAACCTTCAGCTCAAGAAATTTAAACATTTAGACATTTAACATATTTGGCAAGTGAAAGTGCTTTCAACAAGAAATAAATAGGCACCATTGTTTAGAAATTGTCACGCTAAATATCGTCATTTGATATTTTTAGTTTTTGAGTATTACACATCTAAATAAACACAATAGTCACTACAAGGGTAAAACCCAAGAAGAATACATGTTAGGTGAACATTATAGAGTTTACCTAAAGATGTTTTCAGTTCAAGACATTTTACAATGCGCATAAGATAACTCTAAAACTTATACGAATATTTCTTTCCCCCTTTTTAATCGTGATATATACGGAATGAATAAAGCAGGTTTGACTACATTGTGAATGCTTAGATTAATATGTTAATCAAGAAGGTGTCATCATTTAGTTCTTGTTGGACCATAATGTCTAATTTTTTTTCAGACAAACATTTTTGTAAGACAAGTCACTTTCTGTGCACAGCATATTTTTACGTTTACTGATTGCTGTGGACTATAATGACGCCTATCAAATTGCTGCACATTTATTTGATCCAGACATCATATACTATTTTATTAAAGGTACCAATTGATTTGATCCAAATATCATACACCCTTTTATCAGAGGAATCAATTAATTTGATCCAGACATTACATGCATTTCCATCGGAGGTATCGATTGATTTGATCCAGACATCAAATACCCTCATATTAGAGGAAGCAATTGATTTGATGCAGGCATCCAATACTCTTTTATCAGATGAAGCAATTAACTGGATCCAGACATCAAATACATTTTTATCAGAAGAAACGTTTGATTGTTATCTCTATAATTAGACATAATAATTATAAAAACAAATTATTTACTTACCAATGACAATGGTATGAAACAATGTGAAGATAGGGTAATGTATAAGCAATATGGAATATGAAACCATCTAAAAATAAGAAAAAAATTTACAGAATAAGAAAATATGATGAAAATTCTTAAAACTTAATTAAAGACACAAAATAAAGTACCTGTTTTTATCAATGTACAAATAAAAAAACATAATAAGTTGACTTGGATAATTAAAGAATTTTAGGGCTGAAAGAGCTATGCTTTTATACTTAAGTTCAAACATGACTAAATTTAATAAGAAAATATTTAAAAGAATTATACTTCTTTCATATAACGTCATAAGTAATTGACGAAAAGTATCAATTGATTTTGGAAGCAAAAAACAGCTTCCTTCTCCATGATAAAAAGGCGGTTCACCATAGAATAACAGAAAAATGAATTAAGCTTCATGTTTTCTGAATATATTATTTACAAACAAGACCACGATATTTTATTCTTCATATCTGCTTGTGGCGAAAATTTAGTATAGATAAAAAATATATCATGCTTTAAAGGAATAAATTAAACATAGTAATAGAATTTTTGAAGACCAATATCTTTTAGAATAATACTAAAATTTTCACAAATTTAGAATCAAGAACGCTGATAAATCTGCTAGTATTCTATACAACCAATAATTATCTCAGAATTAACCTGCTTTTTCATAGGAAAAAGTGCCATCAAGTTTATAAAACACTAATATTTCATTTAACTAATATTTCATTTTCCAATAATGTAAATCATAAAACTGTATCCTCGATTTTAGTTTTTGTTTTTTCGTAATGAATATTCACTTAATATTTAATAACAATTCGCACATTGGTACTTACGGATCGGCAAAATGGATCACGAAAAGTCAATGGGAACAAGGGGGTTGTCCACAGAGTAATACCGTACAACACAATAGAAACATCTCACCTCGTTTCATGATTTCGATAAAGTATGCTATGATTTCAACGGTCTAAATAGGGATGAATTTGCCGATCGTAATAACACATACCTTATGCCTTCGGGTAGGTAGCACGGTTTGGGTCGAAGAAGAACGAAAAATTTATGATAAACATGAAATGTCCTTTTTATAAATAATATTTACTATACCTGGTAACAGAACGAAATGCATAAAATTATAGTATATAACAAATTGACTTGTTGCCATTACAAATATTTTTTCTCCTATCCAGTTTTCGTTAACCCACCTCTTTAGGTGGGTTTGTAAGTCCGAGGAGAATAACATTACTTAAGAGATATCCTTTCATCTTTCCGCTTGCGCTCTGAAAATGCTCAGACACAGAAAGGCAGCGCAGCTCTCACTATTAATCTCTGTATAAACAGCAGTACTGTGGAGTTCTACGCTGCCTATGGGTTATTGATAGTTATAATAATAATAATAATGTATATATATATATATATATATATATATATATATATATATACTTAGACATATATAATAAGTTACAAAGTTGCGTAAAAAAATACATAATTTTATAAAATCGATAAAAATTTTCAGGGGATTAAATTTTAAGAAATATAAAATTTAAATTTATATACGACCCCCCGTACAAAAACATTTCCAATGAGTAAAATGTGTTCCATACACTAATAAGGTGATCTATAAAATTTCAGTATTTTATCATAAAAAGTCCCAGAGATACGTTTAAACAAAGTTGGTGAGGTATTAATCGCAAATTAAAATGTAAATGTTTACAGCAAGAGTGCAAATGACGCAACGCAGAAATGCATCATAGCCAACTAATATCTGCCTCTTATCTTAATGGATCTTTGGCATGGATGGAAAACATTTTGAAAAAGCTTTGTAATCTTTGTGTAAAGTTATTATTGCTACACAGTGTAGATACCTTTGTACAGATAAATAGCAAAATTATTATTTATTTATGTAATCATTGTTTTCTTTCGTAATTTGTGTATGATCTGCCGACTATGATTTGTGTTACGATCTGCTGACATGATTTTTCCTCTCTGGGAACCCATGTCGATGTATCGAAAAGTGGTTTAACTCAGCATATATGTCTTTTCATATCTCTGGGACTTTTTATGATAAAATGCTGAAATTTTATACATCACCTTATTAGTGTATGGGGCACATTTTATTCATTGGAAATGTTTTTGTACGGGGGCCGTATAAAAATTTAAATTTTGTATTTCTTAAAATTTAACTCCCTTGAAAATGTTAATCGATTTCATAAAATTTTGTACCTTTTTTTACATAACTTTGTAATTTATTATATATGTCTAAGATCACTATTTAAGGAATAAAAGCCGAGACCAATGTTTTTTGGGACACCCTGTATATATATATACTGAAAACGAAGCTGAAAAGTTGACTGAAAACGAAGCTGAAAAGTTGTCTGAAAACGAAGCTGGAGTTTCGACTTATTTTAACTTATTTACAACAATGTGGAATTCTAAAGCTTGCTTGTGGTATTAAATACTGAAACGAAGCTAGATATCGGAATCATTTTTAATTTATTTACAACATTGGATATTATAATAGCTCCTTTCCTGTTGTGGTTACGCAGACAGTGATTAAGTGTTGTCTTCTATTATAGGAAGATATCCCTAGAATAAATCGTTTTTTTTAAATAACTTTCAATCAGAATTCCCACGAGTCTTACTAGAAATATTATTTCCTATAAAAACCCCTTAGAAAATGATTATTTTACAGCCCCTACAAAGCTGCGATGGGGCGGGACAGTCAAGAGCTCCTCTACTGCAGGCTGACTTATCAAGCATATTGAAGCCCATGGGGTTCCCTACTACAGTTACAGAAATTATAAAATAAGTGCTTAAAATAAATACTTTATATATAAAAAGAAGTTTCAATTAGAATATTGTAGAACTTAGCTCGCACAAATATGCTCCATTACCGGGTATCCAATTATTTATTAGCCATTGTTTTATTCTTTCTTCGTTTCTAGGAAAGTGAAATAACCTAAAACCCTTTCTAGAATGATTAGAGCAGCTCGGTGCAGAACAACCACTCATAATTATTTCAATTATACTTTCCAGAGTGAAAATACGAATAGAGCTGATGTTAATAGATTGCACTTCCAGCTATGGTGGGCTTCAATATACTTGATGAGTCAGCTCGTATATAGAGGAGCCTTAGGGCAGTCCAGTGGTTAGAGTCCAGTGATTGTACTCAGAGGACACGAATTTGATTTCTGGCTTTACACAAATTGTCCTCGTGTTCTTGCAAATTGCACTGTTAAACATTTGCAAGCATGCAACCATATTACTGAGAGTTTCAGGGAATCAGTTGTCCGTAATGGGAACTAAAGTTATTGATAGTTATGATAATATATATATATATATATATATATATATATATATATAATAATAGAAGTTTGAAAATCCAATGAACGAAAAGTAAGAAGATGTAACACGATAAACCTAACTTTTTAATATATATATATATACAAAAATAACACTTTGGTAGACGATAATTAGCTGAATATTTCAGAAATGAAGCTGGCAGTTTCATAAACGCTTCTGATTGCGGCTTTTCTGGTAGGTTTCCGAAACTATTAACAAAGTCGCTAAAAAAATGAACAAAATTTGCAGAATGTTTTGAAATGTACGGGTGCGTTAAATATGTAGGTCCGAAAGTCCTTTAGAGGGGCTGGTGGTAGGGGAAGAAGAGTACGCCTTCACTGGACTCCGGTTTAAATTGAGTGGTGGCACCGTACTGGCTATCTGAACAGATTTCTTACAGCTTCGGGCAGAGGCGGATTTAACACGCGGCACACGGCCATTTGCCTACTGCGCCACGAAGAAACACCGCACGGGCCCAGTCGACGATTTTTCAAATTAACTTCAGAATAAATTCAAACTCTATTTTTCAAAATTTGAACGAGGTTCCGCACCTTGACCGCTTGACCCTGGTATAAGTCAGTGACGTAGGTAGGACTTTTTTTTTGGGGGGGGGGGGGAGGGTATTTAAAAAACCCAATTTAAAAAGCAAAAACAAACAGGGGGCCCCCGGCACGTCTGTGCCACCCCCTGCCTACGCTACTGTATCAGGCGCCACTAAGATTCTAGCCAACACCTTCATTTCCCTTAAATCCTCCTCTGTTTTCGGGTAGGTCGGACGGTCTGAATCGAAAGAAAGACTCCTATCTAAAGGCAACTAAAGTCAACAATGGCTCCTTTAACAAAAAGTGCATGCCCCGCGAATAATTAAACTGGCTACATTTGAAATCAATAATATTATATTCATAACTCCGGCAAGGCGATAATGATTTGCAGAAATCCATCAAATTTATTTTTCAGATATATTGAATTGCGATATTTTCTAAATTTTCAACTTTGCAATATTTCCCTAAAACTCGTCAAATTGATATTATCTCAAATTTGTCGCTAGACTCATCGTTAAGGTATATTTTAACCTCTACGGTTACAATTTGCAAGAAAATAGAAATTGTCGTTCATTATTTCAAAATGTGTTTCAAATACCATGACTAATAAAAGCATGCTGAATTTTAGAAGGTACGAAAATAAATATTTCTCTAGTAAAAAATCTGATGTGGGCAACACATGACTTTCCTTATATAATGCAATGAATTTACTACTTCTACAGTTAAAAAAAATGTTACTCTTATAGTAGATACTTATATTCTTTCCAATATATTGAATTTTCTTCAATTAGTCATTATTTTCATTGATTTAGCGTCATTTTTATCAATTTGGCGAGATTTTTGTTAATTTGGCAACAATTAAAAATGTCCCCAAGTTGGCGACATTCTGCCAAATTTGTCGCCAAAATCTCGCCAAGCGTTATGGACGGAGAAATAAGTTATTCTTACAGCAGATAAATGACTATTGGCGTTCAAGTACAAAAGTATTACTCAACGTATCTTTTCTCATGAATGGAACGAGCCAGATCCACTAGAATGATGTCACCCAATTTCTTGCATGGTATTGCATATGAAAAATGAACATGTTTCTCAATAGGAAATATTTTTTTTTTATTTTATATAACTTTTTGGATAATTTTTTTGAAAAATGTGCAATATCTCGAGAACGGTTCATGTTAGCGTTCTAAAATTTATTTCAATCATTTTCTAATAAAAAATTACGTAAGAAATGTCTATTTGCGTTACTTTATTAGCGGTTTTGATTTTTTGACGATTTTTTCAAAATTTTACTCGAAAATTTAGGGAGGTTCTGAACATTCGATTGCGTATAAAAACAATAGGCTTCCAGTGTTTACAGATTGTGATTTTTGTACCAAATTTTGTTCGAATCGGTCCATTCGTTCGTCAGTTATCGTCTCCACAGGCTCACTGACACACACACACACATACTTTCACACACACACACACACACATACAGACAGACACCACTTAAATGTTTGATTCGTGATCAGGGATGCTTGAAACGTACTCTCCCGTCGAAAACTC
Organism: Amaurobius ferox; assembly: GCA_951213105.1. Lineage (NCBI taxonomy): Eukaryota > Metazoa > Arthropoda > Arachnida > Araneae > Amaurobiidae > Amaurobius > Amaurobius ferox. The sequence goes on from OX578154.1 coordinate 26,574,153, forward strand.
GAATTCGAATTTTTGACCCCTTCACAATACTTTCCCTATACATTATATATATAAGAAAAGTAAAAAATGAAGTTCAAATTTTACAACAAATGTATATTTGTTAAAAAATATACAACAAATAGGGAAGGCGCACTTAAATATGTCAAAACAAGTTTTGCTGTCGGTGATATCTTTCGAACAAGCTGTCATAAAAATTTATTCTCGTTCTGATTTCCATCAAATGTTGCTGGATTGGTATGAAATCGAAATGTCAGATATAAAATTTTTAGATTCATAAAACATCTCAACCTATACGTTTCAATCTGAACATATTTTACGGACTTTGACAATAGTAGAGAGAAAGTTTTTAAAAAAAAATATCTGATGTGGGCAGCACATGACTATCGCTGCAGACACATTTTCCCCCTCTTTTTTCTTTCACAACTCTCTAAATTGAGTTCAATTGCACACAATATTTTGTATAATTATTTTAAATTACATTATTACATTCCTTATATATGTAATGTATAAGGAAAGTATTGTGACGGGATCGAATATTTGAATTCGAGTTTTCGACAGGAGAGCATGTTTTAAGTATCCCTGATCACAAATCGGACGTTTTTGAAGTGATGTGTGTGTGTGTGTGTGTGTGAAAGTATGTGTATATGTGTGTGTATGTGAAAGTATGTGTGTGTGTGTGTGTGTCAGTGAGTCGGTGGAGACGATAACTGACGAACGAATGGGACGATTCGAACGAAATTTGGTTCAAAAATTACAATCCGTAAACACTGGAAGCTTATTCTTTTTATACGCAATCGATTGTTCAGAAACCACTAAATTTTCGAGTGAAATTTTGAAAAAATCGTCAAAAAATCAAAACCGCTAATAAAGTTACGCAAATAGACATTTCTTATGTAATTTTTTCATTAGAAAATGATTGACATAAATTTCAGAACGCTGACATGAACCGTTCTCGAGATGTTGCACATTTAAAAAAAATATCAAAAAGTCATATGAAATAAAAAAAATATATTTCCTATTGAGAAACATGTTCACTTTCCATATGTAATACCATGCGATAAATTTGGTGACATCAATCTCGAATATGAATTGAACTAGCTCGTTCTATTCATGAAAAAAGGTACTTTGAGTAATACTTTTGTATTTGAACGCAAATAGTCATTTATCTGCTGTAAGAATAACTTATTTCTCCGTCCATAACGCTTGGCGAGATCCATAACGCTTGGCGAGACCAAAATATAATCAGTACCACAGTCACCCACAAGTGATTTAACTACTGAAATCTGTCAATTTTGTTTTGAGCTAGAGTGGGTAAATTCGATTCTTGAGGGCGATTTCCCCAAAAATCTGATGTGGGCAGTACATGCTTTTCCTTATATATCGCAATGAATTTACTACTTTTAGAGCAAAAACATAGGTTATTCTTATATTCGATACTTATAGTCTTTCCAAGATATTGAATTTTCATCAATTAGTTGTCATATCCATTGATTTCGCGCCATTTTTATCCATTTAGCGAGATTTTCGTTAACTTATCAACATTTAAAAAATCGCCAAGTTGGCGACATTCAGCCAAATTCGTCGCCAAAATCTCGCCAAGCGTTAGGGACAGAGAAAGAAGTTATTCTATTAAAATAACTATTGGCGTTCAAATACAAAAGTATTACTCAAAGTATCTTTTCTCATGAATGGAACAAGCTAGATCCACGAGAATGATGTCACCCAATTTATCGCATGATATTACATACGAAAAGTGAGCATGTTTCTCAACAGTTAATATATTTTTTTTAATTTGTGGGATTTTTTGATAAATTTATGAGAAAAAGGTTCAATATCTTAAGAACGGATCATGCTAACGTTCTAAAGTTTATGTCAATCGTTTTCCAATGAAAAATTACATAAGAAATGTCTATTTGCGTAAGTTTATTAAAGGTTTTGATTTTTTGATGATTTTTTCAAAATTTCACTCGGAAATTTAGGAAGGTTCTGGGCATTCGACTGTGTTTTAAAACAATAGGCTTTCAATATTCATGGATTGTGATTTTTGTACCAAATTTCATTCGAATCGCTCCATTCGTTCGTTAGATATCGTCTCCACAGTCTCACTGAGACACACACACACAAACACACACAAACACACATACTTTCACACACACAAACACACATACTTTCACACACACACACACACACTTTCACTCTCACACACACACACACACACATACACACACACACACACACAAACATCTCCTCAAAAATGTTTGTTTCGTGATCAGAGTTGATTGAAACGTGCTCTGCCGTCGAAAACTCGAATTCGAATTTTCGACCCCGTCACAATACTTTCCTTATATATTGTGTATACAAGAAAAGTAAAATTGGATGATTTTTTGTATCCTGAGTCCTGCTTAAATATAATCAGTAACAGGATAAACTCAATCTGATTTACATATAAAATTTTATTAAATTTTACCCATTAGTTTTTGAGTTAGAGTGGATGCATGCATCACTCAGACAAGCACATACACAGGCACACAAAGAGACACAAATTCCCAAATTTGCAAACAGAAGAGAAGAAAGAGCTATCTTTAATAAAGGAGTTTGTCTAAGAAACAATTGAAAAACTTTTAAGAATGTCCAATTCAAAAATGAAATTAAGAGTAACAAGAGAGATCAATCATGCATAAAGCTTTGATTATGAAACGCTTTCCAACTGCAATGCGATTTTATTTAAACATCTCTAAAATGGGATTCATTCAGCGGTAATACAGTGAAACCCCGATTTTACGTCCCCCGAATCTACGTTTTTCCCGCATTTTACGTTTTTTCATCAGGTCCTATTTTTCCGTATACCAATATATGTTAATTTAACCCGGATTGTAAGTTTGTTATTCATGGACTTTCTCGCATTTTACGTTTTTTCCCTGGACTGGAAAGTAAAAAAAAAGATTGATATTTGCAATAATTTACAAAAAAATTTGCAAAAAAAAAAGCAATACTACTACTTTTTCCTTTTGTGCTTTTTTAAAGCTAATCCACGTTGTTGAAAGTTAATCATGAAAACAGAAACGCATTCCACAGACTCCTGTCTTCTGAAATCCTGTCTTATTGTCCAGACTCCTGTCTTCTTAGATTCCACCCCCCCCCCCTTCCTTTGTTGAACACCCGCTGTCGCGGACTGCTCCCTTCCCGAGGAAGAACACTCCAGTTAACCAATCAGATGGGGTGGCTCCTTTTCTTTCGTCGGAGAGGGGGGGGCAGGCCGGGGCCGGCGGGATTAGTTCTGCTTCTTATCGGGCCTATGCCTGCGGCACTGCTGTAGCTCGTGACGTCATAAAGTACATCCCACAATTTGCAACTTACAGCATGTGTTTGAAAGTATGATCGTGTAAATATTGACGAAGATACAGATGTATCCTAATAAGGTAAGCTATATCGTTAATATTTTTATTATCTAGGTAATAATAATAATGCATGGTGTTGTTAATTTCTAATATTTAAGGGAAAATGTAATCAATTTGTCCACATTTTTCAAGATACTTAAAGTGATGCACATGCAGTATAGATCTAACGAACGTATCACCGAAAGGGGTTTTCTTTTAAGTGTATTTTTAAAATCTAGAACATGATTAGAAGTGATCTAGAACTAGATACATGGATGTCAAGATTTTAGGTAGCGTAATTTATTCAAATCCAACGTCAAATTCGTCCGTTGAACGAGTATTTTTGCTACGTAAGAAGCTGATGGAAATCGGGTATAAATAAACAAACCTTAATAGAATAAGTAGAATGCAAATACATGTTTTTTTATTTATGCATTAGCATAATGAAATTTTTCTTAGGTTTGTTGTTGTCAATATAAACAATTGTTCGATTTATATATGTAAAGTGTAGAGTTAGACATTTTTGCGGATTGTTGTTGCACCCCCCTAAAATTTTTGGTACCCCCCCCTAAAAAAAAATCATGGATTATACACCCTCAAATTTTTTGGTGTAAGTAATTAAAAAAGTAAATGTGCAGAAAATTTCATGTAAATAAAATTTTTACATTATCTTGTTCTTTTTGTGTACTTGTTTTGATTTTTTATTAGTGAGTCAAAAAGGAATCATTGATCTGCAATTTGTAAATGGTCTATGGGCAATTGTCATATTGTCGTAGCAAAAGGCAAGATTAAAATTGAGAATGTTTTTGCTACAGTACTATCAATTAATGAATAATGTAACTTTATTCTTTCAATCATCTGACCTCCAAAGAGACTGGAAACCAATGGTTTTATTTATTTCATGCACATGTGTATTAAATATAAAAATGTGAAATACACAAATCATTGTTTTTTTTTCACATGCATTTTTTGTAATTAGAAAAAAAAAATCTGAATTTCATAATTTTTTTTTGGAAAAACTGACATTCATATTGGCTCCGAAAACTTTTCGTAGATTATTTAGCTCATTATTGTTTCATTAAAATGCAGATGACAACACTCAGCAACCTTAAAGTGTTAAAAGTAGAATTTTCAAAACTTCACATCACAGGTGAAAATCGTCTGTCAATAAGTAACGTCTAAAATTATTTTCGTTGAAAAACAAACAAACAGGTAAGATTTAAGCTATTAAAATAAGTTTTGTAAAATAGTTTGTCATTGTAATACAGTATTATATTTGATATTTAACCGATTTATTCAAATTTATTAAATTATTTCTGTTGTAAAAAAGCGTATCACCCGAAAGCGATTTTTTAGTTTTTTTTTAAATTATTACTATTTGAGACTACTGTCTTTTCCTGTCATTCACGCTAATCTCTACATTTCATTTTACCAAAACAGGGATTTCAATTTAATCTGAAAGTGCACAATAACAAAAAATAAATATTTTTATATCACAACCCTGCTGTCAATTATAAATGTAACTTCCGAAATAGTCGTTCATAATGGGCGTGATCACTTATTGACGCTTAAAATATAAATCTAATGTCTGTATTATTATGTATGTGTATTATTATTAAGTATGAATGCATATTATTATTATTATGTATGCATATTATTATTAAGTATGCATATTATTATTAAGTATATATATATTATTAAGTATGTATGTATATTACTATTAAGTATGCATTATTATAAAGTATATATATATATATATATATATTATTAAGTATGTATGTATATTACTATTAAATAAGTATTAATATTATATTAATTAATAGTATTAAACAATTATTAATAGTATATTAATTATTAAATATTATTATTAAGTATGTATGTCTATTAGGATATATGTTATGTAAATCTGACAGTTAAAACTTTTGAAAGACCTTATTACAAAAATGTTTTAGGAGAACTATGTAATTAGAAATTTAATTAACTCTGCCCAAAAGCATTATATAAATATATATATAAGAGGTCATAATGTGTTTCTGTGCATTAGGTTATTTAAGAACAAAAGCCAGATTTCTCAAGTAAATGAATTTTATGAAAAAATAAAATTCAAAAGGTTAAAATCTGGTATTGAATCTTTTAGAAGAAAAGAAAAAAAAAAAACTCGTAACAACGGAAATATTCAGTATTTTTTTACTTTACAATCTTATTTATATTCCTTCTTTATATATATAATTTGTTTTCGTTATTTTTATTCAATTAAATCATTTTTACTTCAACCAACTTCTATTACTCTAAAATATCGACTCCATAATCGACGCTGATTAAGAACTGGAGCAAAGTGTAAACACCGTGGATGGGATGTAAGTTGTGACGTCACGAATCCTGCATCTAGGCCCGATAACAAGAAGAAATCCCGTCGGCCCCGGGCAGGCCTTACCCTTCTCCACGTTTTCAGATAAGACTTTCAGTTGCTGTTTAGCACGCGGTGGTCGCATTTCTAACCTTTTTGTTCCAAAATGACGAGTAAAAAACGCAAACATTTTCTGTTGCTGAGAAAGCCGAAATTGTTAAGCAATTTGATGAATTTCACGGAACCAAATTAGCGTTCGCTCAATCGCAAGGGATTCCCGTGACAACCCTGCAATCCATACTACAGAAAAAAGAATGCATTGAAAAATACATCGAGAAAGTGGGTGAAAAAAATTCCAAGAAACGGAAAACATTGAAAAAATCGCCGTACGACGAGCTGGAAGGTATTTTAGTAAAGTGGTTGAAAGAAGCTCGTGCCGCGAATGTACCTATACATGGCACGATAATAAGAGAAAAAGCTCTAGAAACGGCCGATAGGCTTGGTGGTTTGAAAGACTTCACAGTTTCAAATGGCTGGATGAATGAAAAAATACATAATCTTGTGTATAGATCGCTTTCAGGAGAATCATCAAGTGTGGATGAAGCTACAATAGAAGAATGGAAGAAAAATCTACCAAATTTGACCAAAGGATACAAGCCAAAGGACGTATTCAATACGGAAGAGACCGGACTTTTCTTTAACCTCCTACCGTATAAAAGTTACGTTGCTAAAGAATACTCTTGCCATGGAGGGAAGATGTCTAAATTGCGCCTTACGGTTTTACTGTGCTGTAATTCTTATGGAAGTGAGAAGCTGACGCCTCTCGTTGTTGGAAAGTCGCGCAAACCACGATGCTTCAAAATCGTTAGAAGTTTTCCGACAAAGTACGACGCAAAGAAAAAAGCGTGGATAACCCAAGCCCTTTTCGATGACTTTTTGCGCAAACTAAACAAACAAATGAAGTTGCAAAATCGTAAAATAATTTTGTTCATTGATCAATGCACTGCACATCCGGATTTGCAGCTGTCTAATGTGCGTGTCGTATTTTTTGCTGCAAATTGCAGCCTTGTGATCTCGGCATTATTCGATCTTTCAAGGTTTATTACAAAAAGCAACTTGCCCGAAAAGCTGTAGCTGATCTAGAAAATGGAAACCTAAATGACGCCTGCAAACTAAAGTTAAGTGTTCTAGAGGCAATGCATTTTATTTCTGCGTCGGGGAGAAGCGTTACACAACAGTGCATTTCCCATTATTTTGAAGAAAGCGGAATCGTAGCGTCTAATGAACCGGGAACAGATGAAGAATCAGCTGCGGTGGACTCGGAGGAGGACAACGAAACACTTATCTATGACTTCGGCGATTACATCCCGGAAAACTTAGCAACATGCGAAGCTGAAAGAGCTACTGCTCCATCCGTAGACGACCTTATAGACTTTTCGTCCGCCGATGAATATGAACAAGAACAACCGGAAACACAGCCCGTCCTTTCTTTCAGTATTGCATTGGAGAGCTTACAAATAGTGAAAGACTATTTTCTTTCTTATAAAGACCAGGAAAAAAACTTGCAAAGTATTTCAATCCTAGAAGATGCTGCATTCACTTTGAACTCAATGACTAAAAAACAATGCACTATTACGGACTATTTTCAACTTAAACGCCAGGATTCGTAACTAAATGTGTTAAAATGATCTTAAAATGGTATGTATAATAATGTTCTTTTCGTAAAATATACATATTATACCTTTTGAAAGAGTCATCTTTACTACCTTTAGTTTTTTTCTATTTGATTTTTGCATTCTATGTATTTCCCGTATTTTACGTTTTCCCCGCATTTTACGTTTTTCCCCCACCCAGTCCCTTGAGAAACGTGAAATCGGGGTTTCACTGTATTTTTAAAATTATCACAATACTACAAGAATTTATTATATCGAAATAAATGAGCTTTCTTCAAATGATGTCATTGAAATATAACTCGCCTGGCTCTCTATGAAAAATCAGTAAAAATTACATTCATAAACTTTTATTCTATTCCTTTCATTCATCACAATACCGCAATAATTTATTTTACTTAAAAACTTAAAACCATGGAAGTACAAGTAATTTAACCATGTGCTTGAAACTGCATCAGAAAGTCTGTTATAAAATCGTCTGTTCTCTCTGTAAAATTGATGACTGTTTCACGTCGTATATTGCAGACTCCAGCGCTAAATAATTTTGCGTTTAGGAAATTCAGCAATTCTTATACAACCCATCCTACAGCTTAATGTGCTTACAGTCTCCATAAGTGAAAATCATGCTCAGTTGAAAACATAATCAAAGTTTGATGATCATTTAAACTCAAATATATTTTAATGGCGTTTTTTAGAAAATTAATGCAGAGGAATTAAGCAAAAATAAAGAACAAATGAATACAACATTAATATAATACAACACTAAATACAAAGATCAATCATGCATAAACCATTGATTATGAAACACTTTCCAACTTCAATGCAATTTTATTTAAACATCTCTAAAATGCGATACGTTCCACTGTAATACTTTTTAAATTGCAACAATACTATATTAATTTATTATACTTGAAAACATAGAACTTCATCGAAAAAAATGCACTTCATTCAAATGACGGCATTGAAATATAAATTGTCTGGTTTAAACATCTCTAAAATGCGATACTGTGGGACAGAAATTGAAAATAAGAACTTAACTTATGATTATTATTATTTATCATTATTACATCTATCTTTATCTCTTAACATGGCCGTAAATTCTCGTATTAGGGGACTTATTATTTAATCGTACATTGCTAGTTGTGCCGCTATAAAGCCTCCAATTATTTACTTTTCTTGTGAGTGCTGTAAATGAATTATTAATTATTATAATACTCATTGACTGCACCATTTAAACTTTAACAATAAAACATTTATTAACAACCTCAATAATTCTTAAATTCATTACAAAATTAATTATATTATTTCGGCGATGAGAACTTGTAAGACATGTGAGACCAGTATGAATAAAACTATTTAAAATGTGTGTATGACCTCGGATTATTGATGAACACATACCTGCAAGGCTGTCTTGAACTATTTTCATATATCAAAATTCTGGCATCAGTCATTTGTACTCGCCATATTTGTTTGGTGTCTGGCTCCTTCTCGTACTCAGATTACACTCACACATCAATATATCTCCATTATTTTGGAACCTCTACGGGAGACTCTGCAAGTCTGAATCCACCAAATCCAGTCATCGTCTCCAAGTTATCTTAAGTCGTATTAAAACATCACTGCCTTAAGTCATATTGGTATCCCACTCTAGTCGTTGATTTCAGTTATCTGTTCCAAGTCATGTTAGTATCTCTCTCTGATTCTCGGGCCACAGGTTGAGGCTCTCTTCGGGGGGGAAACTCCCCCTTTTCTTCCATTTGCGGCATTGAGTTTGACGTAACAATCTTATTTTTCCGTTGGTTACTCATTTAACCAATGGAACCATTCCACATCTCGTAAGGCCCAGCTCGGCCCCCTCTGTCATGGCACCCCTAAATTTGTGGCTTTCTGACCTTTAGGTTCACGGGTTGTAAAACTCGGTGCCAGCCAGACTACAAGTATTGTTCGCCGTTTTGGCCACAATAAATAGTCACATAAAACTGTCTCATCAAATGCGAGATCTATTTCTGGTCTCACAGATACATTCCTCGGTAATATTTTTAAAATTATCATAATACTACAAAACTTTATTATATTTGAAAACTTCATCAGAAACAAACGAAATTCATTCGAATGACGTCATTGAAATATAACACGTCTGGCTCTCTCTATAAAAGCAGCATTTTATTCATAAAAAGTTTCCATTCATTTCATTCATCACAATACTGTAATAATTTATTTTATTAAAAAATTTAAAATCATGGATGAACAAATAAATTAACTCTATACTTAAAATTTCATCGGAAAATCGTTTGCTTATCTAAGTAAATTCAATGAATGTTTCATTCATATCAGCTATATTGCAGACTCCACGAGTTAAATAATTTTGCGTTAAAGAAATGAAGCAATTCCTATACAACTCGTTCTACATCTTTTGGTATTTACATTTTCCATAAGTGAAAAGTAGGCTTCGTTGTTGAAATAATCAAAGTTGGATGACCTTTTAAACTCGTCTATATTGTAATTGCGTTGTCTCAATATGTAGATGCACAAAATTTAAGCAAAAATAAAGCGGTTTTATGACGGATGCAGCACTAAATTTGAATTATAAGGAACTTTTAAAATCGCGATTTTGACACAAGATGGATGCCATATTTTATTTTGAAGTGGGTCACGTGATCTCTTCATATAACGCTCACCTGATCTTTCCATATAAAGGTTGTAATTATTATTTTAATTTTATGATATAATATGAGATAATATATTTTGCGTATAATTATATGAGATAATATATTTTGCTGAATTTTTTTATATATTTTATGGTATAATTTCAATATTTCATAAAACTTTCGAAGCAATTTCTGAATTTTAAATCCGCTTAAAAAATGTTTGAAAATTTAGTCCCATAGGGTTTAATGCATTTCATTTTTTCAACCCGGGTTTAGTCCAAAACTATTTGGGTGTTATTATTCCTTTATATTCCCATAGGGTTCCACAGACCGTCTGAACAACATACTAAAATTTCATTTTGATTAAGTCATTTTTACGGCAGTTATCGTGCGAATGGACAGAGAGGCAGGCAGACAGTCAGAATGAACAAAGTTATAAACACTTTTCAACTATGTTGTAATGTATTAAAAACTTAACTGATTATTTTATATGAACATAGAAATACATCAGAATATACAATATAGTAATATGAAAATTAGCAATATAGACACAATTTTGTCTCTATATTAAATGATTTTTGTCATTAAAGAAGCATTGGATTATTAACAATTTCGGGATCATTTTCGCTAATTAGCGACATTTTTATCAATTTGGTCGCATTTCAAAATGTCATCAAGTTAACGATATTCCGCCAAATCCATCGCTACTGCTATTAAATGATAATTGCCAGGAATTTTAATGTTATGTAACGTTTTAAAAAGTTATATAAACGTGCTATATCTCATGAACGGTTCATGCTAACGTTTAAAAGTGGGTGCCATATATTTTCCTAATGATGAATTGCTTAAAAATTGATTAACAATATGCCTTTCTAATGATTTTCTCAACAAAAAAAAATCGAAATGTGGGGTGTCTTACAATTCTTCTCTCTGGTTTCATTCGGGTTCCAGTTTTCACTGATTATAATAACCGTATCATTTTTTTCTCAAATTGCTAATTTCGTTCATAAAATATCATTTTGTCAGACTCCCGGACACATACATCGATAATGACATTATTAAACATACACACACACTGACATATATTCAGAGACAAGGACAACACCTTAAATAAGTTCGGATCGAGTTCAGTGATGCTTGAAACGTGCTGTTTTGTCAAAAAGTCGAATTCAAATTTTGACCCTGTCACGGTATTTTCCTGCATTTATATTATGTAAGTGGGAAAAGTAAAAATTTCAGCTATGTCGGCTCCATCAAGTGGTAGCTTGTGCTTGATGGAGTCGAAATGATTTTTAGTTAATAACGTTTGTAAAATAAAACTCCAATAAAGTTTAGAAAGTGTATTAATTTTTTTCGTTTACAACCAATAAAACATGCTTTTGGTAAATAAAGCAAGATACATACTTCTCATCAAGTCTATATAAGTTTCATTTCGCCTGGTACATTTTATAGGATACCACTATATTTCGAAAACTAAGAAGAGATTCAAAACATAATATTATATCTTTGTAGGATTTTCAAAGTGCTATAAATTACTTCTTGCTGTTTAAAGCTAGCATTTTTTGTAGTTTTTGGGATAAAAGCATTATAAACTTTAAAAATAGAAATGTTACTTTATTCTACAATTTGACAGCACAATTGCTCAAACACTATAAGAGCTTTGTAAAACAAATTATGGATCTAAAATCTGTTCCTGAATATTGTTTCCAAACATATCAGTTGCTTACTGTTTGTATCTACCTTTTATAAATTAGAAGTCATTGTAGTGAAAACTCGGCCAGACAAAAGCATTTTTTGTATTTTTCGAAAAAAAAATTGTTCAAAAAATTAACATTTTAATATTATTTTTGTATGTCCTTAAATAGTACTATATTTCTGAGAAAAATATAAATTGTTAATATTTTTATCGATAGGTTCGGTGCTATAAGCAACCAAAGTGTTTTACATTTTTCGTATGCCCAAAATTTGGACGGATAGCCCAACCGTAGATGTTATTCACTTCAAAACTTCTTAATCAATACTGGTTAAAGTAGACAAAATTGTAAGAGCCCGAACGCTTTCCTCTAGATATGCATTCAGTGTCCAACCATGAGCGCTCCACCATTTGACACACGTATTTGTGCCGTCCCTTCGCTTTCAATACCTCACCTCTTCCTCCGTTTACTCACCTTACCGACGGCACGACAAATACTAGGGCGCTCTATCCTCCAATTCCGAATGCATTCGATTCTGTGTTGGACCCGGGTACCTTCCTCAAGCGCTAATAATGTTCTTCTTTCTGAATCTAAATCAATCAAAGATATTCAATGGAATTTATTTGTGTCGATACGAGCCAATTAACGACGAATGATTTCAAATTTTCGCCATCGAATTTGTTGACTCCTGTTAAACTATTGCCTTCCACAACTCAATGTCTAGGACTCCAATTTACTGCTTTGAAATCCATAAACTAACTGTCAATCATACCACGTTGGTTTCAAATTAGACGACTCTAACTAACTTATTGATTTCAATGTAATCAATTACCACCGATAGCTCTTATCCAGTTGTCTTCATCCTAAACGACTCCAATTAAGTTATTGCTACCAATTAGTCAATTACCTTACCGATCAGTCATTTTCAGATGAAGACAACTGGGTAAGACCTATCGGTAGTAATTGGTTATATTGGAATCAGTTAGTTAGAGTCGTCTAAGTTGAAACCGACGTGGTATGACTGGCAGTTAGTTAATAGATTTCAATATAACAAATTGCCGCCAGCCATCTCAAGTGAAATTCATTGGCTCAATCGAAACCAATTAATTCGGATGGACTAAATTTACCTCCATTGACATCAATGAATCTAACCGACTCAGAATATTTCAATTGTTAATTTTGACCAACTCGAATCCAGTCAGCTTTGACTAAGCACGATCCAGGTTCCCAAAATATAATAAGATGTCCTTTGTTTTATATCATTGTCAACAAGTATAAATAAAATTCTGGTAATGAATTAATTTTTAATTTCTGTTTAACTTTACTCATATGTCAACAATGAGATTTTGCAACAAATAATATACATAAAGTTTCAGTGAGGTTCAACTGGACTTTCATAAGTAACGCTGTTAAATCTCTATAAGTTACACGATCTTCATTGGCTCCTCTGTATGTGACGTTACCAAGGTTCTCTAAGAAATTTGTTTGGTGTTGAGGTGGATTCTTCTTCGTTTACTTCAGAGAAAATTAAATTTCAAAATGTTTTAGCTCACATTTTAGTGAATTTCAAAAATCTTTATTTTTCTTTTCATTAATTTAAATAAAAATAAATCCGTGTACAAGTTATGATTTTTTTACAAATGAACAATTTTATCTGGCTGAAAATAGGCTTATTGATACCGATAAAAATGTGATGTATTCACATTGTTCTTATCCACCCCATGGAGGTAAAAGAAAGAGTTAAAACTTTATTTTGGAAAAACGCCATAATAATTTGAAACAATATTTCAAGGTGGGTCTGGGATAAGAAATGCCCCATTACATTGTATATGTTCACTCTCAGACAAAAAAAAACGAAGCTCCCCACAAAATAATCCGATAGAAATGAAACTTAACATGCAAACACTTTCGACCGCATATGCAAATCATCAAAAATTCGCAGTCAATGAATGAATAATCGGAACTACAGCACATTGAAACTGAGCACATAATGGTATATATAAGGAGCGAACCACGCTTTGGTAATCAGGAACAAAACGTATTAGGAACAAAACGCGCAGGAACAAAACGTGCAGTGGATTTCGATTGCGTTTAAGTACCTTGATTATAACAATGCCTCGCCGGCGAATTAGAGGCCACTACGAACATACGAAGGAGTTTGAAAGAGTGCGTGCCGTCGAACTCCATGAGGCTGGATGGGCACACCAACACATCGCTAGGCATTTGGGTAGGAGCGATTCAGAAATTAGTCGGTGCTGGCAGGAATGGGTGCAGAATGCCAGATTTCAGCGAAGGGCCTAAAGCGACGATAGAACGAGAAGATAGAGCGATTGTCAAAGCAGCTGTGACAGCTCGAGATTCGTCGTTATCAACCATCCGACGTGTGACAAAGACGGAAGTGACCACCCGGACCATTAATGGAAGACTATGGCAGCAGAATCTATACTCCCGGCACCTATTACGCCGCCTACCACTGACCAGTATGCAACGTCAACAGCGATTGCAATTGTGTCGGACCCGATCAGTGTGGAATTGTTCTGATTGGGGACGAATTGTCTTCAGTGATGAGTCCCATTTCGAAATGAGTCCCAACGACCAGCGCAGACGTGTCTGGAGACAACCCGGATATCGGCAGGATCCTGCTCTTTCTGTCACACGCCACACGACCCGAAAACAGGAAGATATGGTCTGGGGGTGCAATTTCTTTTGATAGCCGGTCCCCTTTGATATTCCTCCGTGGCACCATCACAGCACAGTGGTACGTTGTCGACATTCTACGACACATCAAGCGTGTGACAAACACTGAAGTGACCTCCCGGACCCTTAATAGAACACTATGGCAGCGGAATTTATACTCGTAGCACCTATTACGCCGCCTACCACTGACCAGTATATACCGTCAACAGCGATTGCAATGGTGTCGGACCCGATCAACGTGGAATTGTTCTGATTGGGGACGAATTGTCTTCAGTGATGAGTCCCGTTTCGAAATGAGTCCCAACGACCAGCGCAGACGTGTCTGGAGACAGCCCGGATATCGACAGTATCCTGTTCTTACTGTCACACGCCACACGACCCGACAACAGGAAGATATGGTCTGGGGTGCAATTTCTTTTGATAGCCGGTCCCCTTTGATATTCCTCCGTGGCACCATCACAGTGCAGTGGTACGTTGCTGACATTCTACGACCCGTTGTATTGCCATTCCTTTCTCGACACCCGGGCTAACTTTTCTGCAAGATATTACCAGGTCACACACGGCACGCCACTCTATTGATTGTCTGCTTGCTTACGACACACTTCCTTGACCAGCCAGATTCCCAGATCTATCGCCTATTGAGCCCATTTGGGCTGAGATGGGGCGTAGCCTGCGACCATCCCAAAATGTAGATGATTTAGCTCGTCATATTGGAAGCCATTTGGAAGAACATCCCTCAGAACACCATCCAGCAACTTTATGCATCAAAGCCACATTCGGATAACAGCTTGTATGAAGGCCAGAAGTGGGCCAGCGCCATATTGGTGTGCCCCTTTGTGTAGATTTTCAATGCAATAAATTAAACAATTGTTCTGAAATTCTAATCATTTCTTTTTCTATACATCCACATTACACGTACCAAATTTTGTCTCATTTGGATAATTCTTTTTTTGTTCGTCGATTTTTTTGTCTTAGAATGTACTATTTAATATGAAACACCTAGCTGTCGAATCAAATAAGAATATAGCTCCAAAGTAACATATCTTCATTAAGTGATTAAACAATAGATTTATTCTCAACAGATATAAGGTCTGTATAACCTTTTGATTATAATATTTTCCCCATTTAAATCATTATCTAAATTATGATTTATTTTGCATTAACAACTTCTTACTGGTTCGGTTATGTAGACCAATCCAGAGCTGGATGACAAGTTTCTGCGATCCTGATAGTAAAACAAGTTTTGTTTCGAGGTGAATAAGTATTCGTATTCGCGTGAGTCGCCATTATTCCTGGAGTTAAGCATTGAATCCACGGGCTAGACGTGTGAACCACAGTTTAGCGATGAGTGTTGAGTATACAAAAGGAATACAGCTGACGTTACTATAGGATGGTACAACTCTAGATCATGCTGAGGGCTACCGGCATCATCTGATGAATGTCGGTCAGATTTATCAGTCAGTATTGTTTATCTATGAGTAATGCCAAAGTTCACATATATCGCACTGTAATTATTGTGTTTCAAGTTCAATCCACTGAACGGGCTGGTGCAATAGTATGTCTGTTTCTTGTATACAGACCTCTTTGCTCCTACAGCCAGTCGTTGTATGACTTAGTTTCTCTCAATTAAGAAGGTGGATTTAAATCCTATGTATCTGTTGTATTTGCTTTGGTTGTTAAGGCTACTTTGAGTTATCTCAGATGTTCTTAGTTGTGTCACTTTAAGAATCAAGTTCTAAGACATGAATTAGGAATTTTATATTGGTTAAGGTTTTCTTGCTAGAACATTCAAATTAAATCGGACTGCTCATGGTCATACTAAGACTTCCAATGCCGGAATCTGGGAATACAAAAAAACTGCACTCCGACTTACATCAGTTTTTGATACTGATATTGAATCGAAATTGCAACTAGTTCGAAAATTTATATTTAGTAAATTGATATATCAAAATCTTAATTATTATTAATTATTGTTCTTTAACTTCCTATTTTTTTAGAGCTTCTATTCAAGAATCAAGTTCTAAGACATGAATTAGGGATTTTATATTGGTTAAGGTTTTCTTGCTAGAAACTTCATTCAAATCAAATCGGACCGCTCATGGTCATACTAAGACTTCCAATGCCGGAATCTGGGAATACAAAAAACCTGCACTCCGACTTACATCAGTTTTGATACTGATATTGATTCGAAATTGCAACTAGTTTGAAAATTTATATTTACTAAATTGATATATCAAAATCTTAATTATTATTAATTACTGTTCTTTAACTTCCTATTTTTTTAGAGCTTCTTAATAACAATACAACATTTAATGTCACATACTGTATCATTTTTAAGTCAATGTATGTTTGAGAAAAATTTCGATCTCGCATGATTATTTGCTTGAAAAAGAAACTAAACAGTAATAAATTAAAATAGTTGCATTAAAAGTAACATATATTATAAAAGTACAGTAACCAGTTTCGAAGGCAAGAAATAGTCTTCTTCGTCAGGATACACTAAAAGCGCAAACTTCATGCGTGAGAGTTAGATCAGTGACTGAAGCAGGGGAAGGGGGGGGGTAGGGTGCCCTACGCCTAGAAAAGAAAAAATATTCAAAATACCAAGGTGTGTGGAAAAAGTGGTAACAAGCAATGAACGCTAAATTAGCAATGAAGAAAGTAGACGTCCAACAAAGGATTCAAAACACTTTTTCAGTGAGAAAAATTATGGACATAAGAACCCCGTTAAAATTGAAAATCAACCAGTTTCGAAAATCCATTCGATTAAATCAGCTGCAAAAATAACAGATAAAAACAGCAAAAATAAGTAGAACAATAAATAGTGTTTAAAGCACAAAGAATCATCGTCACGCTAAAAATAGTTTTTTTGCATGCTGGAAGACCCAAAACGTGTAAATCCGTCAAAAAACTCGAGTTGCGATTCCAATACTTTTCCTATACATTACCAAGAATTGCAGGGAAAGTAAAAATCTGATGTGAGAAGCATATGACTTTCCCTGGAGATTCAAACTCATTTTTACTTTCCTTATATACATAGTGTATGAGGAAAGCATTGTGACGGGGTCGAAAATTCGAATTCGAGTTTTCGACGGTAGAGCACGTTTCAAGCATCCCTGATCACGAATCAAACATTTTTGAAGTGATGTCTGTGTGTGTGTGTGTGTAAAAGTATGTATGTGTGTGTGTGTGTGTGTGTGTAAAAGTATGTATGTGTGTGTGTGTGTGTGTCAGTGAGACTGTGGAGATGATAACTGACGAACGAATGGACCGATTCGAACCAAATTTGATACAAATATCACAATCCGTAAACACTGGAAGACTATTGTTTTTATACGCAATCAAATGTTCAGAACCCCCCCCCTTAAATTTTCGAATGAAATTTTGAATAATACATCAAAAAATCAAAATCACTAATAAAGTTAATCAAATAGACATTTAGTATGTAATTTTTCATTAGAAAACAATTAACATAAATTTTAGAACGCTAACATGATCCGTTCTCGAGATATAGGACATTTTTCAAAAAAATTATCAAAAAAGTCATATAAAATAAAAAAAATATTTCCTCTTGAGAAACATGTTCACTTTTCATATGTAATCCCATGCGATAAATTGGGAGACATCATGGTCATACTAAGACTTCCAATGCCGGAATCTGGGAATACAAAAAACCTGCACTCCGACTTACATCAGTTTTTGATACTGATATTGAATCGAAATTGCAACTAGTTCGAAAATTTATATTTACTAAATTGATATATCAAAATCTTAATTATTATTAATTACTGTTCTTTAACTTCCTATTTTTTTAGAGCTTCTATTCAAGAATCAAGTTCTAAGACATGAATTAGGGATTTTATATTGGTTAAGGTTTTCTTGCTAGAAACTTCATTCAAATCAAATCGGACCGCTCATGGTCATACTAAGACTTCCAATGCCGGAATCTGGGAATACAAAAAACCTGCACTCCGACTTACATCAGTTTTGATACTGATATTGATTCGAAATTGCAACTAGTTCGAAAATTTATATTTACTAAATTGATATATCAAAATCTTAATTATTATTAATTACTGTTCTTTAACTTCCTATTTTTTAGAGCTTCTTAATAACAATACCACATACTGTATCATTTTTAAGTCAATGTATGTTTGAGAAAAATTTCGATCTCACATGATTATTTGCTTGAAAAAGAAACTAAACAGTAATAAATTAAAATAGTTGCATTAAAAGTAACATATATTATAAAAGTACAGTAACCAGTTTCGAAGGCAAGAAATAGTCTTCTTCGTCAGGACACACTAAAAGCGCAAACTTCATGCGTGAGAGTTAGATCAGTGACTGAAGCAGGGGAAGGGGGGGGGGTAGGGGTGCCCTACGCCTAGAAAAGAAAAAATATTCAAAATACCAAGGTGTGTGGAAAAAGTGGTAACAAGCAATGAACGCTAAATTAGCAATGAGGAAAGTAGACGTCCAACAAAGGATTCAAAACACTTTTTCAGTGAGAAAAATTATGGACATAAGAACCCCGTTAAAATTGAAAATCAACCAGTTTCGAAAATCCATTCGATTAAATCAGCTGCAAAAATAACAGATAAAAACAGCAAAAATAAGTAGAACAATAAATAGTGTTTAAAGCACAAAGAATCATCGTCACGCTAAAAATAGTTTTTTTGCATGCTGGAAGACCCAAAACGTGTAGATCCGTCAAAAAACTCGAGTTGCGATTCCAATACTTTTCCTATACATTACCAAGAATTGCAGGGAAAGTAAAAATCTGATGTGAGAAGCTTATTACTTTCCCTGGAGATTCAAACTCATTTTTACTTTCCTTATATACATAGTGTATGAGGAAAGCATTGTGACGGGGTCGAAAATTCGAATTCGAGTTTTCGACGGGAGAACACGTTTCAAGCATCCCTGATCACGAATCAAACATTTTTGAAGTGATGTCTGTGTGTGTGTGTGTGTAAAAGTATGTATGTGTGTGTGTGTGTGTGTGTGTGTCAGTGAGACTGTGGAGATAACTGACGAACGAATGGACCGATTCGAACCAAATTTGATACAAAAAGCACAATCCGTAAACACTGGAAGACTATTGTTTTTATACGCAATCAAATGTTCAGAACCCCCCCCCTTAAATTTTCGAATGAAATTTTGAATAAATCATCAAAAAATCAAAATCACTAATAAAGTTAATCAAATAGACATTTAGTATGTAATTTTTCATTAGAAAACAATTAACATAAATTTTAGAACGCTAACATGATCCGTTCTCGAGATATTGGACATTTTTCAAAAAAATTATCAAAAAAGTCATATAAAATAAAAAAAATATTTCATCTTGAGAAACATGTTCACTTTTCATATGTAATCCCATGCGATAAATTGGGAGACATCATTCTCGTGGATGTAGCTCGTTCCATTCATGAAAAAATGTACTTTGAGTAACACTTTTTTATTTGAACGCCAATAGCCATTTATCTACTGTAAGAATAACTTATTTCTTCGTCCATAACGCTTGGTGAGATTTTGGCGACGAATTTGGCGGAATGTCGCCAACTTGGCGACTTTTTGAAATGTTGCCAAATTAAAGAAAATCTCGCCAAATGGTTAAAAATGACGCTAAATCAATGAAAATGACGACCGATTGTTTAAAATTCAATATCTTATATATTATATAATATATATTAATATAAAGAATAGTAGAAAGTAGATATAGTAGAAAGAATATTAGTATCTACTATAAGAAAAACCTATTTTTTACTGTAAAAGTAGTAAATTCATTACATTATTAAGGAAAGTCATGTGTTGCCCACATCAGATTTTTTAAATTTTTATTTAAAGAACTATCGAATATATTTTGGTGAAATTTTTTTCATATTTTTTCTTTAATAATTCATAAAACTGAGTTTTGTTGCGGAAATAACAAGCATACTTATTTGAAATGATACTGAATTTGCACTTTTAATTCAATTCATTTGGTAACTGGACTTATTTTTAAATATGGCCTAGCGAAAATGCGAAAAAACTAAAATATCGCGTGAACAGCTAGAACTAAAGTAATGGAGTTGGCCTTATTATTTTCGCCGTCAAAAAATTACGTATAAAACAAGCATTTAATTAATATATTTGAGCATACTTATTTGAAACTTTGACGATTGTTGCGGTCCCTTTCGTAAAAAAAGGTATGTTTCTTCTTTTCCCCATCGTACCCAAAATCTAATCAACACCAGGGTAACCCAAAACTGGCATAATTACCAAATTTTGTGAAAGTTGGTTAATTAGCTTTTTAGCTACAGTGGATACAAACAATTTTTGCGGACCAAAATTCGCAAAAGAAGGCAGATTATGTTATCACGAATCGTACCAAAATCTAATCAGCACCAGGGTCACACACAAAACTTATCTGCAAAATTAAATTACATTGAATGTGCACTTTTAATTCAATTTTTGTTGGTCTTATCTTCAAAGGTGGTGCAGCGAAAATGCCAAAAACTAAAATATCTCGAGACAACTAGAACTAGAATACTGGAGTTGGTCTTATTATTGTCATCGTCAAAAATTATGTAAAAAATAAAGCATTTAAGGGGACGGTGGACGTTGAAATGAGCAAAAATCGACTAAAAAAGGTTTTTTCTTTTTAATATATAATATTATTTTACACATTTAACCTTTTGCTTACGGGTGGGACAGCGTCCATCCAAAACGAAGAACCTTCCAAAAAGACTATATGTCTTCCAAAAAGACTATATGTCTTTTTGGAAGGTTCTTCGCTTGGGATGGACGCTGTCCCACCCGTAAGCAAAAGGTTAAATGCATTTTTTTCGAAACAAAATTTTCAAAGGTTTTACATTTTTAAAATGCTCCATGCGTCTTAATTTTTATCTGAGATGCATGGAATTTGGCAAGAAGATACCTCTCATACTTTTTAATGAAACTGGGTATGCATTTCTTAATTGGACTTTATTAAGGCAATTAAAAGTGAATATGAACCTAATTAAATGATGAAAATTAAGTTTTAATGCAGAAAAATATTTTTAAAAAATTAAGTTTCTAAGGGATTTAAAAATGAATACCCAATTTTGTTCATAATATGTTTCTGAGTGATCATAATGTAAAATGAATCAAAAAGCTGAACAAATGGCACGCAAGGAGCATTTTCAAAATTTCGTTAAAAAAAATTAAATTACGGAAAAAAATACATTAATATGTATTGCAGGGAAAGTAAATATAGGTCTGCAAAGATTGTCTGACGTATTAGAAGCAGCAGACGACATTTCTAATATATTTTTGAGGATATATATAGTACTGTCGAAATTATTTTTTTTTAATATTTCAATTCCTCGATGCAACATATTACCGTAACATTTGGCGTGCTCGACTTTTTATGCATCCTGCATTTGTAAATGAAACAACATAAAACGAATGTTCGAAGATATCAACGGATGTTGGATGTTAGTTGCTTCTTCATCATGATAAATATGAAATATATTTGTTAAAAAATACCATTAATAATATTTGCCAACATATTACAAATCACGTGACCGAGAATAAACCGTTGCTAAATCTAAAGATACATAATTATGTGAAAATTTGATAAATTAAATCCTCTTCGTTTGAAACAGCTGTTGTTTCAGCCTAGACAAAATGTCTGCCATTTAACCAAAACGCCTGATCTCGTATCTTTGGAAGTCGGAAATCGTCTGCTCGAAATAAAACTCATCCTGAAGCTGCAATTTTGATGGAATATCGGCATTAAATTTTCATTTTTTAAAATTAATTTCAATTTAAAAAAATATCGCCGAGTTGTATTGTCCGAGGACCTGAAATGCCTCTGTATTGAATTTCGTCGTTGTCCAGAACTCCCATTTTCCGCTACAGACGACACAGACTGAACGACATAGATGCATACACCTTCTTCTCTTATATATGCATTGTTCCTTGAATAATAATAGGAAACAATCGCAAAGTACTTATCTTTTCCGTCTGAAATGTGGAGTTAGTTGCTTAAAGTCACCTAACTCCAAATCTTAGATTAAGTGACGCTGATGCCTTACGGCCAGGGGCAATAACACACCGATTCAGGATTTAACTGAGGCACATTTATTGTGCACGCCATAACAATACAACTGCTGGCTGCATAAATATAGATATATACTAAACAGCAAATACTGTAGGTTTTCATAATTTAACTTGAAGATCAATATTGAATTACAACAGGGCTTGATGATAGCACTACTGTTATCCTAACCGACGAAATAGAACATAAATAGCCCATTCTTAAAAAACGGCATCCGAGAACATGGATATGTTATATAACTAGTGGCTACATAGTCGTTATAGCAACACTAGTAGCATGTACCAACTAACGTGGATCCTTTAAATCCGTACGCTCACGGCGACTCAAAGTTCAAGCAACCCTTCGGATTATCCCAACATTCAATCGAATCATAATCTCTATCGCGATCCGAAACTTTGTAAATAACCTTGCTGCCCCAACCGGGAATCGAACCCTGGATCTCCGAACTGGTCAGTCGATGCTCTACCGTTGAGCTACTGGGACGAAATTGCAAACTCTTATTGTCGACGTGGCTCTACATTCTCCACTCTCTAATGTCAGATTGGTGGGTATCTGATAAACTGACTGACTACCTCCTGCTATTTTTACCTCAAGTTAGTCTCCTGCTATGTTTATCTTAGGTTAGCCTCCTGCTATTTTTATCTCAGATTAGCCTCCTGCTATTTTTACCTCAGGTTTGCCTTCTGCTACTACTACTTTTACCCTGGTTAATATCCTCCATGGTCTTAATTCTCTCAATTTGGAATAGGCGCCCAATCTTCCAGAGTATACTGAATCCGTGCTAGTTGTACTAGGGCCACTTTCGGACCTGCGTCATCTTTGCCCTAACCTACAGGGTTGATTTGTTTGGGCGACATCGTAAGGAACCTTGCTGCCCCTACCGGAAGTCGAACCCTGGATCTCCGCACTAACCATTGAGATACCATCCTCTACCATTGATATACTGGGACGAAATTGCAAGCTCGTATTGTCGAAGTGGACTTTGCAACGTATCCTACTAACTTGCAGGACCGCAGAAATGTTGCTTAACTTGACGATTGGTCTACATAATAAAACCAGTCAGAAGTTGTTAATCTAAAGTAAAACATAAACTAAAACATTAGCTGGGGGAAATAATTACCGAATGTTATACAGATATTTCACAATGAATGCCATGAAAATCTTCAATCATGGCAACTACTAATTACTAAAAAGTCTACTTAATTCTAGTTTACCCCATAATATATCTACACAAAAAATGTGATATCAGTGGCTACATTCGTTTTTGAGTGTTACGAAGTCCATACCTCAAACCCACGCAAAGATACATGATTATTTTAAATAAAAATATGTCCTGCATATTGTAATGCCAGAAATGTAAAGTAATAAATATTTGGAAGGATTAAAAAATAATGGAACCAGGAATGCGGGCGGATTATCCCCACGCTAAGCAGATGGGCGATAATATACAGGTGGCCCCATATCTTACATACCACGCCCATGTTTACATACCACGCTAAGCCGTTTGGCGGCAACCGAGACGGCGACGCCATGTCTACGGATTAGCCCTCAGCTCTACATTTCAGCACGTGGACCGCCGACCGAAAAAGGGATATAAGTGAGAGTTGCTCGAAGTGGGAGTCAGAATTGGTCAAGGCAGGCTGTTGGAGTTAGACTAGTCAAGAAGAAGCGACGGTAGCAGAGTTCAGAGTTGTGTGTGCGTCTCTGATATAGGAATTCGAAGGAGAGCTCATGGCCATCTGGTATTGCAAGTGTAAAGTGTGACAAAGCATCGGTGTTACCCAAGTTATATGAAAGAAGATCAGGTACCGTACAATTAAACTATATGAGGATAACCTCTGTGTCTAAATTTGTGTTTTTAAGGAAAAGCTAATTAATGCATCCCACCACGTGCTCCAACCAAATATCAATTCATCTGGCATTACACCCCCCGAACTACCATTGAGATGTATTCCACTATTGTGATATTTATTTAATTTGTAAAACTAAAGAGTGTAAATTGAGTATGTGATAAATAAATGTTTGTTCCTCTACTATTAACCTTAATTTTTAGTTTGTTAACTTAGTATCCCGTTAAGCACAGAAATAGGTGGGTTTTGCGGCCACCAACGCAATGTACACAGCAGTAAGTTTTAGAACAGATTACATGTATAATTAATATACTAATAAATAATTAATTTTAATGTAAAATGCATTTTTGACAATATTAATTTTAATCAACAAAATTAATAATCGGCACATTTGGTGCTCGTGACTTTAGCAGTAACGGGAATAAAATAAGGATTTATGAAATTAATAAAAATAAAAGGAATAATAATAATAAAAAATAAATATTGATAAGGTTGGACAACTGGTGGCGACATAGATGATTGTGAAAATATTGTGCACAATTCTCATTTCTCCTTATGTTATATGTATGATTATGTAAAGTTTTATCAATGAAATGGAAAAAATGGTTCTTCTAAATGAGATCGAAGGTATAATTAGAAAAATGGGATATAGGAATGGGACCAGTTAAAAAAGTGGTGAAAAGTTCAATAAATATCAATTAAAAATTATAGTAAATTGGATAGAAATAATAAAAATATGGATATTCCAGTAATGCAGATCCTGCCATTATTTAGTGGGAGTAAGGAGGAAGATATAAATTTCTTTATAAAACAATTTGATGAATTAGCGGAGTTAGCAAGTTGGAAGGAAGAGCATAAAGTGGCTATCATTAAAACCAGATTAAAAGATAAGGCTATGCAGTTTTTAATTCAAAACCCTGAATTACAAAACGAAAAGGAGTTTGATAAAATAAAAATATTACTAATAAATAAATTTTCAAACAGAATAACGATAACGCAAGAACAGGACGCTTTCAATAAAATAAAACAAACGCCTGATATGTCAGTGGACGAGCTTGTGCTAAAAATAAAAAACGCAGCGCGTAAATTTTTGAACCTTAAGGATACAACAGATGGAGAGGTAGAGAAAATAACCAATAAAATAATGTTGGGAAAATTCATTAGCGCATTACGCCCTGATTTGGCAATTGAAGTGAAGAAAAAAGATCCGCAGCGGTTTGAAGATGCCATAAAAGATGCCGAACTGTTTGAAATAATTCTTAATGATAGGACTCCAGAAGAATCACATAACGAACTGAAAGAAATGTTACTTACAACACAGGTTCAAGATTTGACTTTAGAAATTAATAAATTAAAATTGCAAAATATACCAAATCAATCCATGGAACGAGCTGTTTTTTGCATAGGGTGCGGAAAAAATGGACATTATTTCTCAGATTGCTGGTACAATGAGTGTAATACTGCATTTGCAAGGAATCCCAAACGAATGAATTATCAGCAATATGGGTTGGAGCAAACAAATTATATCAGAGGAAACAGAAACGAAAATCTCAGAAATTTTGAACGAGGAGGATATGATAGAAATAATAGGGAATATCAAGGAAATAATAATGATCAAAGAAATTATTACGATCAATTAGAAACCAACGTAGAAAATAGAGAGAGGCAAAGTATAAGAGGAAATTTTAGGGGGCGCAACGGAAGAAATATAAGATCAAACACATATGAGAGAAACAATAATAATAGTAATTTAAACTAAGAGCTGGAATTTGGGACCAAGGAACGAATCGTACAAATTCCAGAGAAATAAATAAATTCGGTTCACAAACATATAGAAATAACAAAAATGGAGATGACTGGCAAAACTATACAAATTTGAAGAGAGGACAATATTATGAAAATAATGATAAAGCAAAATATGATACCAAAAGTATCCTTTCAAGCGAATGTGAAAACGTATCTAGCCCACAATTACCGATGGTAGAAATAGATTGCAAAGGAATAAAAATAATAAGTGTAATTGATAGTGGGGCTCAAGTTAGTATTATAGATTTGGAAACATTTCAAAAACTAAAACAGAATAGAAATGTAAAAATAAAATACATAACCAGAAGAGTAATACTTCAGACGTTTACTAAAGAAAATATAGAATTTTTAAATTGCATTCAATTTTCATTTAGAATTGGGGAAAAGGCATGCAAAAATTATTTTTTCGTGACAAAACAGAACTTTCAGGGGCAATATAAAATGCTTTTAGGCTACGACTTTTTATCCTCACATAAAGTAATTTTAAATACAAAAGATAACGAAGTACAATTTGGGAATACTGCGATTAAATTGTATAAAAGTGAAAATACAAACCCAATACAGAATTCAAAACAAAAACCACAAAGCCAGGGAATTCGTGATGAAAATAGATATAATAGTAATTATGAAAATTATAATACTGATGACGACGAATATGAGGAAATAAATAGTTGTTATAATGAATCCAATAATGAGAATGAAGATAGAATAAGCGATGATAATGATGACGACGAATATGAGGAAATAAATAATTGTTGTAATGAATTCAATAATGAGAATGAAGGTAGAATAAGCGAGGATAATGAAAGCGATAACGATAGAAAAAACTCTAATATGCAAAATTGTAGCACTCGCGATAAAGTAAATGATGAAAAATGGTTACCAAGTTCTAATGAAAGTAATAAGAATAAGAATGTTAAAAAGAAAGAGGAAAAGCAGATTTTCGCTAAATTGAAAAGAAAAATAACATTAAAGCCAGGGGAGTCAGAAATAGTCCAATTGATTTTGTCACAGGAAATAAATGAGGGACAGGATGTTTTATTTTCTCCAATAAAAATGGCAAGAACATTAATCACGGATGAAGCGATCCAAAGTATAGAAAATAAAAATAAGATTAGAATGTTGTTATACAATGAAAAAAATTGCCAAATTACACTTAATAAAAATATGAACGTGGGTATAATAACAGAACAAATCGAAATTGTTGATACAAAAAATAAAAGCAGTAAACCCACGTTGGAAATTAATAATATTCAAAATTTAAATAAAACAGATTATCAACAAATTCGGGAATTAAGAAAGAAAGAAATATCTCCAGACGATTTTCAAGTACAG
Organism: Amaurobius ferox; assembly: GCA_951213105.1. NCBI lineage: Eukaryota > Metazoa > Arthropoda > Arachnida > Araneae > Amaurobiidae > Amaurobius > Amaurobius ferox. The sequence continues at coordinate 26,601,663 of OX578154.1, forward strand.
CACTTAAATAAGGAAGATAGAAATAAAGTTATTGCATTAATGATGACCAATACAGAGGTTTTTTCAAAGTCATATGCTACCCTAGGTAAAACATCAGCAATAGTACCGAAAATCGAACTTATGCACAATTATCCTATTCAGAGTCGACCATACCCAATTCCGAGAGCAGTACGAGAAATTGCGCAAAAAGAAATTAGGGAATTATTGGAAAATGACATTATTGAAAGTTCACAAAGCACGTACGCTAGTCCCATTATTCTTGTAAAGAAACCAAGTAAACCAAATGAAGAACCTAAATATAGACTTGCTATTGATTATAGGGCCATAAACGCGTATTTACCACTTTTGCCAATAAACTTACCAAAGATGAAGGATATATTACAAAATATCGCTGGTAGTAAAATTTATACAGTTATGGATTTGAAGGCGGCGTTTTTTCAGATCGAACTAAGAAAACAAGATAGAAAGGCCTTAACGTTCACAACTTTTATGGGAAATTTTAATCCTAAAAGAATTCCGTTTGGTCTTAAAAACTCAGGAGCATATTTTCAACTTTTAATGAACAAAGTGTTAGGAGATCTATCAGAGTTAAAAATATACTTTTACTTAGATGACTTAGTCATATGCGCACAAAATAACGACGAAATGTTAGAGAAAATCAAAATTGTTTTCCAAAGATTGAAAGAAAATAATTTAACACTCGACCCGGCGAAGTTACAGATATGCAAATCGCAAATTGAATTTTTAGGATATAAAGTAAATGCGAATGGTATAAGCCCATCAATAAAAAACTGTGCAAAAGTGCAAAATTTCAAACAACCCCAAACGGTTAAACAAGTAAAAAGCTTTCTTGGGACAACAAACTATTTTAGAGGTCTGATAAAAAATTATGCACAAATTGCAGAACAGTTGGTAAATTTGACAAAAAAGAATGTTAGGTTCGAGTGGAATAATGAATGTAGAAAAGCTTTTGAAAAATTAAAAAATGCAATTTTTAAAGAACCAGTTGTAAGACAGCCTGATGAAGTAAACCCGTTTGTCTTAACTACGGATGGCTCAGGTAAGGGAATTAGTAGTATTTTGATGCAAAGGGTAAATGGAGTCGATCATGTTATCGAATTTTATTCAAGACCTGTGAACCCGGCAGAGAAGCGTTATCCTGCAATAAAGCTAGAATTGCTAGCTATACACGCATCCTTACAACACTTCAGAGAATATCTGTTCGGAAGGAGTTTCACCTTGCTGAGTGACGCAAAATCCCTTATGTACCACATAAAATTAGATAAAATGCCAAATATCATATCGAGGTGGCTAATTGACATAAGTCAGTATGATTTTAAATTCAAATATCAAAAAGGTGAAAATAACGCAAGTGATTATTGCTCGAGATATGTATTTGACAATGATAACCAAATCAAATATGTAAATACTTTAATTAAAAATGATGAGATAAATGTGGAGAAAATATTAGAGCAACAAATGGTAGATGAAAAATTAAGTAAAATTAGAGAGGAATTACAAAAAGGAAGAAACCGATATCACAATAACAAGGTATACTATATTGATAGCCAAAATAAACTGTTAATGGTAAAGAAGGAAAATAAAAGACAAACGTATAGGAAAATAAATGAGAGTAAGATTGTAATACCGCACTCGCTAAAGGGAAAGATAATAGAGATAGCACATTTCCCTCATTTCGGAATAAAAAAGACATACCAATTACTTTCAAGAAAATATTTTTGGATAGGGGCTTTCCAAGACGTGGAAAATTTTTGTAAGTCTTGTAATCAATGCTTATTTGTAAAACACAAAAATATACCACCAACCAGACTTCAGGCTATGCCAGAAATATTAAAACCAGGAATATATTTACAACTGGATTGCGTAGGAAAACTACCGCGCAGTAATGGAGGAAATAATTTTGTAATTACAATTGTAGACATGTTTTCACGATACTTTGAGGCCTATGCAGTCAGAGACATTACTGCTAAAACAATAGTGAATAAGCTAACAAACTTCGTGACAACTTATGGAGTTCCAATTATTATTCAAAGCGATAATGCTCAAATTTTTAAAAGTAAAGAATACATAGATTTTACAAATGCATTAAATATTGAAAGGCGATACAGTTCGGTTTATTTCCCAAGTTCTTTAGGTCGTTGTGAAAGAATACACAGAGACATGAAACAATGTATAATGCGTTTGTCAAAGACTACGTTTGAATGGGATGAATCTTTAAAATGGTTTAAGTTTTATGTGAATAACACTATTAACAGTAATACAGGATTTGAGCCTTCATTCCTGTTCTATCTTAGAGATTTATCATTGCCATTTGAAAATATTAAACAAACAAACATACCAAGTAAGGAAGAAATAGATATAATGTATAGTGATGTAAATAATTATAAAAATTATGTGGCACAGCATTTAAAAAATATAGATAAAGTCGTGAAAGACGCATCGGAACAACAAAAGCTGATAAATGACAAACAAATAAAGAAATATAAAATAGTGAGAAAAAACGATATATTTATAGGAGCGACAGTGTACCTAAAAAAGTTCCTAAAACCAAGGGTATTAGAGGATCGATATGATGGACCATTTAGAATTACGAAATTAGTCCGAAATAATAATGTTATAATATGTCTTAAAAGTGATGAAAATAAAACTTATAAAGTGCACATAAATAAACTATACATGGCAGCGGAGCGAAAACAATATTTGAAAGATAGTGACGAAAGCGAATCAAACCACACACACACACAGGACAAAGAAAAAAATCAAAATGAGAAAGTGATTAGAAATAATGATCAAAGTCAAATTAAGGAAGGGAAGGTCACTAAAGAAAAGCAATTAAACTGTGAAAATAATAGAAATGATGATGAGGTTTGTTATAATGCCAGAGGGTATAATTTTCGCCCTCGAATTGTTGTAAATAGTAATTTCATAAAACAAAGAATATGAAAAATATGTAAAAAGTTTGTAATTAATGTCATAAATAGAAATTGATAATTGAGTGTATATGTATATGTTTTAAATTGTGGATATAAGTATATTTCAAAAAGTATGTTATGTATTTCTGACATTACATATATGGCAAGTTCAAAAAAAAAAAAAAAAAAAAAAAAAGTGAAATAACAAAGTAATTTATAAATAATATGGTGGTATGGAATTCAACCATAACCAAGAATCGGAAGTTGATAGTTGCACTACTACAATATGTTACAAAATGAAATGATAACAAGAAAATGTATAATAATAATAAAGTAATGAATGCTGTTATGTAATGATATGTCGTATGTAAATAATTATGTAAAAGGAGAAATGAAAATTATGCATTGCAAATAATATATATCAAAATTTACAATTTAATAATAATGTGAATGTTGGTAATCCTCATGTAATTTATGGTACATTGTGTCAATTATGAATAATGGACTAACTTGACAGGGAACTATCAAGAAACTACAAAGAACTATCAAAGCTATGAGTTGTACGAGGCTAAAAAGTGGAACTCAGCCTTTCTCACGATGGATGAACTTATGTGTTTGCGAGGAACCATTGTGAACTTAATTTCTTGCCACTGGGGTGAAACTGTGGGAGAGTAACTTTTGGACTTTTTTTTTCGCGGGGGGGTGAGAATGTAATGCCAGAAATGTAAAGTAATAAATATTTGGAAGGATTAAAAAATAATGGAACCAGGAATGCGGGCGGATTATCCCCACGCTTAGCAGATGGGCGATAATATACAGGTGGCCCCATATCTTACATACCACGCCCATGTTTACATACCACGCTAAGCCGTTTGGCGGCAACCGAGACGGCGACGCCATGTCTACGGATTAGCCCTCAGCTCTACATTTCAGCACGTGGACCGCCGACCGAAAAAGGGATATAAGTGAGAGTTGCTCGAAGTGGGAGTCAGAATTGGTCAAGGCAGGCTGTTGGAGTTAGACTAGTCAAGAAGAAGCGACGGTAGCAGAGTTCAGAGTTGTGTGTGCGTCTCTGATATAGGAATTCGAAGGAGAGCTCATGGCCATCTGGTATTGCAAGTGTAAAGTGTGACAAAGCATCGGTGTTACCCAAGTTATATGAAAGAAGATCAGGTACCGTACAATTAAACTATATGAGGATAACCTCTGTGTCTAAATTTGTGTTTTTAAGGAAAAGCTAATTAATGCATCCCACCACGTGCTCCAACCAAATATCAATTCATCTGGCATTACACCCCCCGAACTACCATTGAGATGTATTCCACTATTGTGATATTTATTTAATTTGTAAAACTAAAGAGTGTAAATTGAGTATGTGATAAATAAATGTTTGTTCCTTTACTATTAACCTTAATTTTTAGTTTGTTAACTTAGTATCCCGTTAAGCACAGAAATAGGTGGGTTTTGCGGCCACCAACGCAATGTACACAGCAGTAAGTTTTAGAACAGATTACATGTATAATTAATATACTAATAAATAATTAATTTTAATGTAAAATGCATTTTTGACAATATTAATTTTAATCAACAAAATTAATAATCGGCACATTTGGTGCTCGTGACTTTAGCAGTAACGGGAATAAAATAAGGATTTATGAAATTAATAAAAATAAAAGGAATAATAATAATAATAAAAAATAAATATTGATAAGGTTGGACAACTGGTGGCGACATAGATGATTGTGAAAATATTGTGCACAATTCTCATTTCTCCTTATGTTATATGTATGATTATGTAAAGTTTTATCAATGAAATGGAAAAAATGGTTCTTCTAAATGAGATCGAAGGTATAATTAGAAAAATGGGATATAGGAATGGGACCAGTTAAAAAAGTGGTGAAAAGTTCAATAAATATCAATTAAAAATTATAGTAAATTGGATAGAAATAATAAAAATATGGATATTCCAGTAATGCAGATCCTGCCATTATTTAGTGGGAGTAAGGAGGAAGATATAAATTTCTTTATAAAACAATTTGATGAATTAGCGGAGTTAGCAAGTTGGAAGGAAGAGCATAAAGTGGCTATCATTAAAACCAGATTAAAAGATAAGGCTATGCAGTTTTTAATTCAAAACCCTGAATTACAAAACGAAAAGGAGTTTGATAAAATAAAAATATTACTAATAAATAAATTTTCAAACAGAATAACGATAACGCAAGAACAGGACGCTTTCAATAAAATAAAACAAACGCCTGATATGTCAGTGGACGAGCTTGTGCTAAAAATAAAAAACGCAGCGCGTAAATTTTTGAACCTTAAGGATACAACAGATGGAGAGGTAGAGAAAATAACCAATAAAATAATGTTGGGAAAATTCATTAGCGCATTACGCCCTGATTTGGCAATTGAAGTGAAGAAAAAAGATCCGCAGCGGTTTGAAGATGCCATAAAAGATGCCGAACTGTTTGAAATAATTCTTAATGATAGGACTCCAGAAGAATCACATAACGAACTGAAAGAAATGTTACTTACAACACAGGTTCAAGATTTGACTTTAGAAATTAATAAATTAAAATTGCAAAATATACCAAATCAATCCATGGAACGAGCTGTTTTTTGCATAGGGTGCGGAAAAAATGGACATTATTTCTCAGATTGCTGGTACAATGAGTGTAATACTGCATTTGCAAGGAATCCCAAACGAATGAATTATCAGCAATATGGGTTGGAGCAAACAAATTATATCAGAGGAAACAGAAACGAAAATCTCAGAAATTTTGAACGAGGAGGATATGATAGAAATAATAGGGAATATCAAGGAAATAATAATGATCAAAGAAATTATTACGATCAATTAGAAACCAACGTAGAAAATAGAGAGAGGCAAAGTATAAGAGGAAATTTTAGGGGGCGCAACGGAAGAAATATAAGATCAAACACATATGAGAGAAACAATAATAATAGTAATTTAAACTAAGAGCTGGAATTTGGGACCAAGGAACGAATCGTACAAATTCCAGAGAAATAAATAAATTCGGTTCACAAACATATAGAAATAACAAAAATGGAGATGACTGGCAAAACTATACAAATTTGAAGAGAGGACAATATTATGAAAATAATGATAAAGCAAAATATGATACCAAAAGTATCCTTTCAAGCGAATGTGAAAACGTATCTAGCCCACAATTACCGATGGTAGAAATAGATTGCAAAGGAATAAAAATAATAAGTGTAATTGATAGTGGGGCTCAAGTTAGTATTATAGATTTGGAAACATTTCAAAAACTAAAACAGAATAGAAATGTAAAAATAAAATACATAACCAGAAGAGTAATACTTCAGACGTTTACTAAAGAAAATATAGAATTTTTAAATTGCATTCAATTTTCATTTAGAATTGGGGAAAAGGCATGCAAAAATTATTTTTTCGTGACAAAACAGAACTTTCAGGGGCAATATAAAATGCTTTTAGGCTACGACTTTTTATCCTCACATAAAGTAATTTTAAATACAAAAGATAACGAAGTACAATTTGGGAATACTGCGATTAAATTGTATAAAAGTGAAAATACAAACCCAATACAGAATTCAAAACAAAAACCACAAAGCCAGGGAATTCGTGATGAAAATAGATATAATAGTAATTATGAAAATTATAATACTGATGACGACGAATATGAGGAAATAAATAGTTGTTATAATGAATCCAATAATGAGAATGAAGATAGAATAAGCGATGATAATGATGACGACGAATATGAGGAAATAAATAATTGTTGTAATGAATTCAATAATGAGAATGAAGGTAGAATAAGCGAGGATAATGAAAGCGATAACGATAGAAAAAACTCTAATATGCAAAATTGTAGCACTCGCGATAAAGTAAATGATGAAAAATGGTTACCAAGTTCTAATGAAAGTAATAAGAATAAGAATGTTAAAAAGAAAGAGGAAAAGCAGATTTTCGCTAAATTGAAAAGAAAAATAACATTAAAGCCAGGGGAGTCAGAAATAGTCCAATTGATTTTGTCACAGGAAATAAATGAGGGACAGGATGTTTTATTTTCTCCAATAAAAATGGCAAGAACATTAATCACGGATGAAGCGATCCAAAGTATAGAAAATAAAAATAAGATTAGAATGTTGTTATACAATGAAAAAAATTGCCAAATTACACTTAATAAAAATATGAACGTGGGTATAATAACAGAACAAATCGAAATTGTTGATACAAAAAATAAAAGCAGTAAACCCACGTTGGAAATTAATAATATTCAAAATTTAAATAAAACAGATTATCAACAAATTCGGGAATTAAGAAAGAAAGAAATATCTCCAGACGATTTTCAAGTACAGCACTTAAATAAGGAAGATAGAAATAAAGTTATTGCATTAATGATGACCAATACAGAGGTTTTTTCAAAGTCATATGCTACCCTAGGTAAAACATCAGCAATAGTACCGAAAATCGAACTTATGCACAATTATCCTATTCAGAGTCGACCATACCCAATTCCGAGAGCAGTACGAGAAATTGCGCAAAAAGAAATTAGGGAATTATTGGAAAATGACATTATTGAAAGTTCACAAAGCACGTACGCTAGTCCCATTATTCTTGTAAAGAAACCAAGTAAACCAAATGAAGAACCTAAATATAGACTTGCTATTGATTATAGGGCCATAAACGCGTATTTACCACTTTTGCCAATAAACTTACCAAAGATGAAGGATATATTACAAAATATCGCTGGTAGTAAAATTTATACAGTTATGGATTTGAAGGCGGCGTTTTTTCAGATCGAACTAAGAAAACAAGATAGAAAGGCCTTAACGTTCACAACTTTTATGGGAAATTTTAATCCTAAAAGAATTCCGTTTGGTCTTAAAAACTCAGGAGCATATTTTCAACTTTTAATGAACAAAGTGTTAGGAGATCTATCAGAGTTAAAAATATACTTTTACTTAGATGACTTAGTCATATGCGCACAAAATAACGACGAAATGTTAGAGAAAATCAAAATTGTTTTCCAAAGATTGAAAGAAAATAATTTAACACTCGACCCGGCGAAGTTACAGATATGCAAATCGCAAATTGAATTTTTAGGATATAAAGTAAATGCGAATGGTATAAGCCCATCAATAAAAAACTGTGCAAAAGTGCAAAATTTCAAACAACCCCAAACGGTTAAACAAGTAAAAAGCTTTCTTGGGACAACAAACTATTTTAGAGGTCTGATAAAAAATTATGCACAAATTGCAGAACAGTTGGTAAATTTGACAAAAAAGAATGTTAGGTTCGAGTGGAATAATGAATGTAGAAAAGCTTTTGAAAAATTAAAAAATGCAATTTTTAAAGAACCAGTTGTAAGACAGCCTGATGAAGTAAACCCGTTTGTCTTAACTACGGATGGCTCAGGTAAGGGAATTAGTAGTATTTTGATGCAAAGGGTAAATGGAGTCGATCATGTTATCGAATTTTATTCAAGACCTGTGAACCCGGCAGAGAAGCGTTATCCTGCAATAAAGCTAGAATTGCTAGCTATACACGCATCCTTACAACACTTCAGAGAATATCTGTTCGGAAGGAGTTTCACCTTGCTGAGTGACGCAAAATCCCTTATGTACCACATAAAATTAGATAAAATGCCAAATATCATATCGAGGTGGCTAATTGACATAAGTCAGTATGATTTTAAATTCAAATATCAAAAAGGTGAAAATAACGCAAGTGATTATTGCTCGAGATATGTATTTGACAATGATAACCAAATCAAATATGTAAATACTTTAATTAAAAATGATGAGATAAATGTGGAGAAAATATTAGAGCAACAAATGGTAGATGAAAAATTAAGTAAAATTAGAGAGGAATTACAAAAAGGAAGAAACCGATATCACAATAACAAGGTATACTATATTGATAGCCAAAATAAACTGTTAATGGTAAAGAAGGAAAATAAAAGACAAACGTATAGGAAAATAAATGAGAGTAAGATTGTAATACCGCACTCGCTAAAGGGAAAGATAATAGAGATAGCACATTTCCCTCATTTCGGAATAAAAAAGACATACCAATTACTTTCAAGAAAATATTTTTGGATAGGGGCTTTCCAAGACGTGGAAAATTTTTGTAAGTCTTGTAATCAATGCTTATTTGTAAAACACAAAAATATACCACCAACCAGACTTCAGGCTATGCCAGAAATATTAAAACCAGGAATATATTTACAACTGGATTGCGTAGGAAAACTACCGCGCAGTAATGGAGGAAATAATTTTGTAATTACAATTGTAGACATGTTTTCACGATACTTTGAGGCCTATGCAGTCAGAGACATTACTGCTAAAACAATAGTGAATAAGCTAACAAACTTCGTGACAACTTATGGAGTTCCAATTATTATTCAAAGCGATAATGCTCAAATTTTTAAAAGTAAAGAATACATAGATTTTACAAATGCATTAAATATTGAAAGGCGATACAGTTCGGTTTATTTCCCAAGTTCTTTAGGTCGTTGTGAAAGAATACACAGAGACATGAAACAATGTATAATGTGTTTGTCAAAGACTACGTTTGAATGGGATGAATCTTTAAAATGGTTTAAGTTTTATGTGAATAACACTATTAACAGTAATACAGGATTTGAGCCTTCATTCCTGTTCTATCTTAGAGATTTATCATTGCCATTTGAAAATATTAAACAAACAAACATACCAAGTAAGGAAGAAATAGATATAATGTATAGTGATGTAAATAATTATAAAAATTATGTGGCACAGCATTTAAAAAATATAGATAAAGTCGTGAAAGACGCATCGGAACAACAAAAGCTGATAAATGACAAACAAATAAAGAAATATAAAATAGTGAGAAAAAACGATATATTTATAGGAGCGACAGTGTACCTAAAAAAGTTCCTAAAACCAAGGGTATTAGAGGATCGATATGATGGACCATTTAGAATTACGAAATTAGTCCGAAATAATAATGTTATAATATGTCTTAAAAGTGATGAAAATAAAACTTATAAAGTGCACATAAATAAACTATACATGGCAGCGGAGCGAAAACAATATTTGAAAGATAGTGACGAAAGCGAATCAAACCACACACACACACAGGACAAAGAAAAAAATCAAAATGAGAAAGTGATTAGAAATAATGATCAAAGTCAAATTAAGGAAGGGAAGGTCACTAAAGAAAAGCAATTAAACTGTGAAAATAATAGAAATGATGATGAGGTTTGTTATAATGCCAGAGGGTATAATTTTCGCCCTCGAATTGTTGTAAATAGTAATTTCATAAAACAAAGAATATGAAAAATATGTAAAAAGTTTGTAATTAATGTCATAAATAGAAATTGATAATTGAGTGTATATGTATATGTTTTAAATTGTGGATATAAGTATATTTCAAAAAGTATGTTATGTATTTCTGACATTACATATATGGCAAGTTCAAAAAAAAAAAAAAAAAAAAAAAAAAAAGTGAAATAACAAAGTAATTTATAAATAATATGGTGGTATGGAATTCAACCATAACCAAGAATCGGAAGTTGATAGTTGCACTACTACAATATGTTACAAAATGAAATGATAACAAGAAAATGTATAATAATAATAAAGTAATGAATGCTGTTATGTAATGATATGTCGTATGTAAATAATTATGTAAAAGGAGAAATGAAAATTATGCATTGCAAATAATATATATCAAAATTTACAATTTAATAATAATGTGAATGTTGGTAATCCTCATGTAATTTATGGTACATTGTGTCAATTATGAATAATGGACTAACTTGACAGGGAACTATCAAGAAACTACAAAGAACTATCAAAGCTATGAGTTGTACGAGGCTAAAAAGTGGAACTCAGCCTTTCTCACGATGGATGAACTTATGTGTTTGCGAGGAACCATTGTGAACTTAATTTCTTGCCACTGGGGTGAAACTGTGGGAGAGTAACTTTTGGACTTTTTTTTTCGCGGGGGGGTGAGAATGTAATGCCAGAAATGTAAAGTAATAAATATTTGGAAGGATTAAAAAATAATGGAACCAGGAATGCGGGCGGATTATCCCCACGCTAAGCAGATGGGCGATAATATACAGGTGGCCCCATATCTTACATACCACGCCCATGTTTACATACCACGCTAAGCCGTTTGGCGGCAACCGAGACGGCGACGCCATGTCTACGGATTAGCCCTCAGCTCTACATTTCAGCACGTGGACCGCCGACCGAAAAAGGGATATAAGTGAGAGTTGCTCGAAGTGGGAGTCAGAATTGGTCAAGGCAGGCTGTTGGAGTTAGACTAGTCAAGAAGAAGCGACGGTAGCAGAGTTCAGAGTTGTGTGTGCGTCTCTGATATAGGAATTCGAAGGAGAGCTCATGGCCATCTGGTATTGCAAGTGTAAAGTGTGACAAAGCATCGGTGTTACCCAAGTTATATGAAAGAAGATCAGGTACCGTACAATTAAACTATATGAGGATAACCTCTGTGTCTAAATTTGTGTTTTTAAGGAAAAGCTAATTAATGCATCCCACCACGTGCTCCAACCAAATATCAATTCATCTGGCATTACACCCCCCGAACTACCATTGAGATGTATTCCACTATTGTGATATTTATTTAATTTGTAAAACTAAAGAGTGTAAATTGAGTATGTGATAAATAAATGTTTGTTCCTTTACTATTAACCTTAATTTTTAGTTTGTTAACTTAGTATCCCGTTAAGCACAGAAATAGGTGGGTTTTGCGGCCACCAACGCAATGTACACAGCAGTAAGTTTTAGAACAGATTACATGTATAATTAATATACTAATAAATAATTAATTTTAATGTAAAATGCATTTTTGACAATATTAATTTTAATCAACAAAATTAATAATCGGCACATTTGGTGCTCGTGACTTTAGCAGTAACGGGAATAAAATAAGGATTTATGAAATTAATAAAAATAAAAGGAATAATAATAATAATAAAAAATAAATATTGATAAGGTTGGACAACTGGTGGCGACATAGATGATTGTGAAAATATTGTGCACAATTCTCATTTCTCCTTATGTTATATGTATGATTATGTAAAGTTTTATCAATGAAATGGAAAAAATGGTTCTTCTAAATGAGATCGAAGGTATAATTAGAAAAATGGGATATAGGAATGGGACCAGTTAAAAAAGTGGTGAAAAGTTCAATAAATATCAATTAAAAATTATAGTAAATTGGATAGAAATAATAAAAATATGGATATTCCAGTAATGCAGATCCTGCCATTATTTAGTGGGAGTAAGGAGGAAGATATAAATTTCTTTATAAAACAATTTGATGAATTAGCGGAGTTAGCAAGTTGGAAGGAAGAGCATAAAGTGGCTATCATTAAAACCAGATTAAAAGATAAGGCTATGCAGTTTTTAATTCAAAACCCTGAATTACAAAACGAAAAGGAGTTTGATAAAATAAAAATATTACTAATAAATAAATTTTCAAACAGAATAACGATAACGCAAGAACAGGACGCTTTCAATAAAATAAAACAAACGCCTGATATGTCAGTGGACGAGCTTGTGCTAAAAATAAAAAACGCAGCGCGTAAATTTTTGAACCTTAAGGATACAACAGATGGAGAGGTAGAGAAAATAACCAATAAAATAATGTTGGGAAAATTCATTAGCGCATTACGCCCTGATTTGGCAATTGAAGTGAAGAAAAAAGATCCGCAGCGGTTTGAAGATGCCATAAAAGATGCCGAACTGTTTGAAATAATTCTTAATGATAGGACTCCAGAAGAATCACATAACGAACTGAAAGAAATGTTACTTACAACACAGGTTCAAGATTTGACTTTAGAAATTAATAAATTAAAATTGCAAAATATACCAAATCAATCCATGGAACGAGCTGTTTTTTGCATAGGGTGCGGAAAAAATGGACATTATTTCTCAGATTGCTGGTACAATGAGTGTAATACTGCATTTGCAAGGAATCCCAAACGAATGAATTATCAGCAATATGGGTTGGAGCAAACAAATTATATCAGAGGAAACAGAAACGAAAATCTCAGAAATTTTGAACGAGGAGGATATGATAGAAATAATAGGGAATATCAAGGAAATAATAATGATCAAAGAAATTATTACGATCAATTAGAAACCAACGTAGAAAATAGAGAGAGGCAAAGTATAAGAGGAAATTTTAGGGGGCGCAACGGAAGAAATATAAGATCAAACACATATGAGAGAAACAATAATAATAGTAATTTAAACTAAGAGCTGGAATTTGGGACCAAGGAACGAATCGTACAAATTCCAGAGAAATAAATAAATTCGGTTCACAAACATATAGAAATAACAAAAATGGAGATGACTGGCAAAACTATACAAATTTGAAGAGAGGACAATATTATGAAAATAATGATAAAGCAAAATATGATACCAAAAGTATCCTTTCAAGCGAATGTGAAAACGTATCTAGCCCACAATTACCGATGGTAGAAATAGATTGCAAAGGAATAAAAATAATAAGTGTAATTGATAGTGGGGCTCAAGTTAGTATTATAGATTTGGAAACATTTCAAAAACTAAAACAGAATAGAAATGTAAAAATAAAATACATAACCAGAAGAGTAATACTTCAGACGTTTACTAAAGAAAATATAGAATTTTTAAATTGCATTCAATTTTCTTTAGAATTGGGGAAAAGGCATGCAAAAATTATTTTTTCGTGACAAAACAGAACTTTCAGGGGCAATATAAAATGCTTTTAGGCTACGACTTTTTATCCTCACATAAAGTAATTTTAAATACAAAAGATAACGAAGTACAATTTGGGAATACTGCGATTAAATTGTATAAAAGTGAAAATACAAACCCAATACAGAATTCAAAACAAAAACCACAAAGCCAGGGAATTCGTGATGAAAATAGATATAATAGTAATTATGAAAATTATAATACTGATGACGACGAATATGAGGAAATAAATAGTTGTTATAATGAATCCAATAATGAGAATGAAGATAGAATAAGCGATGATAATGATGACGACGAATATGAGGAAATAAATAATTGTTGTAATGAATTCAATAATGAGAATGAAGGTAGAATAAGCGAGGATAATGAAAGCGATAACGATAGAAAAAACTCTAATATGCAAAATTGTAGCACTCGCGATAAAGTAAATGATGAAAAATGGTTACCAAGTTCTAATGAAAGTAATAAGAATAAGAATGTTAAAAAGAAAGAGGAAAAGCAGATTTTCGCTAAATTGAAAAGAAAAATAACATTAAAGCCAGGGGAGTCAGAAAAGTGATTAGAAATAATGATCAAAGTCAAATTAAGGAAGGGAAGGTCACTAAAGAAAAGCAATTAAACTGTGAAAATAATAGAAATGATGATGAGGTTTGTTATAATGCCAGAGGGTATAATTTTCGCCCTCGAATTGTTGTAAATAGTAATTTCATAAAACAAAGAATATGAAAAATATGTAAAAAGTTTGTAATTAATGTCATAAATAGAAATTGATAATTGAGTGTATATGTATATGTTTTAAATTGTGGATATAAGTATATTTCAAAAAGTATGTTATGTATTTCTGACATTACATATATGGCAAGTTCAAAAAAAAAAAAAAAAAAAAAAAAAAAAAGTGAAATAACAAAGTAATTTATAAATAATATGGTGGTATGGAATTCAACCATAACCAAGAATCGGAAGTTGATAGTTGCACTACTACAATATGTTACAAAATGAAATGATAACAAGAAAATGTATAATAATAATAAAGTAATGAATGCTGTTATGTAATGATATGTCGTATGTAAATAATTATGTAAAAGGAGAAATGAAAATTATGCATTGCAAATAATATATATCAAAATTTACAATTTAATAATAATGTGAATGTTGGTAATCCTCATGTAATTTATGGTACATTGTGTCAATTATGAATAATGGACTAACTTGACAGGGAACTATCAAGAAACTACAAAGAACTATCAAAGCTATGAGTTGTACGAGGCTAAAAAGTGGAACTCAGCCTTTCTCACGATGGATGAACTTATGTGTTTGCGAGGAACCATTGTGAACTTAATTTCTTGCCACTGGGGTGAAACTGTGGGAGAGTAACTTTTGGACTTTTTTTTTCGCGGGGGGGTGAGAATGTAATGCCAGAAATGTAAAGTAATAAATATTTGGAAGGATTAAAAAATAATGGAACCAGGAATGCGGGCGGATTATCCCCACGCTAAGCAGATGGGCGATAATATACAGGTGGCCCCATATCTTACATACCACGCCCATGTTTACATACCACGCTAAGCCGTTTGGCGGCAACCGAGACGGCGACGCCATGTCTACGGATTAGCCCTCAGCTCTACATTTCAGCACGTGGACCGCCGACCGAAAAAGGGATATAAGTGAGAGTTGCTCGAAGTGGGAGTCAGAATTGGTCAAGGCAGGCTGTTGGAGTTAGACTAGTCAAGAAGAAGCGACGGTAGCAGAGTTCAGAGTTGTGTGTGCGTCTCTGATATAGGAATTCGAAGGAGAGCTCATGGCCATCTGGTATTGCAAGTGTAAAGTGTGACAAAGCATCGGTGTTACCCAAGTTATATGAAAGAAGATCAGGTACCGTACAATTAAACTATATGAGGATAACCTCTGTGTCTAAATTTGTGTTTTTAAGGAAAAGCTAATTAATGCATCCCACCACGTGCTCCAACCAAATATCAATTCATCTGGCATTACACCCCCCGAACTACCATTGAGATGTATTCCACTATTGTGATATTTATTTAATTTGTAAAACTAAAGAGTGTAAATTGAGTATGTGATAAATAAATGTTTGTTCCTTTACTATTAACCTTAATTTTTAGTTTGTTAACTTAGTATCCCGTTAAGCACAGAAATAGGTGGGTTTTGCGGCCACCAACGCAATGTACACAGCAGTAAGTTTTAGAACAGATTACATGTATAATTAATATACTAATAAATAATTAATTTTAATGTAAAATGCATTTTTGACAATATTAATTTTAATCAACAAAATTAATAATCGGCACACATATCATGGATAATAAAATATGTTGAGTTTTACGACTGTTGATAAAAAGAGATGTTTCCCTCCTAAAAGCGAAGTTCAAACTTTACAAAGAATCCAGCTTAAAAGACAGAGACATATTGATATCGGGATGCATTCATGTATGTCAGAATGTATTTTGACGTCAGTGATATTTTTCAAACAAGTTGTCATAAAAATTTTTACAGTTTCTGATCTTCCTTAAATGTTGCTGATTCCATATGAAAATATGGGACATAACACGTAAGGGTTTATGGAACTTCTGAATTCGCAAGTTTCGATATCTAATTATTTACTTTCCCTTCGATACATGGTACTGTATAAGGAGAGTATTGTAATCATGTCGGAAATCGCAACTCGAGTTTCCGACGAAACTACACGTTTTGGGACCTCTAGGAGACAACAAACTATTATTAGCGTGACGTCTGTGTGTGTGTCTGTCTGTGCAATGTATGTATACACTCTAACTAAAAACTAATTGACCAAATTTGATACAATTTTATATCACTTGTTGGTGACACTAGTGTTAATTAGATTTTGGTAGGTGTCTTGATAAAAGAATCAGCTTTTTTTACGAAATGGCCCCCAATAATCGTCTGTATCCACTCTAGATAAGATAACTAATTGACCAAATTTCACAAAATTTGATAGATAAGTCACCTGTAGGATACCCAGGTGTTGACCAGATTTTGGTACGAGTCGGAAAAAAGAACTTGCTTTATGTACGAAATAGCCCGCAAAAATTGTTCAAATCAACAGTAAAAGACTACGTATGCTCAAATGTGTCAATTAAATGCTTAATTTATACGTAATTTTTGACGATGAAAAGAAAAAGTCCTGCCACACCACTCCGGGACTAACCATTCTCGAGATATTTTAGTTTTCTTTCATTTTCGCTACTCCAACTTTGAAAATAAGTTCAGTTACCAAGTGAGAACCAAAATTGAATTAAAAGTGTAAATTCTGTGTCATTTCAAATTATACGTGTTATTGTGTGCAAGTAAACTAAATTTAATTAATTAAAAAAATAAAGAGAAATTAATTTGAGTCTGTGGGGAAACCATGCGCTGCCCACATCAGATATTTTTACTTTCCTTATATACATAGTGTATAAGGAAAGTATTGTGACGGGGTCGAAAATTCGAATTCGAGTTTTCGGCGGGAGAGCACGTTTCAAGCATCCCTGATCACGAATCCAAAATTTTTGAGGTGATGTCTGTGTGTGTGTGTGTGTGCATGTGTGTGTCAGTGAGACTGTGGAGACGATATCTCACGAACGAATGGGCCGATTAGATTGAAATTTGGTACAAAAATCACAATCCATGAATACTGGAGGTCTATTGTTTTAAAACACAATCGAATGTTCAGAATCCTCCAAAATTTTTTAGTGAAATTTTGAAAAAATCATCAAAAAATCAATACCTTTAATAAAGTTACGCAAATAGAGACATTTTTCAAATAAATTTATCAAAAGTCCCATAAATTAAAAAGAATATTAACTGTTAAGAAACATGTTCACTTTTCATGTGTAATATCATGCGATAAATTGGGTGACATCATTCTCGTGGATCTAACTCTTTCCATTCACGAGAAAATATACTTTGAGTAATACTTTTGTAGTTGAACGCCAATAGTCATTTATCTGCTGTAAGAATAACTTATTTCTTCGTCCATAACGCTTGGCGAGATTTTGGCGACGAATTTAGCGGAATGTCGCCAACTTGGCGACATTTTTAAAAGTTGCCAATTTACCGAAAATCTCTCCCAATGGATAAAAATGACGCTAAATCAATGAAAATTACGACTAATTCAAGAAAATTCAATATCTTTTAAAGAATATAAGTATCTACTACTATAAGCATAATATTTTTATTAACTGTAGAAGTAGTAAATTCGTTGCATTATATAAGGAAAGTCATGTGTTGCCCTTATCAGATTTTTCTTATTGAGTTTGATAATTGAGTTTGATAAATTAGAATTGAATAAAACTGTCAGTTTAATATAACATAAAATAAAATAAAATATTTCACAGACAAAAAATATAACACAAATTAAACATAAAATGGATCTTTCAAAACTGCTGTTTAAAATACCTTAATAAAGACCCTTTAGAAAATTTTCACAGTTGGGACATTTACAGTATTTTATGCCAGTTTGTTCTTTTTCATATTTGTCGAACTGTACGTGCTTTAAAATTTCATATTAAGGAACATGAAAACTGTTAAACAAGAAAGATCAATCATGCGGAAAGCATGATTGATTACGAAACACTTTCCAACTGAAATGCAATTTTATTTAAACATCTCTAAAATGCGATACATTCAGCGCTGATATATGTTAAATTATCGCAGTACTAAAATAATTTATTATATATGAAAACTTAAATTCAAATGACGTCATCGAAATATAAATCGTCTGAGTCTCTATGTAAAAGCAATGAATATTTCATTCATATTACTGTTATTCCAGACTCCAGCAGAGTTAAATAATTTTGCATGAAAAAAAATTCAGGAATTTTTATACAACTCATCTTACAATCGCTTGTTTACATTCTACATCTATTAAAATTAAGCTTCCTTGTAGAAATAATCAGAGTTTAATGATCGTTTAAACTCAAAAACATTGTAATTACGTTGACCCAGACTATAGATACACAGAAAATAAGCAAAAATAAAGCGGTTTTAGGACGGATACAACATTAAATATAAATTTAAAGAACTTTAGAAATCACGATTTTAACGCTGGGAAAACAGGATTAATGAAATATTTTATTTTGCAGTGGGTCACGTGATCTCTTCACATATTGTAATATGGATGTAATTATAATTCCAATTTTTATTTAAAAAAGGACCGCACATATTTTGCTGATTTTTTTTTATATATTTCATGGGATAATTTGAATATTTCATACAATTTTCAAGTAATTTGCGTATTTTGACTTAGCTTAAAAAATGTTTGAAAAATTAGATCACATAGGGTTCAATGTATTTCAGTTTTTCAACCCGGGTTCAATCCAAAATTAATTGTGTGGTATTATTCATTTACATTCCCATATGCCACACAGACCGTCTCAACAACATACTAAAATTTCATTATGATGAAGTCATTTTTACGGCAGTTATTGTGCGAACGGACAGACAGACAGAATGAACATAGTCATAAACACTTTTCAACTGTATTGGGTAATGTCATGGGAATGAATATCTGTACAAATGTGTTCACCGTCTGGTCTTCGAAAGACTTCAGAAGAAAAGCAACATTACATGTTCAACAGTATACTATATGAGAAAGTAAAATAATGCACATTTTTAGAAGTGCAAAATCTTTTCCAACCATCCACCTTGATATATCGGGGGAGCTTAAGTTTTCCCATGGCAGTGCTTTTCTTTTCTCTTTTAAAAGATCTCTTCTATAAAGAATAGGATTTCGAAAATATATTATCGTAAGTCTAAACCCCCAAAATCTTTAAAGTCAACATCGTAAAGGTAAAGAAAGGGGAACACATCTTCTGCATAAAGAAAGTATGTGATAAATAGACGATTTTCGGATATACAGTGAAAATATAGTTTAATGTTTTTCTGGTTTTCTATGGCAAAATAGTTGTTTGAGTTTGAATTCGACATAGTAATATATTCGCATTCCATAGTGTTTAGGAAAACGTTACGCAAAAATTTGAAATTTCGCATCAAAGAATTCGATTTTTATTTCTTCCTTACATCAAATCTACATATTCTTAAAAATCACTTCTCAAAATTGTAGATTTCTATCTTGAACCAAAGTGCTCTTTAGACGTGATTTCATAAAATGTTATTTCATAGTTCTCGTAATTAAATAAAAACTTTATTTGCCCTTTCCTCGGAATGCAAATTTCACATTTATTATCTTATTGTCATTTCTAAGGCTTTTTCAATTTACAATAATCAAAAATGTTTTGGCATAGTTGTAATGTTCAGAACATGTACTATAAAAGTACGCATGGTTTTTTAAAAAAAATTGTAATATTATAATTATGATAAATATTAATATATATGAGAAATACAACAGTAGGAAGGAGACCGTTAACATGATAGGCTTCTGCTAGCGTTCTTCAAACGTAAACACGTCTGTTGGTCTGGAATAATGTGAACGATGATTCGTCTGACCAGACGACATTCCCTATTGTTGTGTTCAATTTTTATACTCGCAACACCATTTTCGTCCTTACAAGGCATGGCATGGTGTAACCAATGGTTTTGGAATTTTCCGTTTTACCGTGAATGTTTGCTGCATGCAGTTCACGTTGGGTAGTTTTTGATGATACAGCTTCCTGTAGGTGTGTGTTCATCTCAGATGTTATCTGGAGTGCTGTTGTTTTGTGCTTTCTGGCCACAATCCGCACCAAAGCCCTTCTGTCTCTATCAGTCAGCTTCGAACGTCGGCCACTGTTGTGCTTGGCAGATGATGTCTGATATAGGCTGTCATTAAAGTCGACACGGTACTTTTCCCGACACCAACAAGGGTGACCGATTTCGTTACTGAAGCTCCGTGATTTCAAGCAGTCGTGATTTCAAGCAGTTTTATTCAGAGAGAATCGTTATTCATTTGAGGATTGATAATGCTACAGAAAAAGATAAAGTCTGACGCCAAATGTCAGAAAAAGAATCGGAAAATATGACAGTCATACTGAGCTACAGACTCGATATACATAGATATGTGTCAGTCTTCATGTACGTGAGGTCAATTTTTGATCTTTGGAATAAGATTAACTTTTCTCCTCCTTAAGCGTTTGTTAATAAATTTATGAAATTTTAATCACAATAATATAGAGGGGTGAATAAATAATAATTTGTTTTAAAGGTTGAATAGTGAATTTTAATGTGTAGTGTTTTGTTTTAATGATTATGATAAAGAACTCGTGCAAAGAAGTAATGGTGAGTTTTGCGGCCATAATAGTGACGTAAAAATGTTACGATTCACGACCATTTTTATTAAGATTAGTAATTTAATCCACAAAATTCATTCAAAAGAAGTAAACCCAGATACTAATGTTTTTTCACCACAGTCCTTTCTTTCTACAATGTGTCTCAGAACAATGTAACTTGTAAGTAACAAGACTAATTTTTCATCTGCATAGTGATTTAAAAAAAGTCTGATGTGGGCAGCACTTGACTTTCCTTATATAATGCAATCAATTGACTGCTTTTACAGCAAAAAAATAGCTTATTCTTATAGTAGATACTTATATTCTTTTCAAGATATTGAATTTTCGTCAATTAGTTGTCATTTTCATTGATTTAGCGTCATTTTTAACCATTTGGCGAAATTTTCGTCAATTTGGCAACATTTCGTCGCACACAAAGTCGGCACGTTAGCGACACAAAGGTACACAAAGTTTCTTGCCACACAAAATCGTCAAGTTGGCGACATTCTGCCAAATTCGTCACCAAAATCTCGCCAAGCGTTATGGAAGGAGAAATAAGTTATTCTTACAGCTGATAAATGACTATTGGCGTTCAAATACAAAAGCATTACTCAAAGTACCTTTTTTCATGAATGGAATGAGATAGATCCACGAAAATGATGTCCCCAAATTTATCGCATGATATTACATATGAAAAGTGAACATGTTTCTCAACAGTTAATATATATTTTATAATTTAAGAGATTGTTTGAAAAATTTATTTAAAAACCGTGCAATATCTCGAGAACGGTTCATTCCAGCGTTCTAAAGTTTATGTCAATCCTTTTCTAAGGAAAAATTACATAAGAAGTGTCTGTTTGCGCAACTATATTAACGGTTTTGATTTTTTGATGATTTTTTCAAAATTTCACTCGAAACTTTAGGCGGTTATGAACATTCGTTTGAATTCTAAAACAATACGCTTCCAGTATTCACGGATTGTGATTTTTGTACCAAATTTCATTCGAATCGCTCTATTCGTTCGTGAGATATCGTCTCCAGAGACTCACTGACACACAGACACACACGCACGCACACACGCATACATTCACACACACACACACACACGCATACTTTCACACACACGCATGCATATTTTCACACACACAGACACAGGCATCACCTCAAAAATGTTTGATTCGTGATTAGGGATGCTTGAAACGTGCTCTCCCGTCGAAAACTTAAATTTGAATTTTCGACCGCGTCACAATACTCCTTATACATTATGTATATAAGGAAAGTAATAAAATTTTGTGTAACGATTTCCATTTAATGCGCCCTTCTCCATTTACATCAATCAGTAATGCTGCATTAAAATCAGGGGGGATTAAGATTTTGTAATCCAAATTATTATTTTTAAGTATTTCATACAAAATTCTTTAAAAATTTCATTTTACACTATACATTTTGAAAACCGATTTAATATATTCTCATAAATAACTACAGAAACGGCCTGCGTTTTATATATACAGATTATTTACAATCTGCTTATAAAATCGCTATAGTGTTGCTAAATATATCCATCGTCTATGCAAAATCGCAGTCTTCTTGAAGAGATGAATTCAAAATTCACTACGACACGAGCTCTTAAATAGTTTCGGGCACAAAATTTTCATCACCTGCTTGTTTCAAACTAAGGCATTATCGTTCGGAAGGATAATCCCATGAGCATGTATATCAAAGTTTACGAAGAAAACTTTTCTTTGTGACAATAATCCAAGTCACATCACAAGAAAACAATTGAGGAGGGGAATAAACCCCCTCCTCCTAGCTTCGGCTTTTTAAAAAATATTTTCTTTAGTATAAAGATGGCATTTGTTGAAAGTGCCTTAGCCAAGAGAGCCAACATCTGAAATTCACACGAAACTGTTCTTAGGCACAAATTTAACCGTTAGACAAGAAAGATCAATCATGCATAAAGCATCGATTATGAAACACTTTCCAACTGAAATTTTATTTAAACATCTCTGAAATGCGATACATTCAGCGGCGATATTTTTACTTTCCTTATATACATAATGTATCAGGAAAGTATTGTGACGGGGTCGAAAATTCGAATTCGAGTTTTCGACGGGAGAGCACGTTTCAAGCATCCCTGATCACGAATCAAACATTTTTGAAGTGATGTCTGTGTGTGTGTGTGTGTGAAAGTATGAGTGTGTGTGTGTGTGTGTCAGTGAGCCTGTGGAGACGATAACTGACGAACGAATGGACTGATTCGAACCAAATTTGGTACAAAAATCACAATCCGTAAACACTGGAAGCCTATTGTTTTTATACGTAATCGAATGTTCAGAACCCCCCTAAATTTTCGAATGAAATTTTGAAAAAATCGTCAAAAAATCAAAACCGCTAATAAAGTTACGCAAATAGACATTTCTTATGTAATTTTTCATTAGAAAACGATTGGCATAAATTTTATAACGCTAACATGAACCGTTCTCGAGATATTGTACATTTTTCAAAAAAATTATGAAAAAGTCACATAAAAAAAAATTCCTATTGAGAAACATGTTCACTTTTCATATGTAATACCATGCGATAAATTGAGTGACATCATTCTCGTGGATCTAGCTCGTTCCATTCATGAAAAAATATACTTTGAATAATACTTTTGTATTTGAACGCCAATAGTCATTTATCTGCTGTAAGAATAACTTTTTTCTTAGTGCATAACGCTTGGCGAGATTTTGGCGACGAATTTGGCGGAATGTCGCCAACTTGGCGATTTTTTTGAAATGTTGCCAAATTAATGAAAATCTCGCCAAATGGATAAAAATGATGCTAAATCAATGAAAATGACGACTAATTGTCAAAAATTCAATATCTTGGAAAGAATATTAGTATCTACTATAAGAAAAACCTATTTTTTTACTGTAAAAGTAGTAAATTCATTACATTATATAAGGAAAGTCATGTGTTACCCAAATCAGATTTTTTTAATTATCACAGAACTACAATATTTTATTTTACTTGAAAACTTCAAACTTCATCAAGAAAAATGAATTTATTTCAAATGACGCCATCGAAATATAAATCGTATGGATCTCTATGCCAAAGCATCGGATATTTAATTTATAAACTTATATTCCAAACTCCAGAGTTAAATAATTTTGAGTGAAAAAATTGCACCAATTCTTATACAACTCATCTTACAATCACTTGTTTACACTTCCTCCATCCATTAAAGTAAGGCTTCGATGTAGAAATAATCAAAGTTTGATGATCATTTAAACTAAAATATATTGTAATTGCGTTGGCGCAGCATATAGATGCACAGAAAATAAAGCGGTTTTAGGACGGATGCAACACTAAATATAAATTTAAAAGAACTTTAAAAATCACGATTTTTACTTTTGGAAAAAAGATGAATGCCATATTTTATTTAGAAGTGGGTAACGCGATCTCTTAATATTATATAGGTGTAATTATCATTCTAATTTTTATTTAAAAACTACCAAATATATTTTTCTGAAATTTTTTATATGTTTTATGGAATAATTTGAATATTTTCTAAAATTTTCGAAGCAATTTGTGAATTTTACTTTGCTTAAAGAGTGTTTAACAAATTAGGTCCTATAGGATTCAATGTATTTCATTTTTTCAACCAGGGTTCAATCCAAAACTATTTGAGTGATATTAATCATTTACATTCCCATAGGTCCTACAGACCGTCTGAACAACATACTAAAATTTGATTTAGATAAAGTCATTTTTACGGTAGTTATGGTGCGAACGGCCAGACAGACAGACAGACAGAATGAACAAGGGCGTAAACACTTTTCAACTATGTTGTAAAGTGTTAAAAAGGATATGTTAAGGTATCAATAAATCAATGTAAAATTAATGATAGTTAAAAATTATGTAGGATGGAATTAGAACGCAACATAATAAACTAACAAGAAGAAGAGTTTTAAAATGTCAATCAAATATATTTTTAAAGTAATTAGCCATTCAACGAGAAAAGAGATAAATAATTAAAATCTTTTTTAAAAATACTGATATGTAAATGCCAGTAAGTTAATAATAGTATATCATTTAAAAGGGAAGGTGCCAAAAGGAATCACCATAAAGAAGAGATATAAATTTTAAATTTCACAATAAAATTTAAACAGAAACGAATTTATATATTAATCAATGCATATACACATACATGAGATAACAAGAAAGATCAATCATGCTTAAAGCATTGATTATGAAACACTTTCCAACTTCAATGCAATTTTATTTAAACATCTCTAAAATGCAATACATTCCTCGGTAATATTTTAAAACTTATCAGAATACTACATTTAGTTATTATATTTAAAAACTTAAACCTTCATCGAAAAACTGAACTTCATTCAAATGACGGCATTGAAATATAATTTGCCTGGTTTAAACATCTCTAAAATGCGATACATTATTCGGTAAGATTTTTTAAAATCATCATAATACTACAACAATTTATTATATTTGAAAACGTCATCGAAAACAACTGACATTCATTCAAATGACGTCATAGAAAAAATAACACGCCTGGCTCTCTCTATAAAAGCAGCATTTCATTCATAACATTTTCCCAATCACTTCATTCATCACAGTACTAAAATAATTTATTTTATTTAAAAACTTAAGACCATGGAGCTACAAGTAACTAAACTCTATGCTTAAAACTTCATCGAAAAAAATCGTCCTTCTCTCTGTAAAATCAATGAATACTTCATTTATATCAGCTATGCAGACTCCATGAGCTAAATACCTTTGCGTTAAAAAGTACAGCAATTCTTATACAACTCATCCTACATATTTTGCGGTTTACATTTTACATAAGTGAAAAATATACTTCGGTGTAGAAATAATCAAATTTAGGTGATCATTTAAACTCTAATATATTGTCATTGCGTTGTTTCAGTATGTAGATGCACAGAATTTAAGCAAAAATAAAGCGGTTTTAGGACGAATACAACACTCAATATGAATTAAAAAGAACTTTAAAAATCACGATTTTGAGACAAGATGGATGCCATATTTTATTTTGAAGTGTGTCACGTGATCTTTTCATATCATGGTCACGTGATCGCTTCATATAAGAGGTGTAATTAGTATTTTAATTTTTATTTAAAAAACTACTGAATATATTTTGCTGAATTTTTTTTTATATATTTTATGGAATAATTTAAATATTACCTAAAATTTTCGAAGCAATTTGTGAATTTTATATCCGCTTAAAAAATGTTTGAAAAATTAGGTCCCATATGGTTCAATGTATTTCATTTTTTCAACCCAGATTCAA
The DNA here is from genome assembly GCA_951213105.1 of Amaurobius ferox. Lineage (NCBI taxonomy): Eukaryota > Metazoa > Arthropoda > Arachnida > Araneae > Amaurobiidae > Amaurobius > Amaurobius ferox. The sequence continues at coordinate 26,627,894 of OX578154.1, forward strand.
TACAAAACTAATTGGGTGATATTATTCATTTATATTTCTATATGTCTACAGACCGTCTGAACAACATACTAAAATTTCATTTTGATTAAGTCATTTTTACGGCAGTTATCGTGCTAACGGTCAGACAGACAGACAGAATGAACAAAGTCATAAACACTTTTCAACTTTGTTGTAAAGTGTTAAAAACAGAATAATGAAAAAAATATATTTTCGCATAAAAAATAAATGAAACCCAAGCAAATTTCTGTAACATTAATACATTACAACGTTAAATCTCTGGAGTTCTGTCCTCAGATTTGGCGGCCATCTATCGAGTGATGTTGTCAAAAACGTGGGAAGGAAAATCTATTGTTCTCGAGAAGAACAATTGATTTTTCGTGGTCTCGATATGTTACGTTCTCGGGGAGAATGTTACTACCTGATAGGGAGACGGCGAGGTTGTCGGTGGATCGAGTTTAGCCTTGTAAATACTTGTCAAAAAGTTGTACAATCAAGGACTCTAACGCAACTGCACTGGTAACACCTGCAATGCTCCTCAATGTTACCTGTACACAATACAAGAATTTGAATCAATAAAATTGTCTTTCAACTTCCATCCGTACAACTTTCAATTTACACTATGAAATGCTTTCTGCATTCCCGCAAACCTGGACTTTTCACGTGGTTCAACTTCTTAAATATGCAACTTTCTTGTTATTTTTTCTCTGTTGACTGGCGCTCATACGATCTTGCTGTTGTTTACAGTATTTGTGCTTACTGTGTTTTAATTTGTAAATACGTTTATTTTTTTCTTTTTGTAAATACTTTGCTTCTCTTTACTTTTTTATGTGTAAGCCCTATACATTTAATTTAAGAATGTGTTTTCTTTTCAAACGGCAGGCGATAATAATGGCTTTGTAAATTGCTTTGAAAAGAAAAGGATGAATTATTTCATGAAAATAAGTGTCTACCAAATAATATTTAACTAATTTGGCATACATATCACCAAATATGAAATTGTGTAAATTATAATTAAGAGCCTAGAATTTTAAATTACTAATTCAGTGCAAATAAGTAACATAAACAAATTATCAAAATTATATTAAACAAAACAAATAATAGAAGTAACATAAACAAATTATCATAAATTTACGATTTATAAATCGTCCCTCTTTTCATAATAAATATCTAATTATCTTATGACAGTAATTGCGTACAAATTTAAATTTCAATAAAAATATTTGAAAATTTAATTTGGAGGTCCTCCCGAGAAAATTTGAGAGTTTCTTTATGTAGAATCTCAGAGAGAAAGAAATAAAAACAGTGTTTGAATAATAACAGTTAAAATTAAATATGCTAAATGCAAATTAATTCAGTTTCAAATATATAAGTAAAGTAGTCAATTAAAAATGCAAAAATAAAGCAGTCAAAGATGGCATTAACGCACGAGAAGCACAAGGTCAGTGAAAGAAACATAATGTCTGATCGTGACGTCATACTCAGTAAGTATTGATTAGTCAGTTACAGTCAAAAGAAATCGTACAATCTTTGTAGTTGAAAAGTTCATTCAAAAAATTGTACACAAGAAGCAACTTCAAATGCAAACTCGCACAATAAGTTGACAATCCAATTTCTTAATTCAACTCCTACGTGTATAGGGACCTTTACTATATATAGACCAAAAGTGTATACTCATGGACATTCCTTGCAAAGTTATTTGGATACTTAGGTATAGAGAATAGAATATATGGTGATAAAAATAAATTGAAAGGTAAAATAATTTTAAATGCATAGGAATATTATTTATAGTTTCAGTTCAACTTTGCATGCCGCTAATAATTTATTTTTACAAAATTGACAGATTAAATAAATATTTAGGCCTTTCGTCATAAAAATGCGTACAACACAGAGCTACTTATCTTAGCTCCACCTGAATGATTGTCTCAAGAGATATTGGCGTTTTTAACTCCTCCTAATATGCAGTTTTAACTCCTTACTTTCACCTCCATGATAAAAACCTTGATTTAACTGTCTATATAGGTACACCGAGAGTCCTAGGAGCTCTAAAATTCGTCGAATATCTTTATAATATTTATAAAATTGGCATAATATCAGTAAATCTATCCATCGGCTATGTAAAATCATTACCTTCTTATTCAAAATGAACTCCTACACGGCATTCTAGAGAGTTTTAGGCACGAACTTTTCATCATATGCTTTTAAACTAAAGGATTATCGATCTGGAAGATGATCCCCTTGGGCGTGTCAGAGCTGAGGAGGGAAGTCTTTCTTTATGAAAACAACCCAGGTTAAAATGGCAAAAGAAAGATTAAATAGTCACCTGAAAGTCAAACTATTTTAAGAAGTCAGGTGTTTGACACTGGTCTGAGGGAAAGAAAATATTATTTTCCATGTTTTACAGAGTTTGCGTATAGAGAAGGTATTGAAATAAAGTAGAAACGTGTAAGTTCGGGTTTTTAATCGGTTTACACGTTATGTAATTATTAAAACACGAATCAACTGTTTTCAGCTTTATAACTGTACAACTTTATATCTGCATACTAAATAAAAAATCTGATGTGGGCAACACATGACTTTCCTTATATAATGTAATGAATTTACTACTTTTACAGTAAAAAATTAGGTTTTTCTTATAGTAGATACTAATATTCTTTCCAAGATATTGAATTTTCGACCATTAGTCGTCATTTTCATTGATTTAGCATCATTTTTATCCATTTGGCGAGATTTTCATTAATTTGGCAACATTTAAAAAAAGTCGCCAAGTTGGCGACATTCCGCCAAATTCGTCGTCAAAATCTCGCCAAGCGTTATGCACTAAGAAAAAGTTATTCTTACAGCTGATAAATGACTATTGGCGTTCAAATATAAAAGTGTTATTCAAAGTATATTTTTTCATGAATGGAACGAGCTAGATCCACGAGAATGATGTCACTCAATTTATCGCATGGTATTACATATGAAAAGTGAACAGGTTTCTCAATAGGAATTTTTTTGTTATGTGACTTTTTCATAATTTTTTTGAAAAATGTACAATATCTCGAGAACGGTTCATGTTAGCGTTCTAAAATTTATGCCAATCGTTTTCTAATGAAAAATTACATAAGAGATGTCTATTTGCGTAACTTTATTAGCGGTTCTGATTTTTTGACGATTTTTTCAAAATTTCATTTGAAAATTTAGGGGGTTCTGAACATTCGATTACGTATAAAAACAATAAGCTTCCAGTGTTTACGGATTGTGATTTTTGTACCAAATTTGGTTCGAATCAGTCCATTCGTTCGTCAGTTATCGTCTCCACAGACTCACTGACACACACACACACATACTTTCACACACACACACACAGACATCACCTCAAAAATGTTTGATTCGTGATCAGGGATGCTTGAAACGTGCTCTCCCGTCGAAAACTCGAATTCGAATTTTCGACACCGTCACAATACTTTCCTTATACATTATGTATATAAGGAAAGTAAAAATCTGATATGGGAAGCACATTACTTCCTCTGCAATCTAAAATGCACATTCTATTTATTAGTAATATAAACACCTTGATTTATCTGCCTATCTATATCTGGGTAACGCTGCTACTAAATGTTGCTAAACGTGTTTCAATCGCGGATAAACAATTCATGAACTCTGGATCTTTACAAACGTATGATATCAGATACTGAAAGTGAGTCCATAATGTGGGTAGCTCATCCCCTATATAATGCATTGACTATACATCTTTCTCAAAGAAAGACATCTACGACAACGGAAAACTTCTAATCTGCGAGAATATAAGTAGTACAGGTATATTGGCATATATTGGAATCAAGCACGGCCTTCTGGTATGAAGATTACGGGGATTATTGATATTTTCAATTTATTACGTCATCTGTTTTATTTTGGCAAATAATTTTCAGACTCATATCGTAATACGGGTAATCTTCTACTAACACTCGAACTACGACATTATAAGTAGTAAGGGCATATCTTCCCATATAATTTTAGCACTTTTATTTTGGCATATATTGGAATCAACTACTGCCTTCAGGTTTAAAGGTTGCGGGTTTATTTCTATTTTCAATTTATACATGTAATCTACTAATACAAGTTATATGTTCTAATATTCGGGTATAAGTAGTATGGGTCCCACACAATTTTAACGCTTTTATTTTGCATATATTGATTCAATTCCATATTTTTTGTAAATTTGCTTACAAAAGGGGCAAGTATGTTTTATTCTTCAGATCTGCCCATGAAGATAATTTTGTATAGCGAGAACAGATATTCTTAAACTTCTTGTTAGGAGCATTAAATTAAATATTTTAACAGAATATTTTGATTAAAAATGTCATTTAGTATTTGCACATGGCTGTGAATTTTAAGTTTATTTATGTTATATACTACTCCGTACGACGAACGGGTATGTTGCTAGTTATCATATAAAAACAAAAATTTAATTAAAAATGCAAATTTAGTGTTATTTTTTCAATTAAACTCAACTTAATGAATTATTACAGGAATAACGAAAAAATCAATTTGAGTCTTCAGGAAAAGTCATGTGCTACCAACATCAGATATTTTACTTTCCCTGCAATGCATGGTAATGTATAGGGAAAGAATTGGAATCATTCCGAAAATCTTAACTCGAGTTTTCGACGGATCTACACGTTTTGGGACCTCTAGAATACGAAAATACTACTTCTAGCATGACGTCTGTGTGTGTGTATGTGTGTCTGTCTGTCTAGCTGTGTAATGTATGTATAAATTCTAACTCAAAAACTAATGGATCGAATTTTATAAAATTTGGTAAGTCACTTGGGTGCGACCCTGGTGCTGATTAGTTTGTGATACGATTTACTTTTTTGCGAAATGGCCCGCAAAAATATCATATATCCACTCTAGCATAAATAACAATTGAACAAATTTCACAAAATTTGTTAAATAAGTTACTTGTGGGATACTCTGGTGCTGATTAGATTTTGGTACCATTCGGAGAGAAACAACCTGCTTTTTGTTACGAAATGGCACATAAAAATCATCAAAATCTAAAAAATAGACTACGTATGTTCAAATGTATCAATTAAATGCTTGTTTTATACATAATTTTTGACGAGGAACAAATAAGAACAACTCTATTACTCTAGGACTAACCGTTTCTCGAGATATTTGAGATTTTTGCATTTTTGTTAAGCCGCCTTTGGAAAAATGTCCAATTGCCAAATAAAAACAGAAATTGAATTAAAAATGTATATTTTCTGCTATTTTGTGCAATTAAACTCAGTTTAATGAATTATTATAGAAATAAAGAAGAAATGAATTTGAGTCTGCAGGGAAAGTCATATGCTACCAACATTAGATTTTTACTTTCCCTGCAATACATAGGACTATATAGGGAAAGTATTGGAATCATGCCGAAAATCGCAAGTCGAGTTTTCGACGGATCTACATGGTTTGATATCTCTAGAATACGAAAGAAAAACCACTTTCAGCTTGACGTTTTTGTGTCTGTGCAATGTATGTATCCACTGAAATCTAAATTAACTGAATTCCATATAATTTGGTAGGTAAGTCACTTGTGGTGACCCTAGTGCTGATTTGATTTTGATACGGTTCGGGGTGAAAGAACCTGTCTTTTTAATGCAAAACGCCCCTCAAAAATTGCCTATATTTACTCTAGCTGAAACACTAATAAAATAAAATCCACTAAATTTGGTAGATAAATCACTTGTAGATGAACCTGATGCTGATTGGTTTATGGTATGATTCGTAAAAACAGAACCTGCCTCGTTTTGCAAAATATCTCAAAGAAATCATTAAATCTAAAAATATAAGATTACGTATACTCAAATATATCAATTAAATGCTTATTGTATACGTAATTTGTACTTTCCCTGCAATACATGTTAATGTATAGGGAAAGTATTGGAATCATGTCGAAAATCACAACTCGAGTTTTCGACGGATCTACACGTTTCGAGACCTCTAGAATACGAAAAAACAATTTTTAGCGTGACGTCTGTGCGTGTGTCTGTCTGTGCAGATTTCGTATCCACTCTAACTAAAAAAAACTAATGGACCGAATTTCATAAAATTTGGTAGGTAAGTCACTTGTGGGTGAATTTGATGTTAATTAGTTTTGGGTACGATTCGGGATAAAAGAACCCGCTTTTTTTTTTGCGAAATGGCCCTCAAAAGCTTGCATCCACTCTAGTTGAAAAACTAATGGACTGAATTTCACAAAATTCGGTAGATATGTCACTTGGTCACTTGTGGGATAACCTGGTGCTGATTAGATTTTGGTACGATTCAGAAGAAAATAACCTGCCACTTTTTGCAAAATGACCCGCAAAAATCTAAAATAAAAAACTACGTATGCTCAAATATACCCATCATTAAATACTTATTTAAAACGTAATCTGTAACGAAGAAAAGAATAAGACCAACCCCATTACACTAGGACTAGCCATTCTCGAAATATTTTAGTTTTTTCGTATTTTCTCTACGCCACCTTTGAAAATAAGTCCAGTTATCAAATGAGAACGAAAATTGAATTAACAGCGAATTAAATTTAATTTACATAAAGAGAACATGGATATAAGTCTGCAGAGAAAGTCATGTGCTGCCCACATCAGATTTTGTTACCATATTTTAATTTAGCGTGACGTCTCTGTGTGTGTCTGTGTGTCTGTCTGTGTGTCTGTGAGTCTGTGTGTCTGTGTGTCTATGTGTCTGTCTGTCTGTGTGTCTGTCTGTGCAGATTTTGTATCCACTCTAACTAAAAAAGTAATTGACCGAATTTCATAAAATTTGGTAGGTAAGTCACTTGTGGACGAATCTGGTGCTGATTAGTTTTAGGTACGATTCGGGATAAAAGAACCCGCCTTGTTTTGCGAAATGGCTCGCAAAAGCTTGTATCCACTCTAGCTGAAAAACTAATGGACCGAATTCCACTAAATTGGTAGGTAAATCACTTGTGGGACACCCTGGTGCTGATTAGATTTTGGTATGATTCGGAAAAAAATAACTTGCCTTTTTTTGCAAAATAGCCCGCAAAAATTGCAAAAATCTAAAATAAAAAACTATGTATGCTCAAATATATCCATTAAATGCTTGTTTAATACGTAATTTTCAAAAAACAAAAGAATAAGAACTCGAGATATTTTAGATTTTTCGTATTTTCTCCACGCCACCTTTGAAAATAAGCCCAGTTATGAAATGAGAATGAAAATTGAATGAAAAGTGAATTAAATTTAATTAAAATAAAGAGAACGTGAATATAAGTCTGCAGTTAAAGTCGTGTGTTGCCCACATCAGATTTTTTATGACTAAAAGAATAAGATCAACCCCATTACTCTAAGATTAGCCATTCTCGAAGTTTTTTTAGGCTTTTCGCAGTTTCCTTACGCCAAATTTGAAAATAAGTCCAGTATCCAAATGAAAGCGAAAATTGAATTAAAAGTGCAAATTTGATGTAATTTAAAATAATTTTAGCTGTTGTTTTGTGTAATTAAACCCAATGTAACTAGTTATTGAAGAAATAAATAAAGTGAGCATGAAAATGAGTCTGCAGAGAAAGTCATGTGCTGCCCACATCAGATTTTGCAGCATGTACGCAAATGGGTAGTAGATAAATAGGTGCTCAAAGTGACTTGTGGTATTTGTACAATAAATATGGGTAAAAAAAATATTTCCGAATAAGAGCACCTTTAAAGAGCTTTATTGAAGCAAATCGTGTCCCGAGCGCCACCTACTAAAATTTAAATTAATCTTATATTCTGTTCTTATAAACACAGATTTTAAGTTTCAATCTATGAACAAACACATCTGAGGTCAAATATCTGATAATGTTGTGTATATAGAGAGAAATTCATTTAATATAATTCGTCAGCCAAACAAAATTTTCTAACTTTTTTTATAACTTGTACAAGTTACTAATCTCTCTTCCACATAACTATATAATCTTTAATGTTTTGGATATAATATTTTGAGTTTGTTACTACTTCCATGAAATAAACTTCGCATATACTATACATATAGTTTTAAGGGTCGTGGGTATAATGCACTTTTTATGTACAACTTTTAAACTATAACATTTAATTTAGCTTATAAAGTGTGTAGCCATATTGTATTCTATTCCTGAAACTGAATTTATAACTGCAGTCGAATCTCGATATGTCGAATTTGAAGGGAGTAGAAAAAAAATTCGAGATATCAAAAATTCGAGATATCGAAAATTTGAAAAATTTTAAGGAATTTGTAAAAGAATATATACATACTAGTCCTACACTTTACACACTTTTAAAGAAATCACTTACTTTATCTTACAGATAGAGAATTGGGCATTACCCAAAAAAAATGACAACAAATAAAGCGAAGCTTGAAATGATTGGATAACACATGTAATGTAATACTATGTACGTACATACATTATTAAAACTTAATCTTGCATTATTTTACTTGCAAAATAGTCATCTATGACAGTTTGGTTACAGGTACTGAATTCTTCAATATCTATCACATTTTCCAAATGAGCTAGGCGGATACAAATGAGCTTAATTTTGTGGCGATAGTTCACTTTAAAACTCTGAATAATACCTTGGTCCAAAGGCTGTAACTTAGAAGTTGTGTTTGGTAGCATGAAATGAACTTTCGCGGATTTTAATTTCTCACGCTATTATGAGTTGTACAGTTGTCCAAGAAGAAAACAATATCTCGATTTTCACGGGACATTTTTCTGTATAGTTCCTTCAACCAATTAGTGAAAATTTCGGCTGTCATACAAACCTTATTGTTCGCAAAATAAGTCATTGGAACAGATATCATTCCTGAACAACATCGAGGTTTAGCAGATTTACCTCTCATAAGAGGTTTGAGCCTTTCTGAACCATCCATATTAGTTCAAAATAGCACGGTTAATCTTTCTTTGATTCTTTTCCCACCATGACATGTTTCACCTTTAATGACCATAGTTTTATCAGGCATACACTTAAAACATAGTCCTGTTTCATCTGCATTAAACACATGTTTTGGATCGTATTTCTCCAAAAGAAAAGATGAAAATGGTAAGATGATCCAAATGGTAAGATGAAAAAATTCGAGATATCGAGAGTTTGATTAAAAAAATTTCGAGTTAAAGAGTTTGTTTTACATTAGTTTTATACCGTGCGTGAAGGGAGATGAACATATTTCGAGATACCGAGGTTCGACATATATATCTTCACCTGTATATCTTTTCAACACAGCCATAGTAATTAAAACATGGAGTTAGAAAGAAGGGAATAAATACCCTATGGATGAAACGCTTAAAAGTGCCACAATGCTTTGAGAATTATATCTAGATGTCGCTGGTGTTAGTAAAGTAGCTGCTATTATTAATTGACATAACAAAAAATTGTAGTACTTAGTATACGTATTTCTGATTACTTTTAAATTAAACGATCTCTAATTACGCGTCTAATTAACCAGTATTTTTTCATAGTTGTAGGATAGAGTATAGAATATAGGGAGATAAAAATAAATTGAAAGGTAAAATAATTTTGAATACGTAGGAATATTCATTAATTTTTCAGTTCTACTTTGCATTGCGCTAATACTTTATTTTTACAAAATTAGCAGTTTAAATAAATATTTTAGACCTTTCGCCATAGATATGCATACAATGCAGGGCTACTATCCATCACAGCGCGACCTGAATGATTGTCTCAAACGATATTGACGTTTTCTAAATGGCGATCTGGAAATTATATCTCCTTATTTTTGCCACCATGAACTAAACATTTCATTGCATTGTGTTGCCATCGATGCAAAATAATTATTGCGAAATAATATATTGTATTTTTTAACACTTTACAACAAGTTCAAAAGTGTTTATGACTTTGCTCATTCTGTCTGTCTGTCCGTTAGCACGATAACTACCGTAAAAATGACTTTATCAAAATTAAATTTTAGTATGTTGTTCAGTCGGTTTGTGAGACCTATGGGAATATATATGAGTAATGTCACCCAATTATTAACACTTTACAACATGGTTGAAAAGTGTTTATGACTTTGTTCACCCTGTCTGTCTGTCTGTCCGTTAGCACGATAACTGCCGAAAAATGACTTTATCAAACTGAAATTTTAGTACGTTATTCATACGGTCTATGGGATCTATGGGAATATATATAAATAATATCCCCCAATTATTAACACTTTACAACATAGTTGAAAAGTGTTTATGACTTTGCTCACCCTGTCTGTCTGTCTGTCTGTCCATTAGCACGATAACTGCCGTAAAAATGACTTTATCAAACTGAAATTTTAGTACGTTGTTCATACGGTCTGTGGGACCTTTGGGAATATATATGAATAATATCACCCAATTATTAACACTTATTTTTTAAGCGGATTTAAAATTCACAAATTGCTTCGACAGTTTTAGGAAATATTCAAATTATCCCATAAAATATAAAAAAAAAATTTCAGTAAATTATGTTAGGTAGTTTTTAAATTAAAATTATTTAATATACAGAGATAAACAAATTCAATTAAATTCTGACTCTTGCTATATCCTCCAGAAAGAAAAAAGAAAAATATATTTTATAATAAATATCTTTCCAGAAGTTTAATTTTTTTATATATATATAAGAGAGGTTTCACATTTTAAAATGAATATCATAGATAACAATTTTTCAATTTTTTTTTAATTTTATATAACTCTTCATGATTGATGGTCGTCTGTTTGTCTGTCATTTCATGCTTATTTGTTGGCATTTTTAATGCACTTTCCTACGTCCTAGAGAGTTGAAATTTGGTACACAGCTTAAATTTGTAGAACATTTTATTCTACAAAAATTTGGAGGATCCTCAAATATAGATTCTACAATTTTTTCGAAATGGCCTGCAAATAATCCCCGTTCACTTCTATGAATCATTGTTGTAAGATTGTTAAAAATTCTGATGTAGGGAGCACATGACTTTATTTGCAGACTCATATTCACGTTCTCTTTATTTTTTCTATAATAATTTCAGTTTATATGCACAAAATAACACCCATTAGTATTTTAAATGACACTGAATTTGCACGTTAAATTTAAATTTGGTTCTCATTTGACTGCTGGACTTATTGTCAAAGGTGGCGTAGCGAAATCGCGAAAAAATTAAAATATCTCAAGAACGGCTAGTTCTAGAGAAATGGGGTTAGTCTTATTCTTTTTGTTGTCAAAATTCACGTATATAATAAGCATTGAATTGATTTAATTGAGCACACGTAGTTTTTTATTTTTAGATTTAATGATTTTTGCGGGCCATTTCGCAAAAACAGCCCGTTCCTTTTTCCCGAATCGTACCAGAATAACCTACAAGTGATTTATATACCAAATTTTTTACATTTGTTAAATTTTGTTAATTTTGTTGTTAAATTTGGTCCATTAGTTTTTAGCTAGAGTGGATAAAGGCAATTTTTGCTGGCCATTTCGCAAAGAAGGCAGATTATTTTATTACGAATCGTACTGAAATCTAAAAAACATCAGGGTTTCCCACAAAAAACTTATCTACCAAATTTTATGAAATTCAGTCCATTAGTTTTTCAGTTATAGTGGATACAATATCCTCACAGACACACAGAAACACACACAGATACACCCTTACACAGACGTCGCCCTAAAAATAGTTTTTTCGTGTTCTAGAAGTCCCGAAACGTGTAGATCCTTCGAAAATTCATGTTCCGACCTTCGGCACGATTTCAATATTTTGAATACATACACCCACCCACATATATTATCTGTGTATCTAAATTCCGTGCCTACGCAATTGCAATAGTTGTGACTTTAAATGATTCCTAAACTTTTATTATTTCTACAACGAAGCTTAATTTTAACTTATGCAGAATGCAAATATCTCAATACATTGTAAGGTGAGTTATATAGGAATTGCTGAATTTTTTTTCAAGCAAATTTATTTAGCTCTGGTGTCTGGAATGCAAGTTATATGAATGAAATATTCATTGATTTTGCTTAGAAAATCAGACGATTTATTTTTCGATGAAGTTTTAAGTATTTAAATATAATAAATTACTGTAGTACTGCGATAATGTAAAAGACATCACCACTGAATGTATCACAGTGTAGCGATTTTTATAAAAAATTGCAGTTCAGTTGGAAAGTGTTTCATAATCAATACTTATGCATGATTGATCTTTCTTAATATATATAACAGTGGGCATTTCTAAATGACTTCAAATTTCATCTCATAACCCAACATTCCGCACAGTTAGGATATTGGAACCAATCCTTAAGTATAACCGAAATACACCCATTCAACATCAACACCGATATGATGTGAGATGGAATTTAAGATGACTCTCCCAACATAGTCACATTAAAGAACCTAATACGAAAGTTATGTGAAGCAAAACATGGTTGTGACTATTTTCAAGACCCTACTCAAAGCCCAGCGTTTAGGATATCCGAACCAATCTTTACCTATAAATAAATACAGGCACACCTATACAAACAACATCAACTACAGCATTAACACCGACATGACACAAAATGGAAGTTAAGAGTGATTGTTCTCCCGTCTTACATATATTCAACACAAAATACCAATGTTATGGGGGGTAAAATATAGTTGTGTGACCGTTTTCATGGCCCAACAGGACCCATAATTATTGTGAGACCAGGAGGCGTTATATGCAGTTTATAATGTTTACGACGGAGCAAAGCACAGACTTTTAGTTACCGTTTTATGACAGTCTTGGTCTAGAAAGTTATGACCTCAATATATACACGTCACACAAAAATTGCAGGGGTGGTTGGAACTAAATATCCTACGGCCAATATTCAAACCAAGCTTCATTGGAAACTGAAAGAGCCAATAATGCAAATATACTACATCGCACTGAGGAGCATCCAAAGAGAGCAAGGAGGGCGTATCTGAACCTCAGGCAAAATGATGCGGCGGCAAGGAGGAAAGTCAGCTAATATAATTCAATGCTTATTCAAGAATTAAAGAGAGAGAAAGTCGTGATTTCGAGCAGTGTTATTCAGAGAGAGCCGTTATTCATTTGAGTATTGATAATGTTATAGAAAAAGACAAAATCTGACTCCAAATGTCAGATAAAGTATAGAAAAAGGTGACAGTCATGTTGAGCTACAGACCCGAAATACAGAAGTATGTGCCAGTTTTCATATATGTTAGGTGAATTTCTGATCTTTGGAATAAAATTCAAAAGACCTGGTCTCACACGGTGATTTTCTCCTCCTTAAGCGTTCGTTAATATTGATGTAATTCATTTATAACGGGAATAGAGGTGTGAATAAATGATACTTTATTTTAAAAGCTAAAAATGTGGATTTTAATGTAGTGCTTTGATTTGATGACTATGTTAAGGAACTCGTCCAAAGAGGCAATGGTGGATATTGTGGCCACAATAGCAATCTACAAATGTTACGATTCACAACCACTTTGATTAAAATTAATAATATAATCCACAAAATCCATTTTAAAAAATAAAACCCAATTCAATGTTTTCTCATCACAATTACAATATTTCAACCAATATTTAGCTACAACTGAAATACACCCATTCAACAAAACCGATATCGTGTGAGGTGGAACTCAAGAAAAACTGCCCTCCCGTTTTACAGCCATTCAACATCAAATACGGATATCATGCGAGACATATATTTGTCGTTAATATGTTGATGGCCCTACTCATAGCATGATAATCTCCATGCTTGGGATGTTCGAACCAATCTTAACAACAAAAAAACAACCAAATTCACAACAACCAATTTACATCCGTTCAACATCAACACCGATATGATGTGAGGTGGAATTTAGGAGAGAGAGTGCTCTCGAATTATACCCATTCCCTACCAAATTCTGAATAAATGGGAGGCATAACATACCTGTGACTATTTTATATTTTATATAACATAGTTGTGACTTAGTTGTGACATAAAGCACAACATTCCCCATTGTTAGGATATTTAAACTGACGATATCTCACAAACGCATGGAGCGTTTCAAGCGAAATTTGATACAAAAACTACAATAAATGAATACTGGAAGTCTATATTGATTTGAAACACAATCAAGTATTCGGCAGATCTCTCAAATTTTCGAATGAAATTTTGAAAAAATTGCCAAAAATACAGAACCTTCAAAAATGTCACTTAAATATTAATTTCTTATGTAATTTTTGATAAAAAAACGATTGACACAAATTTTAGAACTATATCATGAAGCAATATCTAAATATAATACCTTTTTCTAATAAATTCATCAGAAAATCACATAAACAAAAATATATATATAAACTATTGTTTAATATATTCACTTATATGTAATATTATGCTATAAATTAATTAGCATTATTCTCATGAATTTAACTCGCTCCATTCACCAGAGAAGATACTTTTGTGTAATAGTTTTTTTTTTTTGTGAAAATCAACTATATATATATAAAAAAATGCTCTTCCTTCCGTCTGTATATAACATTTGGCGATAAATTTGGAAAACATAATGACTCATTTAGCATATATCATTAACTTAGCCCTTTTTCTTCCCAGATGGATGAAAATATCGTTAAAATTGCAAAAATTACGCTAAGCTTGACACCAAATTGATTAATTATTAAAATACTTTAATATATGGACTCTTACTAATTGCAGATGCTATCATAATTGATAATTGTCAATTTAGATGTGTGTGAAATTTAAGTACTTAATAGTTTTACACATTGTCATCTGGAAAAACACCACATATATAATTTAACATTAAACACCGTGCCGTAGAACTTACACAAATTTTTTTTTCATTATAAAGAAGTAAATTAATTACATTATATAGGGAAAGCCATATGCTGTGCACATCAAATTTTTGTAATATCGGAAAAAGTTGCTCGATTTATAAAAATATATGCCATAGATTAGAATGCTGAAATAGGAATAAAATTCCGAAACGTACAAAGTGGTGCGACATCTGAACCGAAATGTATAAAATGTGTCAAAAAATCCGAAGTATTTCAGATGAATCGGAGCAAGTTTCGCTCTGAGATTTCTTTGAAATAGACTGTTATAAAATTTATTCTGGTTCTTATTCCCACCTTTATGTCAGAGGCCCGACATGAAGTAGGGAAATTTTAGCATAAAAGGTTTAGGTCTGAAAAATATTATTATTTATGCATCTTTCCACCGTAGTTGGAATGAATATGGTATTGTTTTCAGCCTGGGGGAAAACATATTTTGGAAATATATATATATATATATATATATATATATATATATAATATATATATATATATATTATATATAATATATATATAATATATATATAATATATATATATATATATGTATATTATATATATATAGTTATATATGTATGTATATATATATATATATATATATATATAATATAGATATTCACTAGATTCCATTTATTCAATTTCCAAACTTCTTGCATAGCTCATCGTGCTACACTAGGCTTCTGATTTGCAATTTTTTTACCTTTACCTTCAGTTTACAAGCAATTTTTTTTGGTATTTCTCGGTTATGTATATATTACAAGTAATCATAAAAATCTTCAATTATATATATATATATATATATATATATATATATATATATATATATATATATATATATATAATATATGTATATATATATATATATATATATATATGTAGTGTTTTCTATCGCTGTTTCAAAAGACAAAATTTTATGATTAGGAATATTAAAATCAAAAGAAAAAATTAAGTTTAGGCAAATGTGGTTAAAGTTTCATTAGAATAGAAAAATGGAGTCTTGAGGTCATTGATGGCAGTGGAGTATGAATTTAGTTTTAACATGCCATTATTTTGACAAATATAACATTACAAATAAGATTCATGGAGTTTACTTTCAATTCTGATTGATCATAATTAAAATGCTCGACCCTTTCGGGACGGCGGCATTCCGAAGACGGAGGCCCAAAAGACCGGAGATTCCGATGGCCCAAAAGACGGAGCGCTTTGTGTCCGAACTTTTCCCAAAAGACGGCTAATTTTTTGCGCTAAGCCTAACTCTCGAAAAAAATTCACTAAAAATCACCCGTTCAACACAGCCTTCTACTTTTTTCAGGAAGAAAGGAAATACTTACTTTCTATTTGATGTATATTTTTATATAAATTTTCTTTTATCAAAATATTGAAAATTTTAGTGTATATATGTTTCAGGTACAGATGGATTATTCCTTGGCATGTCCTTCCGATTTTTTAAAACTGTACCACATACATGCGTATTCTTAGACAACAAATACTTTGCAAGTACAGGAGAGGTAAAAAATATATCCAAATACAAAGTATATCCTTTTCCTGAAAGTTCATTTAGAAATGTTTTCACAACGCGTTCTCCATACCCACCATCAGAGCTTGACAATTCCTTGTCCTTTCCAGTATACACAAGGAAATCCCATTTATAGCCTGATTCCGATTCTGACAACTTATATATTTTTATTCCATATCTGGACCTTTTAGAGGGGATATATTGACGGAATCCCAGCCTTCCTTTCCATGAGAACAAAGATTCATCAATGAACACATTTCTTCTAGGAGTGTATAAAGATTTAAATTTTGAAACTAATGCATCTAACACGGGTTTCAATTTATCTAGTTTTTGGGCATTACTATCAAGAGTAAAATGAAGGTAACGTAATATTCCTATAAATCGATCGCGACTCATAACTGAATTAAAAAAAGGAGTACTGATAATTGGATTCTTAGAAAAATACATTTTAAGATTTGGTTTTCTGACAATGCTCGTCAAAATAACTAATGCGAGAAACACACTAAATTCGTTTCCTATCACAGGTGAAAATAGATTTCAGTTCCTGTCACAGGTGTAAATACATTTCCTGTCACAGGTCTAAATACATTTAGGTGGAGTCTTCGATGTGGAAGGAGAGAGGAGATTTTTCTCCCATTTTTTCTTTGCAAACTCATTAGTTGCTTTTACGAAAAATTCTACTAGTTCATCATCAAAAATATGCCAAAAAAATCAAGTTCCTTATCTAAATTAGGCGGCATGATATTGTGATTTATTCCAGGTATGTTAAAAAACTCCAAAGAATTCAGATCTTTCAAATCACATGTCCAAACATCATTCGAAAAAACAGCAACTGAAGCTGGCGGCGTTGTAATAATAGTACTCTCAGAATCTGAAGAATCAATTGCATTTTCAGATTCATCATCAGAAATACCACTGTTCCACGAATTTTCCCTATTTGCTTTGCTTTCATTACGGTCTGGTTCGTTTACCATACGCGTATATTCTTCCACAGAAAGAAAAGTCTCAAACCTCCCGTATTTTTATCCGAAATAGCCTAATCATTTCACTGTCGCACATTCCTTTAACTCCTCCTCCCCCCCCCAAAAAAAATACTCTCTTATATTCCTATAATTCACCAACGAAATCATTAAAAGCTAAAATCAAAAGGAAACCCGGAACTCAATTATAAAATTGTTGATGCTGCGAGAAGTGCTCTGTTTATTTACTTTACAGAACCATGTTTCCCCGCTCCGAATGGAGAAATAATTCATTGGATTCTCCTTGTGCCAAGGTCAAACATCTATAAAATACATTTAAGTTGCTTCCACGGGCATTTAACGCCATCTAGTAGACAAATAAATTCAAATTAAAACGTTCCACGTAGAAACACCAAATCGTGCCACTCGGCGTTTAGGGTAAAGTTCTCTCCGGCACCAGTGAGTGCCGAACGTCCTTGAATGCAAGCTCGCAGCTGGCACGCGGGCGTGCCAACCGTCGCGAAAGGTTAAAGGAAAGGAAACATTGAGCAATATAATTAACGACAAATTTATAAACAGTGCTACATACAGCTGTTTCATATTAGATTCCTCTTCATCAGGGCTAGACAAAACTACAAACCCCAAGTCAAAAGTACGGAATGAATGGGAGAAACAGAGGAGTTAATATATACAGTGTGTATATAAACTGATGGTCAGAACTGTGAGGGGTTATAGAACTCAACAAAATAAACAACTTTCAAAATACAATGTGGGGTCGAAAAACAACTGGCGAGCCGCGAGGGGGGCTTTCTCTAGAGTAGATGAAACGTGGCGTCAAAATGGAGAACACAGTAAATCAGAATGCTAGATGTTCAAGATGCCACCAGCAAAGGGTCTCCGTGAATGTGTGGGCAAAGATTATCCACAACCAATTAATTGGCCAATATCTGCTACCAGACCACCTAGATGGACAGAAGTACCTCACCTTCCTCCAGCAGGTGCTGCCAGGTTTAGTACGTGTTGTACCAGCAAATCATCGAGTGATTACGTGGTTCCAGCACGACGGAGAGGCGGCACATTACACCAGGATTCTCCGGAACTACCTGGACATTGCCTTTCCGAACAGATGGATTGGCTTGGCCGTGGTGATTCCGTGGCGTGGCCTCCCAGATCTCCCGATCTGTCCTGTCTGGATTGTTTCCTCTGGGGACAACTAAAAAGCACCGTTTACGAGACGCCCATCCAGTCACCAGAGGACATTGTCACCCGAATTAGCGTCACAGCTGCAGACGTTCATGAAATGCAAGGAATCTTCCAAAGTGTACGCGATTGACTCTGTCACCACTGTGACGCCTGTCTCGCAATTGGCAGTCGTTCATTTGAGTATTTGTTCTAAACATTTTGTCAATGCATTTCCATTATTCGTCTTCACTGCATTCGTCTTCACTTCATTTTGACGCGACGTTTCAACCACTCCCAGAGAAAGCACCCTCTCGCGGCTTGCCGGTTGATTTCCTACCCAACATTGCATTGTGAAAGTTGTTTGTTTTGGTGAGTTCTATAATCCCTTACAATTCTGACCATCACTTTATATATACCCTGTATATACAAGTAATAGATTTAGTGTTCACCTGAAAGAACCAATCAGACAGCAGGAAGAAGAATAGCCCGGACAATCTGAAACATGGCACTAATACATAAGGTTGGAGTTCTCCAACCGACAAAAGAAATGTCCGATTAAAATAAGATGCCCGAACGAAATTAAACGAATCTCAACAAGGCAAAAACAAGTGAAAACGACATTTGAGATCTCAAAAGTTAAGAAATAGGCAAAAATAGAATATATATATATATAACGAAAAACGTATAAAACTACATAGCACCCAGTCAAACCGTGGAAAATATCGATTACTTCACAAATAAGTCATTAGTAGAATTATTCTGAATATGAAAAGCTCTAAAAAAGTCAAAAATCGTTTTGAGTTTATATACGTAAACAAACATATAATCCGTTTGGAAGAAATTTAAAACGGTGGTCAGAAATTAAAATAATGATGATCAATCAAAGATTTAATAAATTCCAGTTTTTTAACATAGCTTTCCTGTTTCTTAAAACGAAATTTCAGAACATATTCAGTTTTGTCAGCGTAAGAAACATCACGCTAGCAAGAGATACTGCAAATGATAAATATATTAGAAATTTCTATAGAACCCTTAAGATTAGGAAACCTAAGCTTATTCGTTTGTGTAAGTACAATATTGAAATTATTAAAGATTTTTAAAATCTGCTGGTTGATTTTAGAAAAGAAATATACATAGTCTTATTGAACTGAAACAAGGATTTAGAAAATGTCTGAATAGCACGATCAATAACGTTAGAAGGAAAACCACGATCAACAATAAAAGCTTTTAAATAATTAATCTCAGAACTGAGCGAAACTACAATCGAACAAACATTCAAAAAGCACGATAAACCAATGTATTGGAAGCAGGGATTTTCGGGTAACGCAGATGGCAAGAATATTTACAGTTGCTGTTTTCTCTTTTATAAGCAAATTAGATACAATTATCACTGGAAATCAAAATGTTCAATATACCTTTGAATAAATATCCTTATTCAAAACCTTCTGTGGAATTATTTAGAGTTTGCCATTTTGCGTACAGTAGCGATAGATCGTAAGATATTTGGAGAAGAACAATAAATAAGACAGACTGGAAGCCAAACTACAAAATACATTGGACAAGTTTATGATGTTTAATAGCAAAATTATTTATGAGGAAAAGTAACACCGATTGCAACAAATTAACATCACCTGATAACCCGGAGGCATGTGTATGCAAATGACCACCAATCACAGATCAGACATGGAAACCAACCAGACTCGAGTAGTAAAATGCATGTTGTGCAAAGGATAAGGAACTTGGGTTTACTTGAGGTATATACTTGAGGTATATAAACACAAATAACACAAAAATGCAGCATACAGCTATTTCTATAATAAGCTGGATCCCCCTTCGTCAGTGGAAGAGAACCAACAAACCCGAAGTCCAAAAGAAGAATGGTTCAAAGGTTCCAAGGCTTTTTCTTTTCGGGGCACCTGTGAGAAAACTCACGTATCCCCACATCGGAAATATAAGTTCTTAGAATAGTTTTTGTGATTAAAATTTGATGTGAAGCATTCCTTTCATGGATGGATGCTTAAATAGATTGACAGTCATGTAGGCTTAGACTGTGATCAAATATACCTTGGAAGATGGACCACCAATGTTGAAAAATAGACAAAACTAAATGGGAAAAGAAGAGTAAACAGAGAGAAAACAGGTTCTCTGAAAGAAGATAGGATCCAAGTGAATATTGCGGGACTCATCGTAGTGAATTTCAGCTCAGTGGTCACGAGGTAAAATGGTGAGACGATAAATGTAAGCAACATTATCGTCTCAAGGTCAAAAAACTTTGAATTACATAGTAGTTGGCAGTACAGGCAAGTCAGCAGCCCAGTTCTTTTAGTTCTGGGCTCGTAAGTTCTTCTTGGGTCAGAGATGATGTGCCTAGGTCTGCGTTTTCTGTTAGCTGGTTTAAGATTGTAGTTGAGATCAGTATCTGCCATACAAGGTTTCTCAAAGTTTTTAATGTAGAAATTTTGAGTGATTAATCTAATATGCTCTTCAATGCCAGAGACTTTAAGATCATGATGTATGACCTCGTTTTGGATAAACCAAGGAGAATTGGTTATCATACGTAAGATTTTATTTTGAATAACTTGCAGTTTCCCAATATGTGATTTTGCAGCAGCTCCCCAAATGAGACATGCGTACAAAACCATAGGTGAAATGATTTGTTTCTAAAGGAGAAGCTTGTTCTCCAGGGAAAGGGGTGACCTCCTACAGAGCATGGGATGAAGGGAAGTAATAATTTTGTTGGCAGATTGGGTTTTTAAATAAATATGGGTGCTAAATGTTATGTGAGCGTCCAGTCTGATGCCCAAGTATTTTACAGCGTGATTGAAAGGGAAAATCTCATTAAATATTTTGATTTGGAAGTTATGAGAGATTGCTCTGTAGTGAGGTTTAAAAATAACTACGTTAGACTTGGAAGCGTTAATTTTGATTTTCCATTGCACGAGCCATCGATCAAGGCTTTGTGTAATATAGCTTTGTAATGTGTTGACCGTGTTGACCGAGTTGAGAGGAGAGTCAGCGCGGGCTATGATTGCGGTGTCATCTGCAAAAATGCAGAGTTTAATCTGTGGAATATGTGGTATATCATTGATGTATAGGTTGAAAAGCAGGGGGCTGAGATTTCCTCCCTGAGGTACTCCTGCATTGATCGGTCGGGATGAAGAGAGGGAAGCATCAACTCGCACGTTGAAAGAACGGTTATTGAGATACGAGTTGATAATAGTAAGTAACTGGGATGATATGCCAAGCCGCACCAACTTGGTAATTAAACCCGGGATCCAGCACTTAGAAGAATGGGCGCAAATGAAAGTCGAGTGTCGTACAGAACAGAGCACCAGGCGCGGAGCGCCTTTAATCTCCAATTTCAATATGTGGTTCTTATCGTCATACTGTGACATTAATTCAGTTACCCTAATTGGAGGTTCGTGGTTTTTATTTACTACTTTTTTATTATTTGTCCTAGCTCCTAGTGTGGCAGTTTGTTGCACATTTAGAGGTTAAGCAGTTTGGGGGGTTGATGCAGATCTGAGGGTTACCTAGCACTTTTGCAGCTTAGAGTTTTGAACATTAGTCGCGAGTTTTATTTAATATCAGATGTTTGAGGTGGGATTTTTAACTCCGATTATCGATGTTTAGAACAGCGCGGGGTCTCTTACGAGATTTGGCCTTGCGATGATCATAGTCATGCAGATTAAATAACAGTTCATTTGGAACAGATGGCAAATTTTTGTAAAATTTAAGCGCTAGCTTTTTAATTTGGGCTCTAACAGTTTTTATTTTGAAGTCATTCCTAATTACCGAGTTCCTTAAATACCTGGGAGCTTTCCTGATAATCCGTAGGATTTTGTTTTGTTTTGTCTCTAGGAGGTATATCGTAGTTTTACAGGCATATCCCCATACGGGTGCTGCATACAGCATTCCCGGGCGGATGACCGATTTATAAATTAGCAGTTTGTTTTGATGACTGAGATTTCCGTTTCCTATCATTGGATATAAGGCTCCTGTAGTTAAATACGCTTTTTTGATTAAGTTCGTTACGTGCTGTTTCCAGGTTAGGTGGGAATCTATCGTTACACCTAGGTATTTAGTAGTTTTTTCCGCGCATAAGGCATGATTGTTTATATACAGTGGCGGCGGCGGTTTGTTTTTCCTCGAGAAATAGATCCAATGACATTTGTTGGGGTTTAATTTTATTCGCCATTTTTCCAGCCATGTTTGGAGTATGTCTAAGTGTTGTTGTAGCTGTCTGTGCATTACTGAGACATATGGGTGTTTTGCAAGTATCGCACTGTCGTCTGCATAGAGTGCCAGCTCTGTGTTTGGAGTCCTGGGGATATCATTCAGGTATATGTTAAAGAGTGTCGGGCCCAGGATAGAACCTTGCGGCACACTACTTTTAATGAGCTTGGGTGTTGATAAGTTACCTCCTACTCTGACTTGAAAGTGTCTGTTATTTAAGTATGAGATTAAAAGTTTGACAAGAGCGTCAGGGACTTTTAAAGTGATCAATTTGTACGCTAATCTACAGTGCCATACTTTATCAAAGGCTTTTTGTATGTCCAGAAAAATCGCAGCTGTGGGTGTCTTACTATTAAGTCCAGAAGATATGTACTCTACCACTCTCAGCAATTGATGAGTGGTGGAGTGCTTTGGCCGAAATCCAAACTGCTCCGGAATGAGGATGTCATTCTCACTAAGGTGCGTGTTCAGTCTCTTAAGAATTATTTTCTCAGTAATTTTACTAAGTGTCGGTAGCAAGCTAATTGGTCTATAGTTGGCTGGAATTGTGGCATCCTCACCTAGCTTGGGGATTGTTATGATTTTCGCTTCTTTCCATTCTTTGGGAAAGTAGTTTAGTTTTAATATTTTATTTATTAAGATAGTCAAGTAACATATTACGTTTAGGGGTAGGTTTTTAACCGCAATATTTCTGATTTTGTCGTGCCCTGGGCTTTTACGATTTTTGATAATTTTTACTATCTCCTGCGGGGTGGCTGGGTTAATCTCTGCCGTTACCGGGGAATTCCTGAAGTTATTTAAAGTTTGGCTAACCATTCTTAGGGTATCCTGACACATTAGATCATGGTTTGGTTGGAATTGTTTTTTATAATGGCTTGCGAGCGCCTCGGCTTTTTCCTCGTCTGAGTACGCGATTTTAGCGCCATCCATTAGTGGCGGAAGCTTAATTTGAGGTTTCCTGAGTCTTTTTGCGAATTGCCAGAGCGATACATCTTCTGGGCTAAGGGATTCGATTAATTCTTTATACTGTTGCTGCTTTTCTGCGACAATTTTCCCCCTGACTTTGCTCATGAGTCTGTTAAGCTCCCTTTTAAGGGCGGGATCTCTGTTAGCCTGCCATGTCTTACGCATTCTATTCCTTTGCCTGACTAATTGTATGACATGGTGGGAAAGTGTGGGTAATTTTGGAGACTCACGATGTGTTGTGGCAGAGGCAATTGCTCTCTTGATTTTTGTTGTGAGTGTGTGCGTGGCAGAGTCAATATCTGCCGTGCTCATTATGTTGGGTACTGCTAAGTGCGGCTCGAAGAGTGCTCTTTTAAATACTTCCCAGTTGACCCTCTCTTGTCCCAAAGAGGCTGGAAGAGGTGTGTTCAGGTCGAATGTCACCAGTACCGGTAGATGATCCGAGTCGAATTCATCCAGGGTACTAATAGTGTGAGGGTAGTCTATGTTTCTCGTTAGGACAAAGTCTATGACTGTGCCGCTGGCTCTTGAGAAGCAGGTTGGTGTCGACGGTGCAATAATGTTAGTGTTTGTGGTGTTCAGCAGTCTATGTATCTGTGTACCGCGTGCATTGGCTCTCCTACAGCCCCACGCTCGGTGATGTGCGTTGAAGTCGCCTGCAAGTATCGTGGTAGGATATCGCGAGAAAAGCAGTTCCAGTTGCGCAGCTACGTCTACTCTACTCATATTTTTGACATATGTTGAGGTTAGGATAAACGGGCTAGTATTATTAATTTTAATTTTTATACTAGTATTTTCTATACTTTGAAGATTTATGCTTTTTAGTTCCTCGTGGGGAATATTTCTTTTAATGTATATTGCTGTTCCTCCATGGGGCGTTCTAGCATTAGTATTTGAGCTAAGATTATGATAACCAGAGTAGTTGGCTATGTTTAGTTTTTTACTTTCTCTAACTCTAGTTTCCTGAATTAGTAAGGCGTCTACGTCATTTTCGTTTACATAGTTCCTAAGTTCATTTATTCTTGGAGATATGCCGTTCGCATTCCAAAATATTATTTTTATTGATTCCTTTTGGGACCTAGCCATGACGGGTTTGATTCTCACTGTTACTTTTAAAGTCCGCGATTTTTTTAAGGGCCTCAAAGACCATTACCATTGGATCGCTCTTTTTTTTGCACCAACTCTGCGAACTGCATCAACAGACGTTTTATGTCGTCTAGATTAAACATGTTGATAAATCCTCTGATGAGGTCGAGGATATCCTCCATCTTTTCAGCATCAGATTTATCAGCCTGTTCAGTCTCCGCTTCCATTTCCTCAGCCTCAACCGCGGTTTGCACTTTTTTGTGAGTGTCCTTTTGGAACTCGATAGTTTTTTGTTTTTTTTTCACCCGTTTTAGCTAACAGCTGGGTTTGCGCGAGCTCTTCATCCTCCCTGACTCGTTTAGTATCTTTCCATTCCTTAACTTTGGGCGCAAATGGTAGAAACAGAGAGGATTATATGCCCAAGACCTGGATTAAGCGCTCACTTGAGAGAGCCAATCAAAAGGCATACTGAAGAACAGTTCAGCCAATCGGAAGCAATCGTTTCAGATTTTAGTTTCAATTTATATTTTTAATACTATAAAATATGTAATTTTAATTACTTTAAATGAGTAATATATTTAAGTAATTATGTAACTGTAACTAATTTAAATGTATGGGATACTGAATGAACCAACATGATATATATCTTCCACTTTTGAAGTTCGATCCAAGGGTATCCAGTATTCTGCTTGAAAATGCGTATTTTATACAAACTATTTTCGACTAAGCTATCTTTTATCTTTAGGTATCGCCATGAGAAACGAGTGAATGCGAGAAAAGTGCGGTATGTTAAAAAACCTGGCTGCCTGCGTTTTCATTCCCATTTAGACTCCCGAAATAACGCCCTCGCTAATGCTTTTTCCCACTTACTCTGATTTATTTTCCGGATTTGTGTATTCCCAGGCCCGTACTTTAACTAAAATATGGCTAAATCCACAAGAAAAGGAGCGTCTGAAAAATGCTGCAATAAAATAATACAAATAATTTCTTAAGGTTGGAATTAAACTCGTTTGATATGAAGGCAAGTAATATAAATTGCAAGACAATTCCACTCGTGTAGACGAAATGCCAGTGGCCATTAAATGTGACATC
The DNA here is from genome assembly GCA_951213105.1 of Amaurobius ferox. Classification (NCBI taxonomy): domain Eukaryota; kingdom Metazoa; phylum Arthropoda; class Arachnida; order Araneae; family Amaurobiidae; genus Amaurobius; species Amaurobius ferox. The sequence goes on from OX578154.1 coordinate 26,653,718, forward strand.
TACATTTTACATGTGGCATTTATTTACATGTGACATTTAATAAAAAGTCTCTGAATATCATAAACCATTTCAGATTTGAGCATAAGAGATGGCTTACATTTTATATTTATGTTAATATTTAAATTGCAGTATATGAAACAATATTTCATTTCAGATATAGAGAGCCCCATTTTCAACTTTTTCAGATATTTTAAACTAAATATATTGCAATTATAGTTATTTTATGTTTTAGCGCGATTCACAACGATTACAGCCAATTTTCGCTCAAATCGATTCCTTAGCGACCTAAAATATTATCAGAGACTTAAAGCATTATCACAAATATTATCACTTCCATCTTGACACTGTCGGAGAGATCGAAATATTCTCTTCCAAACAAACTCCAACTAATAAAGTCCATACAATGAAAAAAACAAATTGTAATTTTCTTTTAACACTAGAACGATGGAAGTGGTCATTTTGACAGCATAACTACTTTGAGAAACGATTTCTCCAAAACGGCTAATCCCAGCCCATTGAAATGCTGTGACTTTTCTTATTTTCTTAAAGTTATTGAAAACACAAAAGAGAATTATTCTAGGTTTTATAATAAGAGAACAAATTAACGATCTTCCTAGAACGACGTCAGCGGTCAAAATAGTTATGCGGTCAAAATGACCGCTTCCGTCGTTCCAGTGTTAAATACACAGGGTGTCCCCGAAACATTGACCTCGACTTTTATTCCTTAAATATTGATCTTAGACATATATAATAAATTACAAAGTTGCGTAAAAAAAGATACAGAATTTTATGAAATCGATAAAAATTTTCAGGGAATTAAATTTGAAGAAAAACAAAATTTAAATTTTTATACGGCCCCCCGTACAAAAACATTTCCAATGAGTAAAATGTGTCCCATACACTAATAAGGTGATGTACAAAATTTCAGTATTTTATCATATAGAGTCCCAGAGATAAGTTTAAACAAATTTGGTGAGGGATTAATCACAAATTAAAATTTAAATGTTTACAGCAAGAGTGCAAATGACGCAACGCAGAAATGCATCATAGGCAAATAATATCTGCCTCTTATCTTTAATGGATATTTGGCATTGATGGTAAACATTTTGGTCACGCTTTGTATTCTTTGTGCAAAGTTATTATTTCTACACAGTGTAGATACTTTTGTACCAATAAATAGCAAACTTATTATTTGTTTATGTAATCATTGTTTTCGTTCGTAATTTGTGTATGACCTTTGAAACGCGATCTCCCGACATGATTTTTCCCCTCTGAGAACCCATGTCGATGCATCGAAAAGTGGTTTATGTCAGCATTTTTGTCTTTTCATATCTCTGGGACTTTTTATGATAAAATGCTGAAATATTGTACATCACCTTATTAGTGTATGGGGCAGATTTTACTCATTGGAAACGTTTTTGTACGGGGGCCGTATAAAAATTTAAATTTTGTATTTCTTAAAATTTAATTCCCTTGAAAATGTTAATGGATTTCATAAAATTCTGTGCCTTTTTTTACGCAACTTTGTAATTTATTCTATATATCTAAGATCAATATTTAAGGACTAAAATCCGAGATCAGTATTTTGGGGACACTCTGTATACTTTTCGTGCGTTTTAAACCGCTCCGATTTTTATATTACTCTATAATACACTAAAATTCACGTGACATCCAACGTTCATATTTTAACAGCAATTCCTAAATACATCACATACTACTACAAAAAAATGAATTTCATAAACCCATCCGCTGATTAATTATAATTTTTATAATCTAGCCAGATTGTTGATTTATTTTAGTGAACCTATAAGTAGGCGGATACCTTATCCCATCGAGGTGAGATATGGAGTCGAAGGTTCTACCACCCCCACAAACGAAAGAGCAGATTCATTTTGTTGAAGGGTGAGCAGGGTATTGACCTTGTCTCTTCCAGAGATATCCTGTTTGAGACTCTTCGAAATTTTGATTCTTCTATTTTTTCTGCTTTGTGGGGAGCATGTTCCAAGATTTGGAGGATGGTGTTATCTCTATCTGTATTATTTAAGTAATGAGCACATATTTTGAGGTGCCCAATATATAAATTGGTTTAATTGTGCTCAGGTCGTTGAACTTAATACCTAAATTTTGTATTAAACAAATGCTTCTTGTATACGTAAATTCTCATGACAAATCGAACAAGATCAACACCATTTCTCTAAGACAAACCGCTTTTAAGATATTCAAGTTTTTTTTTTTTTTTACTTTTGGGGAGATGTCGATGTTTGTGTTAAGGTTCTTAATGGAAAAGGAGACTCATTAAAACTGTAAACTGGATATAATTTCAAGTAAACATCCTTGTGAATTTAAGCCATTAAACTTAATGGATTACAAATTTGAGTATGTAGGACAAGTCGTGTACTGCCCACGTCAGATTTTTAAATGTAAAATTGCATTATACATATCTACGTGATTTAGGATTTTGAGAAAACATGACCTTAAAAAATCTGGATTATCTCATTTCCAATAGGTGGTAGCACATTAAGGAGGAAAATGAAGCATTAGTCCATTTTACTCACGTGGTCATTTATCCTTCCATCCCCTGTATATGTAGCGTTTTTAATTAGAAAATTTTGTTCTAAATACTACCTAAAATGCAAAAAATAAAAAGTAATAAATCTGCAAATATTTGGGTTTATCCATACACGCGTCTCAATAATTTTAAATGTGTGTTTCGCTTTAATATTAGCATTTATCCTCCGCTCAGGAATTGGAACGTTTTGGTCTGAATAACTTTATTCAAATGCCATCATCGAAATATAAATCGTCTAGATCTCTATGTCAAAGCTGTGAATATTTCATTCGTGCATTTTTATTCCAGACTCCAGAGTTAAATAATTTTGCATGAAAAAATGCAGCAATTCTTATGCAACTTATCTTACAATCACTTGTTTACATTCTGCAACCATTAAAATTAGACTTCGTTGTAGAAATAATCAAAGTTTGATGATCATTTGAACTCAAAAATATCGTAATTGTGCTGGCACATAATACAGAAGCACAGAAAATACGCAAAAATAAAGCGGTTTTAGGACGGACGGATGCAACACGAAATATAAATTTAAAAGAACTTTAAAAATCACGATTTTAACACTGGGAAAAAAAAGATAAGATGCCATATTTTATTGTAAGCGGGTCACCTGATATTTTCATATAATATGGGTCCAATTATTATTTTAAATATTACTTAAAAGATTACCGAACATATTTTGCTGAAATTTTTTTTTATATATTTCATGTGACAATTGGAATATTTCCAAAAATTTTTGAAGCAATTTGTGAATTTTAACTTCGCTTGAAAAATGTTTGAAAAATTAGATCCCATAGGGTTCAATGTATTTCACTTTTCAACGCGGATTCAACTCAAAACTAATTGGGGGATATTATTAATTTCCATTCTCATATGTCCCATACGTCGTCTCAGCAACATACTAAAATTTCATTTTAATAAAGTTATTTTTACGGCAGTTATCCTGCGGGCGGGCAAACATACAGACAGAATGAATAATTCATAAACACTTTTCAACTATGTCGTAAAGTGTTAATAAAATTGCTAAAGATGTGATCAGTGCCGTTATTACTTTCCCTACAATACATGATAATATATAGGAAATGTATTGGAATCGTGTCGAACACCCGAACACGAGTTTTCCACGAATCTACACGTTTTGGGACCTCTAAAACCCGAAAAAACTATCTTTAGTGTGACATCAGAGTTTGTGTGCCTGTCTGTGCAATATACAGGGTGTATATAAACTCTTTTGACAAAATAAGAGGGCCCATAGTACCCATCAAGACAAACGATATTTACAATGGAACCCAGGGTCGCATTCCCCTCTATGTCTCAGAAAAGCGTAAAGTTAAAGTTGAACTTCCAACAGTGAAAATAAGGAGAATTAAAGTAATCATAAGTTGCACAATCCCATTTATTTACACCAGAGAAAGACTTAATGTAGATACTCAAAGTGACGGCCTAGGGTGCCGTTGCACAATTCACAAAGGCGAATGAACGACTGGCGCACCCTTTCGATGGCATCTGGTGCCATGTTTATCCTGCTGCTGCAACAATGATTCTCGCGACGAGATTTTCTGCGAAGTCCACAGCCGTCTCGTACACCAATGATTTTATGTGCCCCCAAAATAAGTCCAGTGGGTTGAGGTCCAGTGAGCGTGGAGGCCTAGCCACAGGTCCACTACGTCCAATCCATCGTCCGGGATACGTGGCATTCAAGAAGTGTCGGATGACTAGAAGTGACGGTGATATTCTGGAGATGTGATACTTCTCCAGCACGACAGCTATGTCATCCGAAGTGGCGACTTGTGCTTGGTGAACGTGTTTTGAAGTTGCTTTTGGTGAGTCGAAGTTGCTCTTGAAGAGTGGAATGCGACTCTAGGTTCCATACTAAATATTATTCGCCTTGATGGGTTTTTATCACCCCTCTTATTTTGTCAAAACAGTTCACTCTAACTGGAAAACTAATTGACCCAATTTTACAAAATTTGGTAGATAAATAACACGCTGGATACTTTGTCGCTAATTAGATTTTGGCACAATTCCGAAACAGAAAACCTCCCTTTTTGCAAAATGGCCTGCAAAAATTACCAAAATCTAACACAAAAGAATATTTGTACTAAAATGTATCAATACATTACTTGGTTTATACGTAATATTTGTCTAAGAAAAGAATAAGACCAACCCCATAATTCTAGGACTGACCTTTCTCGAGATACTGTCGTTTTTTATCGTCTTTGCCCCGACGACTAAGAAAAAAATCTGATGTGGGCAACACATGACTTTCCTTATATAATGTAATAAATGTACTACCTTTACAGTAAAAAAAATAGGTTTTTCTTATAGTAGATACTAATACTCTTTCCAAGATATTAAATTTTCGACAATTAGTCGTCATTTTCATTGATTTAGCGTCATTTTTATCCATTTGGCGAGATTTTCGTTAATTTGGCAACATTTCAAAATGTCGCCAAGTTGGCGACATTCCGCCAAATTCGTCACCAAAATTTCGCCAAGTCTTATACACTAAGAAATAAGTTATTCTGACAGCAGATAAATGACTATTGGCGTTCAAATAAAAAAGTATTACTCAAAGTATCTTTTTCATGAATGGAACGAGCTAGATCCACGAGAATGATGTCATCCAATTTATCGCATGGTATTACATATGAAAAATGAACATGTTTCTCAATAGGAAATATTTTTTTTAAATTTTATATGACTTTTTATAATTTTTATGAAAAATGTGCAATATCTCGAGAAAGGTTCATGTTAGCGTTCTAAAATTTACGTCAATCGTTTTCTAATGAAAAATTACATAAGAAATGCCTATTTGCGTAACTTTATTCGTGGTTTTGATTTTTTGACGATTTTTTCAAAATTTCATTCGAAAATTTAGGGGAGTTTCGAACATTCGATTGCGTATAAAAACAATAGGCTTCCAGTGTTTACGGATTGTGATTTTTGTACCAAATTTGGTTTAAATCGGTCCATTCGTTCGTCAGTTATCGTCTCCACAGACTCACTGACACACACACATACACACATACTTTCACACACACACACACACACAGACATCACTTCAAAAATGTTTGATTCGTGATCAGGGATGCTTGAAACGTGCTCTCCCGTCGAAAACTCGAATTCGAATTTTCTACCCCGTCACAATACTTTCCTTATACATTATGTATATTAGGAAAGTAATAGGTTTTTTTTATAGTAGATACTAATATTCCTTCCAAGATATTGAGTTTTCGACAATTAATCGTCATTTTCATTGATTTAGCGGCATTTTTATCCATTTGGCGAGATTTTCGTTAATTTGGCAACATTTCAAAAAGTCGCCAAATTGGCAACATTCCACCAAATTCGTCGCCAAAATCTCGCCAAGCATTATGGACGACGAAATATGTTATTCTTACAGCGGACAAATGATTATTGGCGTTCAAATACAAACGTATTACTCAAAGTATCTTTTTTCATGAATGGAATGAGCTAGATCCACGAGAATGTTGTCACCCAATTTATCGTAAGATATTACATATGAAAAGTGAACATGTTTCTCAATAGGAAATATTTTTTTTTTCATTTTATATGACTTTTTGATATTTTTTTTTAAAAATATACAATATCCCGAGAACGGTTCATGTTAGCGTACTAAAATTTGTGCCAATCGTTTTCTAATAAAAAATTACATAAGAAATGTCTATTTGCGTAACTTTATTAGCGGTTTTGATTTTTTGACGATTTTTTCAACATGTCATTCGAAATTTTAAGGGGGTTTCTGAACATTCGATTGCGTATAAAAAAAAAACTGATGTGGGCAATACATGACTTTCCTTATATAATGTAATGAATGTACTTTTACAGTAAAAATAATCAGTTAAACACAAAAGATATATGAATTGGAAAAGTTATGCCCATACAATTTTTATGTTATTGCAACAATTGGTTAAACGCAATATTAAAAAATCTGATGTGGGCAACACATGACTTTCCTTATATAATGTAATGAATTTACTACTGTTACAGTAAAAATAAAAAAAATAGGTTTTTCTTATAGTAGATACTAATATTCTTTCCAAGATATTGAATTTTCGACAATTAGTGGTCATTTTCATTGATTTAGCGTCATTTTTATCCATTTGGCGAGATTTTCGTTAATTTGGCAACATTTCAAAAAGTCGCCAAGTTGGCGACATTCCGCCAATTTTGTCGCCAAAATCTCGCCAAGCGTTATGGACGAAGAAATAAGTTATTCTTACAGCAGATAAAGGATTATTGGCGTTCAAATAGAAAAGTATTACTCAAAGTATCTTTTTTCATGAATGGAACAAGCTAGATCTACGAGAATGATGTCACCCAATTTATCGCATGGTATTACATATGAAAAGTGAACATGTTTCTCAACAAGATGTTTTTTCAATTTTATATGACTTTTTGATATTTTTTTTTTAAATGTGCAATATCTCGAGAACGGTTCATGTTAGCGTTCTAAAATTTATGTCAATCGTTTTCTAATGAAAAATTACATAAGAAATGTCTATTTGCGTAACTTTATTAGTGGTTTTGATTTTTTGACGATTTTTTCAAATTTTCATTCGAAAATTTAGGGGGGTTTTGAACATTCGATTGCGTATAAAAACAATGGGCTTCCAGTGTTTACGGATTGTGATTTTTGTACCAAATTTGGTTCGAATCGGTCCATTCGTTCGTCAGTTATCGTCTCCACAGACCCACTGACACACACACACACACACACACACACACTTTCACACACACACACACACAGACATCACTTCAAAAATGTTTGATTCGTGATCAGGGATGCTTGAAACGTGCTCTCCCGTTGAAAACACGAATTCGAATTTTCGACCCCGTCACAATACTTTCCTTATACATTATGTATATATAAGGAAAGTAAAAATAGGTTTTTCTTATAGTAGATACTAATATTCTTTTTAAGATATTGAATTTTCGACAATTAGTCGTCATTTTCTTTGATTTAGCGTCACTTTTATCCATTTGGCGAGATTTTCGTTAATTTGGCAACATTTTAAAAAGTCGCCAAGTTGGCGACATTCCGCCAAATTCGTCGCCAAAATCTCGCCAAGCGTTATGGACGAAGAAATAAGTTGTTCTTTCAGCAGATAAATGAATATTGGCGTTCAAATACAAATGTATTACTCAAAGTATCTTTTTTCATGAATGGAACGAGCTGGATCCACGAGAATGATGTCACCCAATTTATCGCATGGTATTGCATATGAAAAGTGAACATGTTTCTCAATAGGAAATTTTTTTTTTCATTTTATATGATTTTTTAATAATTTTTTTGAAAAATGTGCAATATCTCGAGAACGGTTTATGTTAGCGTTCTAAAATTTATGTCAATCGTTTTCTAATGAAAAATTACATAAGAAATGTCTATTTGCGTAGCTTTATTAGTGGTTTTGATTTTTTAACGATTTTTTCAAAATTTTATTCGAAAATTTAGGTGGGTTCTGAACATTTGATTACGTATAAAAACAATAGGCTTCCAGTGTTTACGGATTGTGATTTTTGTACCAAATTTGGTTCGAATCGGTCCATTCGTTCGTCAGTTATCGTCTCCACAGACTCACTGACACACACACACACACATACTTTCACACACACACACACACACACACACACACACACACACAGACATCACTTCAAAAATGTTTGATTCGTGATCAGGTATGCTTGAAACGTGCTCTCCCGTCGAAAACTCGAATTCGAATTTTCGACCCCGTCACAATACTTTCCTTATACATTATGTATATAAGGAAAGTAATAAGCACAGTCGCCAAATAAAAATAAAAATTGGAATGAAACGGCAAATTTAGTGTAATTTCAAATAATTATTCGTGTCATTTTGTGTAATTAAACACAATTTAATGAAATATAAAAGAAAGAAAGAGGAAATGCATTTGAATCTGTGGTGAAAGTCATGTGTTGCCAACATCAGATTTTTTCTTTCTATTACAATCTGGCCTTGAAAATAATTTGAAGTTTCAATCTCTTTGAATTGCGAAATTTTAATTCAAATTACATCCCTGATATATTTCATCGTTCGAACAATTTAAATGAATTTAAAATGCTTATTTTGCTAATCGATATATCTGTTCAGTCGATAGGACCAAAGGTTCAATCGATTTCGTTCAGAAATTCTTTTCATACGTTCTAATGGATATTTTTAATTGAAACGATTTATTCTACGTCATAAAATATTTAATTTTCCAATATATGCGCTATTTCACAGTTTTTATATATCAATATATTTTCATGAAATATTTCAAGTTTCTCTCCCGTAGGAACAGGTTATTGGAATTTATTTAAGGATTCAAACGTCTTGATATGCACAACTCGTAAATAAATAAAATTTAAAATTTTCAGCTCTAGATGTGCTTTGTCAAACTACTCTTGCATTTATTTTAAGTTTCTATTATGTGGAAACGTCAACTTTCCTGTGTTAATAAATTGAACGTTTTTATATGCAACACATCCAATATCATAAATATTTGAAAAAAAACTATTATCATATGGTCTACCATTGTATCAAGTTTTATGTACTTTATTCAAAAAATATCTAATGCAGGGTACCTATAAATGTCCTTACGGACCCCAATAACTTTGTAAGGAAAGAACCATGCGTTTACACGTTGATTATATCTATAGTAAAGTGACTATACCCGATCGAATAAAAGCGATTGCAGCTCCCCTAGTGGTAAACCATAAAATATGGGAAAATGAAATCGACAAATTTAAAAGGAGTTTTGGGTTTTTTCATTATCTTTTTGCACAGTTACCCAAAATTTACATTTATAAATTTTTATCTTATTTTCGAAAATAAAAGTACCGAATAAGAACCATACCAAGATTCTAGCTATAGTGGAAGTGCTCAATAATTGAAATATGTCACTTAATCTGTCAGTCAGTTCGTTGTATTATTATAACCATAACACTCAATGTCTATTAATGTTTTCCCACAGAATCCTATCTATATATTGTTATGGACGCGTAACATGCCCTCACTTTCGTCTCTTTCGAAGACCAGAGAGAGAAAGCGCCACTTCCAGTCAAACTTTTCCTATGATGTGAATATAGGGTTGCCATATTTTGAAGTTTGGAAGGGGTTTGCCAGATTTGGCGTCTTTTTGATAGTTCGAAAAAATACCTCAAACTAACGAATATTCTGTGATAGATGAGTGATTTCTATAAGTTTCCACAGAGAATATATAAAAGTAGCCATTACTCAGTTGGAGAGCAGTTCACGCGACACGAGCTACATTGACCTGTCCCATACGTCAACGTTTTGTGATTAGTATCGGTTGCTTTGTGAAATTAGCGAAGCATTTAATTGCTGTTTTACTGTTCCTGGCAATTGGTTAGTGATCTTATAAAATAGTTATTGAGCTGTGTGCTGTATGTTGTCCCTGTTCACGCTGTGCTTGTAAATAGATGTGTTAGCTATTCAGAAATTTGGACTCATTCTTGGACATTGAGCATACACCCACGAGTCCAGAGGATACAATATATTGTATACCACAGATTTTTTTTTTATTGTCCATTTTAAAGAGAATGATATTCTAAAATACCGCCACTCGGCCATTTATCTTTATTTACTTCGCGAGCCTTTGCTGTTCCCCGAACAGTGTTTTACTTTTGACTTAAATAGAACTAATCCATAAAACATGGGATACGGAAAAAAGGAAAAATACGTTGCCGGCTATTCCAAGCAAAATGTTTCGAGGAGAGCCAATGAAAGTAAATAAAGCCAAAAAATATTCTCCTATTTGAATAATCCGAGTTTTTTTTTTATTCGGGAATCTCTTGCGAGTGATACATAAGAAGTCTGTGTATTTTTTCACTTGGACTTCATTTTTCTAAAGAGAAAAAGAAAAAAAAAAATCTGGTGTCGGCAGCACATGACTTTCGCTGCTGATTCGAACTCATGTTCTCTTCCTTTCTTTCACACTTCTTCGAAATGGAATTTGATGCATAAAATTACACAGATAAAATTATTTGAAATTACACTGAATTTGCACACAGACATGCACACAGAAATAAACACAGACACACAGACAAGCTGAAAAAAGTTTTTTTCAGGTTCTAGATTGTTCGAAACGTGTAGATTCCTCGAAAACTTGTGTTGCGAGTTTCGACACGATTCCCAAATTTTCCCCCATATATTACCGTTTATTGTAGGGAAAAATGAAATATAAAAAACTCCCTATACATTATACACTATGAGACAAAAAATTCGACGCACCCCTCAAAATAATCCGTTAGTAATGAAACTCTACATGCAAACACCTGTCGACCGAATATGCAAGTGATCAAAAATCCGCAACCAACAAATGAATAGTAGGAACTACAGCGCATTGAAACTGAGCAGCATGGTGGTGTATATACGGAGTAAACCTCGCTTTCAGGAACAAAACCTGCAGTGGATTTCGATTGCGTTTAATTACCTTGGCTGCAACAATGCCTCGCGGACAAATTCGCTTCCGCTACGAGCATATGAAAGAGTTTGAAACAAAGCGTGCAGTCGGACTGCATGGCAACCAACGGATCGCTCGGCATTTGGGTAGGAGCGATGCAGCAATTAGGCGATGTTGGCATGGATGAGTCTGGAATGATAGTTTTCAGCAGCGGACGGCCTAGAGCGACTACAGAAGGGGAAGATAGAGCGATTGTCAGAGCAGCTGTGACAGTACGAGGTTCGTCTTTATCAAGTATCCAACGTGTGACAAACACGAATGTGACCACCTGGACCACTAATAAAAGACTGCGGGAGTGGAATCTATACGCGCGCCACCCATTGCGCTGCCTACCACTGACCAGTATGCGCTGCCTACCACTGACCGGGTCTGATCAACGTGGAATTGTTCGGATTGGGAATCAAATTGTCTTCAGTGCGATGAGTCCTGTTTCGAACTGAGTCCCGACGACCAGCGCAGACGTGTCTGGAAAAAGCCCGGATATCGTCAGGATTCTGCTCTTACTGTCACACGCCACACGGCCCGACAGCAAAGAGTTATGGTCTGGGGTGCCGTTTCGTTTGATAGCCTGACCCCTTTGATAGTCCTCCATGGCACCATGACAGCACAGTGGTACGTTGCCGACATTCTACGATCCGTTGTATTGCCATCCTTTTTGCGATACCCTGGGTTAACTTTTCAGCAAGATAATGCCAGGCCACACACGGCACGCCTCTCTATTGTTTATCTGCCTGCTTACGACACACTTCCTTGCCCAACCAGATCCCCAGATATCTCGCCCATTGGGCACATTTGAACTGAGATGGGGCGTCGCCTTCAACCATCCCAGAATGTAGCCGAATTAACTTGTCAATTAGAGGCCATTTGTAACGACATTGCTCAAAACACCATCTGGCAACTTTATGTATCAATGCCACGTCAGGTAACAGCTTATATCAAGGCCAGAGGTGGACCAAAGCGATATTGATGTGCTGACTTTGTGTAGAACTTTCAGCGCAATAAATCATCCAATTGTTCTGCAATTCTAACCATATCTTTTCCTGTAGATCCACATTACAAAATTTATTCTCATTTGGATAATTCTTTCTTGGTGCGTCGATTTTTTTTGTCTTAGAGTGTATTATGCATATGGATAAGTAACAACACTAACACACACAGGAATCTAATATGCAGCCTGCTCAACATGCCCTCTGTCTGCAGCAATACATATCTCAAATCGAGAGAGAATATTACCGCCTATTTTAACAAACATTGCAGGTGTCACCGTGTTTAAAAAACTTGATGATACGACTTTTGAGACATATATTTATTGTCTTCCATGTATGCGTATGGTACGTTCATGGTGTCGACTTTTTCTCACAGGACAACGCTCTACAACTTTGAAATTGGCTTTTTACGTCTATCTCGCTTTGATTCCGGGTTTGTTATAATATATTTTTTAAATTCTTCACCAGAGGCACTGTAATCCTTTTGTATTAAATAGAGTATTTTTCCGCAGTAAACTTGATACCGCTAGTAAGAATGTGTACGTTTATGCACATTTCCTTACAAAATTATTGTGTGCATCAGTAATTTCCTATAAGCCCTGAAAAGTAAATAAACATTAGTAGTAAGAAGTAGTTCGTAAGATTTAAATTATAAAATACAACTTAAAATTTAAATCAGAAAATACAATAAGAATTTTGATTTTCATCCATATCGTATTCATAGCACGATTTCAATGTCTGGTTGTTTTTCCACACAAAATCCCATACATATGTTATATACCACAATTTTTTTATTATTTTCCATTTAAAGTGAATAAAATTCCAAAGTACCTCCACTTTGCCATTTATCTTGATTTACTCCACGGGGCTTTGCTATTCCCCGAACAGTGCTTTACTTTTGACTGGATATACAACTAATCCATAAAACATGGGATCCCTAAAAAGGGGGAAAAATACGTTGCTAGCAGTTCGAGGCAAAAAGTATCGAGGAAGGCCAGTGGAAATAAATAAAGCCAAAAAATATATTGCCCTATTTGAATAATCCCAATTTCCTTCCCGGGTTTCGGAAATATCTTGCGAATGATACATGGGAAGCATGGGCATTTTTTTCCTCATTTAGAATTCAATTTTCGGTTCAAATTGAGAGGTAAAAATATTTAAAATCTGGCAGCGTATAACTTTCTATACAGATTCAAAATTGATTTATTTTCTTGTGTTATTTTCATACATTGAAATATGATATTTTTGCTGTATTGCATAAAATAACAATATGTGTAGTGTATGGGCCCTTGGGGATTCCTTAAGCCCTCCAATAACTTTGTAAGGAAAGGGCCATGAGTGTATATGTTATATCTATACACTCATGGCTCTATACCTATAATCAAGGGATACGACCAAACCTGATCGAAAGAAACTGACTTCAACCCCCCCAAGGGATGGATTTAAGAAACGGAGAACAAAGCGAGATAAAAAGAGAAATAAAAAAAGTTATACCGGGTGTCCCATAAAGATTGAAGCGCGCTTTAATTCTTTGCCTGTTGGAGATAAATGGGCAATGTAAATTGCAAAATGTTGAAAGTACGGTAGGAAATAAGACTACGTTAATGAAATTGTCTTCCCATTAATTTTCAAAAAGTTACACTTTTTAAATTTTTATACAATCCCCTTAGACAAATTTGGTCAATCAGAAAATTGTTATTTTTAATGCAACACGATTATTAAAAAACCACATATCTGCATCTTTAAATCAACTGAATTATGATAAAAGAAAAAATCTAACTTCTGCCATTTTTCCGTACCATGTGAAAGGCTGTTTCATCAGTGAATATAGGGATCATAAACAAATTGACGATGGAAATTGTTTAGATCAAAAATACGTTAATATGTATCAACATTTTTTATCACAATCGCATCTAAATAAAGGCAGAGATCATATAAAGCAGTGGTTCTCACTACGCGGTGGGTATCCTATGTATTATCATACAGTTTCATCTCTTTTGTGATATTTCTAAAAATTTACATTTCTAATATGATATATGGTCCCCATTCACAATGTTCAATTTTCAATTAAATATAACTCGCACAATTTTAAAGATACAGATATGCGGTTTTTAACACTTTACAACAAAGTTGAAAAGTGTTTATGACTTTGTTCATTCTGTCTGTCTGTCTGTCCGTTTGCACGATAACTGCGTACAAATGACTTAATCAAAATGAAATTTTAGTATGTTGTTCAGACGGTCTGAAGGACCTATGGGAATATAAATGAATAATATCACCCAATTAGTTTTAGATTGAACCCGCGTTAAAGAAAATTAAATACATTGAGCCCTACGGGACCTAATTTTTCAAACATTTTTTAAGCGGATTTAAAATTCACAAATTGCTTCGAAAATTTTAGATAATATTCAAATTGTTCCATAAAATATATATAAAAAAAAATCAGCGAAATATATTCAGTAGTTTCTTAAATAAAAATTAAAATAATATTTACACCTCTTATATGAAGCGATCACGTGACCATGATATGAAAAGATCACGCGACCCACTTCGAAATGATATATGGCACCCATCTTGTCTCAAAATCGTGATTTTTAAATTTTTTTTTAATTCATATTGAGTGTTGTATCCGTCCTAAAACTACTTTATTTCTGCTTAAATTCTGTGCATCTACATATTGAAACAACGCAATTACAATAAATTTGAGTTCATATGATCATCCAAATTTCATTATTTCTACAACGAAGCCTATTTTTCACTTATGTAAAATGTAAACAGCAAAATATGTAGAATGAGTTGTATTAGAATTGCTGTATTTCTTTAACACAAATTTATTTAGCCCATGTAGTCTGCATAGCTGATATGAATGAAATATTCATTGATTTTACAAAGAGAAAGACGATTTTTTTCGATGAAGTTTTTCGATATAGTTTAATTACTTGTAGCTCCATGGTCTTAATTTTTAAATAAAATAAATTATTATAGTATTGTGATGAATGAAATGAATGGGACATTGTTTATGAATGAAATGCTGCTTTTATAGAGAGAGCCAGGGAGTTATTTTTTCTATGACGTCATTTGAATGAATTTCAGTGGTTTTGGATGAAGTTTTCAAATATAATAAATTATCGTAGTATTATGATAATTCTAAAATTATTACCGAGGAATGTATCGCATTTTAGATATGTTTAAACCAGACAATTTATATTTCAATACCGTCATTTGAATGAAGTTCATTTTTTTCGATGAAAGTTTAAGTTTTCAAATATAATAAATTAATGTAGTATTGTGATAAGTTTTAAAATATTACCGAAGATATTGAATTTTAGACATGTTTAAATAAAATTGCATTGGATTTGGAAAGTATTTCATAATCAATGCTTTAAGCATGATTGATCTTTCTTGTTTTAATGATCTTGTTGCATTAAAAATACAAATTTTCTGATTGACTGAATTTATCTAAGGTGATCGTATAATAATTTAAAAAGTGTAACTTTTTGAAAATTAATGGGAGGACTATTTCAATTAAGTAGTCTTATTTCCAACCTTACTTTCAACATTTTTGCAATTTACGTTGGCCACTTATCTCAAACAGGTAAAGTATTAAAGCGCGTTTCAATCTTTTTGGGACACCCTGTATAGCACTGCCTATTGAGTAGTTATAAGCCCGATTTTCATACAAATCGGTAAGTATTATCGCAGAGATTTCATTTTAACACCATGGGAAAGATAAAGGAAAGATATTGTTGCGAACATATCATCAGGAGTCGCGGGTATACACAGAGGATACAAGAACGAGTCCAAGTTTCTGGATAACTTACGTTTATTCACAAGCACAGTGTAAACAGGAACAATATACAATCAAACATCACTTACGTGCTCCACTAATTTCACAGAATAAGTGGTATTATTCTGAAAATTCTGGCGAAAATAATTTCACAAAACAGCGACTACTAGTCTCAAAACATTGACAAAAATCACAGTCCAATTTAGTTTGTGTCACATCAACTGGTCAACTCCCCTGCAACGGAGGGGTGAGTCCTTTTTATAGTCTCTTCATAAGAACTTCTGGAAATATCTATATCTCAAAGAATAATCATTCTATCCAGAAGTTTCTGGAACATTCCGAAATAAATAAATGTCGCCAAATTGGCGATAAATCGTCGAATCCGGAAACCCTTCTTCTAACTTGGAAATTCTGGAAACCAAAGGTTCACGTCATCGTCACATGATGCTAACGCCATGCACTGTATTTTCATTGCCTGGCCTTCGAGACAAACGAAAGAGGAGGCGACAAACAGAAATTGCGTTTTCGCAACAATATTTTCAACGAGCTTTAAACCGAACTCCTATGATATTTATTTCATATATGAAAACAAAATTGAAAATTTATCAAAAGAGGCGTAATATATGGAATTTCACGTTTACCTTTGCGAATCAGCAAATAGAAGTCTCGCATAATTCCAGTGTTTGGTCTATAAAGTCGCGAACTTCAATTTCGGCTGCTTACAGACCTGAGACCTTTAGAACAATTTCTTGGGGGGGGGGGGACCACTGATATCAGTGGGGCACACTTATGGATAGTGTTGTTGTTGAAACCCAGACCGTCCGACCTACCAGAAAGGTGGATAGTGTTGTTGTTGTTGAGACCCAGACCGTCCGACCTACCAGAAAGGTGTAAGGTAACTGTATGGACGGCCGGGAAGTGCCACCCAATTTAGACCGGAACCCAGTGGGGGAGGCATCCACAGGGACCGTACCCTCCTTCCCCTACCACCAACCTCTCGGAAGGACTTACGGACCCACATGTTTAACGTGATCGTACTCCGCATGAACACGGCGGAATTTGTGGCAGCGTGCAAATCTAGCGCGCAAACCACGGGGATACCGCACCCGAGATGGCCAACAGCACGCGGCGTTCCGAGGTGGTCACCCACCAAGTACTAACCGCGCCCGACGCTGCTTGACTTCGGTGATCTAACGAGAACCGGTGTTTTCAGCACGGTACGGCCGTTGGCCTAAGGTGGATAGTGTCGAAAACCCAGAACGACCGGCTCGTCCGAAGACATGAGCAGCAAATTGGGCGTCCGGAAGGTGGATAGTGTGTATAACATCAACATATTTATGGATAGTGTGTATAACATCAACAAACTTGACGCCCACTTTTGTGACCTTGGATGTCCAGAGGAGAAGGTGCCCCTTCTTGCTCTGCCCTATGGGTACCTATGCTTACGTGAAAATTGAGCAAAAGATTAATAGCAAATTCCTGATTCTCAACATAAGACGTGCCTGTTGCTACGGGTTTGACGAAGAGGATATACATCACTGAATTTGTGACGCTACAACATGTTTTTCTTTTACCTTTTATGTTTTGAATGGACGTATATTTTTAGCGTTCGTTGGGCCTTGAAAATTCTCTGTGAGTTCTAGTATAACATTTAACTTTAGATCTTTACATGCTTAATACCGGGCAGTGGTCAGGTTTTCGTTGTAGTATACATAAAATTACTTAACGATTTTAGAAAAAGTATAGTTATTGAGCTTCGGTATACGAAAGAAATGGCTGAAAAATTAAAGTCCAGAAAACTAGTAAGCTCCTTATAGTTACGGATTTAAATAATCTTACCATATTTTGTTTGAGGTTTTCAAAATGTTCGAAAATTGTGCTCACAATTTCATAGAGGCATTCCAGCACATACGCACAGAGAAACATACTCGTAGAGAAACAAACGCGTAGAGAAATATACTCGTAGAAAAGCAAACGCGTAGAGAAACATGCGCTCATAGATAAACATAAAAGCACATACATACAAAAAATCTGCTGTGGGCAGCACATGACTTTCACTACATGCAATGAATTTGTTTTTGTAACAGCGAAATAACGTTGTACAATATACACGGAACTATGATTTCGAAGTTGAATTGTACATTAACATTTGGCCCTTTTTTTTCATTAAAACATTTCAAACTTCTTCGAAATACCAAATTAATTTATATTTCGCGCATAATCTAACTTGGCAATTAGAAAAATTGGCAACATTATTCTGGAAAAATTAGAAAACCCTGAACTCACCCTACGTAGATTAGGCAAACGTGCATATAAATAAATTAAACCATACCAAAAGGCTATTGGTATTAAATTGGAATCACATAAATTGAGATTTAGTACTTCTGGCGACTTTACTGATAATGATCTATTCTTACTTATGCCCACATCAGAAAGCTTATGATATATAAATTAGATTCTGTTATATAAATGAATATTGACGAATTGTTTGAAAATACAAAACTATTACAAAAAATATTTTCTCTCTTAACACTAAATGTACCGACACTCAATACATATCTATTAGTACCGTAATAGGTCAAATGACAGGATTTTAGATAAAAACATTTTTTTTTCTGATTGAATGCAAGTTATGTTGATTTTAGCAAGGAAATATTAAACAAACTTTAAGATAATAGACCCTCATTCGGTTCCAAAAACCCGATTTGCTTCTTCTATTGTGCATGTTCTTATATGTTTCATAATACGGTGGTCAATTATCAACGAAAATGCAGTCTTCACTTTACGCTTTATAATATTATGTTTTGCATATCCCGTTAGATCTGATTCTTTTCTGAAAATGTTATGAAGTGCTGCTATCCCAGATGTAACTCTTATTTGCATTTCTTCCCAAACAGAGCCTTCAATCGAAATATATTGCTCATTTTGTCATTCTCATTTTCAGAACTTGAGAACAATTTCATTCTTTTTCGTTCTCTAGGTATTATATTCACAATATTCTCCTCCTCATCGTCGGTATCTGTATACTCACACTCAGTGTCTAATAGATCATTATCATTTTCAAATAATGTATCTTTAATTTCAGACAGTTCACTTTGATCAATTTCCGAAACCTCTTCGCCTATGTCATTTATTTCTTCTAAGACCTTGGTGTGTCTTAAATGTTTCGACATTTTTTCAGGGTGAAAATTAGGAACGGAGTAACGCTGTAAAGAAAAAAAAATATAAACTAACTAGTAATACTTTTTAGCTCTTGTCACCTTTTCTTGCAACTTGAAATGTTACTCACTTTATTGACATTTTAATACGCAATTATTTCAAATTAAACTTACTACGCAACAGCCCTTGCAGAAATGTGCAGGAAACTGATGAAAATATGTGGAATGTGCCTGTACATCATATTTTCTGACCTGATAGCATTATAAGGCAATACATTTTTCTCCCGATCAAATGGCCGGTCGTGGTAGATAACTGTAGACAATGTATCTTTATCATATAAACACAAGAAGAAAAATCCGATGTGGGCTGCACATGACTTTCCTTATATAATTCAATGCATTTACTACTTTTACAGCAACAAAATAGGTTATTCTTATAGTAGATACTTATATTCTTTCCACGATATTCAATTTTCGTCAATTAGGCGACATTTTAATTGATTTAGCGTTATTTTTATCCATTTGGCCAGATTTTCGTTAATTTGGCAACATTTAAAAAAGTCGCCAAGATGACGACATTCCGCCAAATTCGTCGCCAAATTCTCGCCATGCGTCATGAACGGAGAAATAAGTTGTTATTATAGCATATAAATGACTATTGGCGTTCAGATACAAAAGTATTACTCAACGCACCTTTTCTCATGAATGGAACGAGCTAGATCCACGAGAATGATGTCACCCAATTTATCGCATGATATTACACATGAAACGTGGACATGTTTCTCAACAGTTAATCTATTTTTTTTTAATTTATGGGATTTTTTGATAAATTTATTTTAAAAATATGCAATATCTCGCAAACGGTTCATGCTAGCGTTCTAAAGTTTATGTTAATCGTTTTCTAAGGAAAAATTACATAAGAAAAGTCTATTTGCGTAACTTTATTGAAGGTTTTGAGTTTTTGATTATTTTCTCAATATTTCACTCGAAAATTTAGGGGGGGGGGGTTCTGAACATTCGATTACGTTATTAAACAATAAGCTTCCAGTATTTACGGATTGTGATTTTTGTACCAAATTTCATTCGAATCGCTTTATTTGTTCGTGAGATATCGTCTCCACAGACTCACTTACACACACACACACACACACACATACACAGACATCCCCTCAAAAATGTGTAATCCGTGATCAGCGATGCTTGAAACGTGGTCTCCCGTCGAAAACTCGAATTCGAATTTTCGACCCCGTCACAATACTTTCCTTATGCATTATGTATATAAGGAATGTAATATGACGCTCTTTTGAACAATCGATCGCATTTAACATCAGCAAGGGATTCCAGAATTCACTGATTGTAATTATCGTACCAAATTAGATTCGAAACGTGCAATCAGGGCCTGATTAACGCATGTGCCTCCGGGCAGCAGCTTTGGGCCCCTAAATTTCATATGTGATAAAACATTTAAACATAAATAATTTTTTAATTAATTTGAAACTGGCTATATTAGTTTTTATTTTAAATTATAAAACATGTTAATAGTTTTAAATATTGTACATCCCTTAAAGTCTTAATATATTGCTTATTTATAAAGTAAAATGATTGGAAGTTTTTCACATGTATCAGAAGACTTTTCGGAGCTGAGTCACCAAATTTAATTGTCCATGTTTTGCATGTGTTTGGTATACGTTGAGTGTATGGGGGGGCGCGAATTAACTGCAGGCTCTTGGCCCCATTTCGACTTAATCAGTTCCTTTCGCTCAATTCGTTCCTGAGATACTGCATTCACAGACTCACACATACATGCTCGTACACACACACAGAGCCGTCACTTCAGACACGTTCTATTCGAACTCAGGGATGCTTGAAATGTGTTCTTCCGTCAAAAATCGTAATTCAAAAAACCGTAAACAATCAACCGTAAAATCAAAAACTTTAATTCGACATTTCGACCCATTTGCAATACTTTTCTATGCATTTTACTATGTAGTGAAAGTAAAAAGACGAGGTAGGGGTAAACAAGGTAGAAAGTAAAAGACAATTCAATAAAAAGACTATGTAGGGAAAGTAAAAAGAAAGTAAAAAATACAAGGGTAAGAGAACCATTATTCAAAAATAGTAAATGAGTATGAAGTAATGCTCAAAACGTGTAAATCTTTCGAAATCCGACAATAATGCTTCTGATCTCCTCGTAATGTATTGTTTTTTTTTCCCGTTACATACACAGTAGAGAAAGATAAAAAAATTTACACTTCTCTTCCATTTGAAAATAAAATCTGGACATAACGAAACGCGGTCATATATTTTGATTTATTTCACGTGGGTAGGGCTTAGCATTTCCCGAAACAGTGCTTTACTCTTGGCTCAAATAACTTTAATCCATAAAACATGGGAGTCGAAGAGTATGTTACCAGCAGATCTAGAGAAAAAGCTCAGACGGGACGGTGAAAGTAAATACAGACCAAAAAATATTCCCGCCATTTGCATATGTAAATTCCCTTCGGAAAAGGATCACAAGATATGCAGGTGAAGAAGAATAAATATTATTTGATTTCAAATTCAACATTTTAGTGAAATATATTAGGAGGGAATAAGTTTGAAATATTATAAATGGTGTTTATTACGTAAAATATAAAGCCAGTAATGTTCCAGATAAACATATTTTTCGTTCTATATTTATGGAAAGTTTTATGATGAAAATGTCAGAAATATGTTTAGATTTTTCAAAACATCTAAAAACCAAGGTGGCCGTATTAGGATCGGGGTGGTGTGTGCAGCCAAGTAATGAAACGGTACTTTTATATGCAAGTACTGTGCAAGCGGGGCCAAGTGTACATTTATTTTATGCCACAAAATGGCGGTTTCAGCACTCTAGATATCAGCCGCAATCAGAGCTAGGGGAATAAATGTTTTCGTAGCTGTCACGAAACATGCCTAGATACGAAACATAATAGAGACTACAAGTAGAGATTCAATAATTACTAAGTAGAATGCAAGTAGAGACTCAAGAATTAATAAGTAGAATACAAGTAGATACTCAAGAATTAATAAGTACAATACAAGAACAGACGCAAGAATTAGTAAGTAGAATACAATTAGAGACCCAAGAATAATTAAGTACAATACAAGTAGAGACGCAAGAATTAATAAGTAGAATACATGTAGAGACGCAAGAATTAGTAAGTAGAATACAATACGAGACGCAAGAATAAGTAAAATACAAGTAGAGACGCAAGAATTAATTAGTAGAATAAAAGTAGAGAAAAATAATACTGAAAACAGCATTTTCAAACATTTCTCATTAACCTCCTCCTCGTCGCTCTTTCTGTTCATAGACCTGCAGATCACACCATTTCATGCCATTTAACCGATTATGATGATATTTTTTATATATTTATCTTTGTGGTCAAAGGTTGTCCGTTTTAATAAAAATGAGTTTCGGGCATTTTCTTCGGGGTCAGAACATTCAAAGGATTTTTGTTTAACATACAATTTAGGACTTCTTTTTCCCGCTGAAGTGGAGGCCGAGCGGTCAAAGAGGCAGGCGTTTCCTCGTGATGGCTCGGCTGCCAGATTGCGGGTTCGAGTCCCGCCTGCGGGCATAGATGTTGTGATGTCTTATTGGGGCAGAAGTCAGACTTCTACCTTCGGGTGCTCCGGGTCTTTGACTAAACAGACGCAGTGCACACATTATTCCTTAATAAATATGTTAGGGACACGACACCAACCACCAACCTGGACTTTTCCCCTTAAATTCAGCTAGAAAGATCGGTAGAAATATTCAATAAGTGAAGTACAGAGACGCAGATAAGGTAAATATCTGAAAATTTTATTCAGGTCTAGAGGGGGAAAAAGGGATTAAAGAAGGATATGAACAGAAAATTGCCTACCCGCAGGCGTGAGTTCTTCCCGATCGAACTTCGCATTGACAAATTCCAAACGGATACAACGACTGTGAAGTGAAACAAACACCGACAAAAGCCTTATATTTTCAAAAATTTAAACCAGACATCATAAATTATAGTTAAGTACAGAACAAAGCGTGCAAGCATGAGTCTCACATCCCTTTGAACAAAAGAATTGTCACCAAAAAGAGATGCGATATTCCCAAACAATAACGAATAACTGTGCTGTAAAAAAATTCCCCCAAGTGATTAAATTCAGTACAACCTCGACCAAAGAAAAATAATGAAATCACTTACTTTGGCAACAAGTACGATTTCATTCAGGTGAGAGCGTACATATTATTAATTGTGAGACCAGAAATAGACCAGAATCTCACACGTTAGTAAGACAGTTTTATGCCAATTATTTATTGATCTGAAACTTCGGACAATACCTCCAGTCTGAATGACGCCAAGGTTTACGACATGTGAACCCAGAGGTCAGAAAACCATAATTTAGGGATGTCAAGACAGAAGAGGGGTCGAACCCTTAAGAAAATGTGAAGTAACACGATATTGGATTGAAAGGCAAGACAATGGAGAAAGTGCTTGTTGCGCCACCCTGTATACTACAAATCAGAGAAAAGGAGGAGTAACACCCCCGAGGAAAGAGAGCCACAACCTGTGACTGAAGAACGACACTTGTTCTCATAATGCGCGACATTATGATATAAAGACGATACTAGAATACGAGTTAGAGATCCTGACAATAAGAACGATGACTAAGAAAATATAGAACGACGACTAAAGATGTAGTGTAGAGTGTTCCGTAGATGTTCCAAAATAATGGCTAGACCTATTGATGTATGCAGTGCAAATCAGACGTACGACACGGAGCCAAACACCTTGAGTTATGGTCGGTACAAGTTACTGATGCAAGCATTATGGTCTAAGTCCAAGACAGACTTGAAAGTATGTGTTCTTCAAAAAGTTATCTAGGTCTAAACATATTTTAGGCAATTTAAGTGGTCTCACATGTTCCCCCCGCCGAAATAATATAATTAATTGTGTAATGAATTTAATAAGTATTTTATGTTGTTAATAAATGCTTTATTGTTAAAGTTAAAATGGTGTGATCCATTTAGTACTATATTAGTTAATATTCCTTTACAGAACTCACGCGAAAGATAAACAATTGGAGAGTGAATAGCGGCAAACATCGCAATGTATAATAATAATAAGTGCCACTATAGGAGAAATTTACGACCATGTCAATTTAGCAATAATATATTAATAAATAATATTATTATTTAATCCGTTTCCGCGACATTAATGATTTCCACTTATCTAACATAATAAAGGAATATATGTGTTTGTGTGTGTGCATCGTATGGCCATGAAATTTGGTACACAGATACTTCAGGACCCAAATAGGTTCATCTCGGCTTTATTTCTTTTTATTTCAAATTAGTTTGTTAATTTTGTGTATGTTTTAGCTAGATGTAACGATTTTGGGCGATACTCACACATATTAGTTATTTTAGTTTGTTAGTTATGATATGTCTTAGCCCGATGTATAATGATAGTGGGCGATATTCACACACCTTAGCAACAGAAAACAATATTACAGAGTTTTCATTTTTACACCACCGAAAAGTTCAAAAAATTATATTTCAATACAAATTTTGAATAGAATCCATGCGATGACCAAACGAACTTAGGGAATTTTTAAAAGCATATACTTTTCGTACGTTTTATACCCACTCGATTTTTATATTACGATATAAAAAAAAATCTGATGTGGGCAGCATATGACTTTCCTTATATAATGCAATGAATTTACTACTTTTACAGTTAAAAAATATTATTCTTATAGTAGATACTTATTTTCTTTCCAAGATATTGAATTTTCTTCAATTTGTCGTCATTTTCATTGATTTAGCATCATTTTTATCCATTTGGCGAGATTTTCTTTAATTTGGCAACGTTTAAAAAAGTCGCCAAGTTGGCGACATTCCGCCGAATTTGTCGCCAAAATCTCGCCAAGCGTTTTGGACGGAGAAATAAATTATTCTTACAGAAGATAAATGACAATTGGCGTTCAAATAAAAAACTATTACTCAAAGTATATTTTCTCGTGAATGGAACGAGTTAGATCCACGAGAATGATCTCACCAAATTTATCGCATGTTATTACATATGAAAAGTGAACATGTTTCTTAACAGTTAATATTTTTTTTTATTTTACTTGATTTTTTGATAATTTTATTTGAAAAATGTGCAATATCTCGGGAACGGTTAATGCTAGCGTTCTACAGTTAGTGTCAATCGTTTTCTAAGGAAAAATTACATAAGAAATGCCTACTTGCGTAACTTTATTAAATGCTTTGATTTTTTGATGATTTTTTCAAAATTTCACTCGAAAATTTAGGAGAATTCTGAACATTCGATTGTATTTAAAAACAATAGGCTTCCAGTATTCACGGATTGTAATTTTTGTACCAAATTTCATTCGAATCGCTTTATTCGTTCGTGAGATAGCGTCTCCACAAAGTCACTGACACACACACATACACACACACAACACAGGCATCACCTCAAAAATGTTCGAATCGTGATCAGGGATGCTTGAAACGTGCTTTCCTGTCGAAAACTCGAATTCAAATTTTCGACCCCGTCACAATACTTTCCTTATATAAGGAAAGTAAAAATTATGTGCAATCCGACGATAATAATTTAAGTCGGAAACATAAATATTATGTACGTTCCAACCTGAATGGAATTGTACTTGGCGCCAAAAATAGCGATTTCATTTATCTTTTCGGCTGAGGTTTTACCTAATTTTGCATTAGTTGGCGATATTTTTTTATTACACGGTTAGTTCTGTTTAGGGTATAAATTGTTCAACGCAATTATCAGTGCACCAGATATTAGTTCATCATCGACAAAATTGCTGTGTGGCGGGATAGACGAGTGTTTAAGGCACTGGGATTGGATTCAAAAGACCCAACTTTGATTTCCAGTGCTGCATAAACGATCCCCGGGTCTATGCGAATTATTTGAGTTGATTACTTGATTATGTCGAACTTCGGAGCCGACCCAGGTTTGCAGACATCAAAACATAAATGGGCTAATACTGCAGTATTCTGGGCCGCCGGTGATGAACGAGCGGCGGGGGAAAATATACTTAAAGCTGTAGAATGTCATATTGAAACTTATATAAATAATTAATGATCGATTATTATTTTGTTGTTCCGAACCATGTTGGGGACTTAGATGCAAGCAGGCAGCTAACACTTTGTAATAGGGGCTCGCCTAGGAGGCCCAATTATCACTAAAAATAATATAGAACAAGCAAAGCACAACCCAGAGTATGGACCCGTAAAATCTGTGTGCCCGAAAGCCCTTCCGAGGGGATGAGGAAAGAGGTCCTTGTGGATGTCGCCCCCACTGGGTTTCGGTCTAAATTGGGTGGTACTGCCCTGGTCGTCCGAACAGATGTTTTACAAGTTCCGGTAGGTGGAAAGGTCTGGCTTAAAAGAAATATAAAAATGGCTCCATTTGTTTTTGACGTGATTATTACACATACAGACGTATTACAGATTTACACACACAGACATCACAATTAACATAATGTATTCGTCCTTTATAATGCACTTAACGTGTAAATCCATTGAAAACTTAAATTCCAATTTTCGATCTCTTTTACTTTCCCTGCAATACATGGCAATGTGTAGGGAAGGTATTGAGATCATACCGAAAATCGCAATCGGAATTTTCGACGAATATACATGTTTTGAGACCTCCAGAAGACGAAAAACTTATTTTTAACGCGACCGCTGTGGGCGTGTCTGTGCAAATGTATGTATTTACTCTAACTGCAGTTTACCAAATTTCATAAAATTTGGTAGGTAAGTTATTTGTAGGTGCCCCTGGTGCTGACTAGATTTTTGTACTATTCGGAATAAAAGATCCCGCCTTTTGTTGCAAAAGGGCCTGCCAAAATCTCATGTATCCACGTTAGCTAAAAAATTAATATACCAAATTTCAAAAAATTTGATAGATAAGTCACTTGTAGGTTACCCTGCTACTGATTAGATTTTGGTACGATTTGGTAAAACATAACATGTTTTTTTAGCAAAATGACCCTCAAAAACCTCTAAAATCCAAAATGAAAGATTATGTATGCCCAAACGTATCCATTAAATGCTTGTTTTGACAATGAAACGAAAAATCTGATGCGGGCAGCACATGACTTTCTCTGCAGATTCATATTCACGTTCTCTTTATTTCCTCAAAAATTCATTGATTCTAATTGCACAAAATGATATTTAATAGTATTATATCCCCATGATTATTTAAAAGTATACTAAAAATTTACACTTTTAATTTATTTTCGTTCTTAATTGGTAACTGGACTTATTTTCAAAGGTGGCGTAGCGAAAATGCAAAACAACTAAAATATCTGAAGATCGGTTAGTCCTAGTGTAATGGGGTTGGTCTTATTCTTTTTAACATTGCAATTTACG
Organism: Amaurobius ferox; assembly: GCA_951213105.1. Taxonomy (NCBI): domain Eukaryota; kingdom Metazoa; phylum Arthropoda; class Arachnida; order Araneae; family Amaurobiidae; genus Amaurobius; species Amaurobius ferox. Next base: position 26,681,138 of record OX578154.1, read on the forward strand.
TATAAAACAAGCATTTAATTGCTGTATTTGAACATACGTAGTTTTTATTTTAGATTTTGAAGATTATTGAGGGCCATTTAGCAAAAGAAGGCAGGTAGCTTTTTCCCGAAATGTACCAAAATCTAATCAGCACCGGGGAACCCACAAGTGCCTTATCTACCAAATTTTGTGAAATTTGATATATTAGTTTTCCAGCTAGTGAGTATACAGGCAATTTTTACAGGTCATTTTGCAAAAAAAGGGGAGTTATTTTTCCCGAATCGTACCAAAAACTAATCAGCACCAGGGCCACACACAAGTGACTTGTCTACCAAATTTTATGTAATTCGGTCCATTAGTTTTTGAATTAGAGTCGATATATACATTACAGACACACAGATAGACGGATACGCACACAGACGTCAGGCTAAAAATAGTATTTCGTGTTCTATCCCGGAATGTGTAGATCCGTCAAAAACTCGAGTTGCGATTTTCGGCATGGTTCCAATACTTTCTCTATACATTACTATATATTGCAAGGAAAGTAATAAGATCAACCCCATTACTCTAGCATTAACCGTTCTCGAGATATTTTAGTGTTTTTCGTATTTTTGTTACTCCTTGAATATACGTGCTTACTCCTACTTGAATATACGTGCAGTTGCCAAATAAAAACAGAAATTGAATTGAAAATGTAAATTCAGTGTAATTTCAAATAAGTATGCTTGTTTTTATGTAATAAAACTCAATTTGATGAATTATTATACAAATAAAAAGAAAATTCATTTAAGTATGCAGGGCAAGTCATGTGCCGCCCACAACCGATTTTTACTTTCCTTATATATATCATGTATAAGGAAAGTATTGTGACGAGGTCGAAAATTCGAATTCGAGTTTTAGACGGGAGAGCACGTTTCAAGCATCCCTAATCACGAATCAAACATTTTTGAGGTGATGTGTGTGTGTGTGTGGGTGTGTGTGGAAGTATGTGTGTGTGTGGAAGTATGTGTGTTTGTGTGTCAGTGAGCCTATGAAGACGATATCTCACAAATGAATGGAGCGATTCGAATGAAATTTGGTACAAAAGTCACAATCCGTAAATACTGGAATCCTATTGTTTTTAAACGCAATCAAATGTTCAGATCCTCCCCCCCCCCTAAATTTTTGAGAAAAATTTCAAAAAAATCATCAAAAAATCAAAACTTTTAATAAAGTTACGCAAAAAGACATTTCTTATGTAATTTTTCCTTAGAAAACGATTGACATACACTTTACAACACTAGCACGAACCATTCTCGAGATATTGCAGATTTTTCAAATAAATTTATCAAAAAATCCCATAAATAGAAAAAAGTATATTAACCGTTGAGACACATGTTCACTTTTCATCTGTAATATCATGCGATAAATTTGGTGACATCATTCTCGTGGATCTAGGTCGTTCCATTCATGAGAAAATATGCTTTGAGTAATACTTTTGTATTTGAACGCACATTGTCATTTATCTGTTATAAGAATAACTTATTCATCCGTCCATTACGCTTGGCGAGATTTTGGCGTCGAATTTGGTGGAATGTCGCCAACATGGCGTCGTTTTAAAATGTTACCAAATTAACGAAAATCTCACCAAATGGATAAAAATAACGTTAAATCAATGAAAATGACGACTCATTGGCGGAAATTCAGTATCTTGGAAGGAATATAAGTACTTACTATAAGAATAACCTATTTTGTTACTGTAAAAATAGTAAATTCATTGCATTATATTAGGAAAGTCATGTGCTGCCTACAATAGAATTTTTGATACTGCATTTTTACATTAACATAAACGGCGAGAAACGCAAGGAAGAAAAGAAAGTAACCAAGACATTGCCTCCCACCTCGCGAATTAGAATTATCGATCTGTATTTATGCTTACCCACGGGAGTGCCAAAACCAGTGAAGAAATAATTCGACTACTGCTAATAATCTAAACGACAAGAGGCAATTCTGAATATATCTTATGATCTTACTCTTCTTGGCGCCTTTGTTATTAGCGTCTGGAGTCGGATAGAAGTAGTTAAGGAAATTTTGGGATTTGCAAAATGGGATTATCCTCTGTATTATTACTTTCCCTGCAATACATGATAATGTATAGGGAAAGTATTGTAATCCTGTCGAAAATCGTAACTCGAGTTTTCGACGAATCTACACGTTTCGAGAGCTCTAGAATACGAAGAAACAATTTTTAGCGTGGCGTCTGTGTGTGTGTCTGTCTGTGCAGATTTTGTATCCACTCTAACTAAAAAACTAATTGACCGAATTTCATAAAATTTGGTAGGTAAGTCACTTGTGGGGGAATCTGGTGCTGATTAGTTTTAGGTACGATTCGGGATAAAAAAAACCCGCCGTTTTTTGCGAAATGGCCCGGAAAAGCTTGTAACCACTCTAGCTGAACACCTAATGGACTGAATTTCACAAAAATCGATAGCTAAGTCACTATTGGGACACCCTGGTGCTGATTAGATTTTGGTACGATTCGAAAAAAATAACCTGCCTTTTCTACAAAATGGCCCGCAAAAATCGCCAATATACAAAATAAAAAATTACGTATGCTCAAATATATCCATTAAATGCTTATTTAATACGTAATGTTTAACGAAGAAAAGAATATGACCAACCCCATTACACTAGGACTAGCCGTTCTCGAGATACTTTAGTTTTTTCGTATTTTCCCTAAGCCAGCTTTGAAAATAAGTCCAGTTATCAAATGAGAACGAAAATGGAATTAAAAGTGAATTAAATTTAATTAAAATAAAGAGAACGTGGATATAAGTCTGCAGGGAAAGTCATGTGCTGCCCACATCAGATTTTTACTTTTACTTTCTCACGCTATAGAATATAAAGTATTGCTTTCACGAAAGTTTTCGATTTTGAATTATTGATGGCAATATATATTTTAGAACCTCCCCATAACGATTCGACTGTCTTCCTGCCGTCCGTCTGTTGTCGATTTCTTGTGTACAGGTGTAGCTACCACTAATATTAATGGATTTTTCCGACGCTGTTTAAGCGGATTTGTTACTGAAAAATCTAGAACTAAGCAGAATATTTTAAAATTTATAAGGTGCTATTTTTATGATGTTTAATTATTTTAAGTTTCGAAGCCCCAAAATTCTTTGGAAGTCTTTGTTGTAATATGGTACAGATATTGTTACGAATGTATCTTCTAGAATCTTGGGTGTATAAGCAGGATACAAGAACGAGCCCAAGTTTCTGGATAACTTACATTTATTCGCAAGCACAACGTAAACAGAAACAGTACAGAGAAAAACAACACTTAAATACTTCAATAATTTCACAAAATAAGCAATATTATTCTCAAAATACTCAAGAAAATTATTTCACAAAACAACAGCAACTACTCTCAAAACATTGACAAAAATCACAGTCTAACGCTACATAGGACTGTGGACTACAACGGAGTGATGAGTCTTTTTTAATAGTCTCTCTATAGAAACTTCTGGAAATATATCCTATTCATTATTGCGTGAAGTCTCTAAAACATTCCAGGAGTCGCCAAATGTCTCCAAATTGGTGATAAATCGCCAAATCTAGTAATCCTTCCTCTTACTGCGAAATCCTGGAAACCCTGGGCTCACGTCGTGCTGACGTCATGGACTGTATTTTCTTCGACTGGCCTTCGAGTTCGAGATAGACGAATAAGGAGACGCCAAACGTTCCAATTCATAAGGAGACTCATAAGGAGACTAATAAGGAGACGCCAAACGTTTCCAACTCATTGATAGACGAATAAGAAGACGCCAAAAGAATATATTGCGCGTTCGCTACAATATTTAATCAAGTTATAGATGCCTATTTATATCAAGGGTCCTAACCCTAAAATGATCCGTGGCTACGAGGCTTAAATTCGTTCGAAAAACTCTTTTATCGCATTGAATTAATTTTTGCTTTTTCAATATCAGTTGTGAGAATCCGAAATATATCCAGATTTATGCTGCAAAACTCCTTAAAATATATCGGTTCGGGTTTTTTTTTTTAATATCAACATCAGTTTGAGATCAGTAATACTATTGAGGTTTCAGAGTTTCCAACTCATTGAATACATCTATAGGACAGTATTTTGATTTTAAAATCCGAATATCCGTTTTGAAAATATTATAAATGTCACTAAAGGATGTGCAGCTAAAGGTGTCACTAATGTATGTCGCGAAAGGGTGTATGTGGTGTGTGTGTGTGTGTGTGTGTGTGTGTGTATGTGTGGGGGGGGGGAGGTAGATTTAGGATTCAAATTTTTTTTCATTGAAATACCGTCTATGAAAACACATTTTCCATCAGACGAATATTTCTAATTTTTATAAAATAGTGTTACTAATATCTCATATATACTATATTTATCTACCATAAAAGCTAAAAAGCAGCATTTGCAGTTGTTAACAACTGTTATTTCGGGAAGTCCTGAGTTGCTTCACATTGGCAGCAAATTTAGCGAAATGTAGCCAATTCGGCGACTTTTGGCGAGTTCTAGGATCTAAAAAAAGTGAGAGGAAAATGAAGCGACTAAGTGGAAACGGAAAATTTCTAGAAGTGATTGATCAAAAATTTTATTGATTATTTCGTTTTTTAGTATTTTAAGTCTTTTCTCAGAGGGTATGAAAGGATGCTCATTATTCAGAGAGCGCATGGCATGAAAAACAATGAATTATTAATATGTCAGTGTTTTGAGAAAACGATATTCTTCTATATGAATTAATTGCTACTGTATCGATCTGGCTATTAATTTGCACTTTGACAGGTACCTAAAAGAATGTGTATTGTATTATGTTCCTTATTCTACACTCATTGTTGCTTTGAATAGAAATTGGGTCATTCATAAATTTAGATTAATGCTTGTGAGAATACATCCATGATTCCAAGGATTGGTCGCAATAATGTGTGGCGACTCAAATTCATTTGACTTTTACACGTTTTCCAACTTTATTTTTGAACTTTCAAACTATATTTTTTTTTGTATAAGAATTTGTTTTCAGATTTGTATAATGTATATGTCGTGCCTGTCGTCATTATAAATCACTTGCTTGGTGACGTCAGGCTCGTGAAGGTATTTAACCGCGGACTTCGCTTCCGCCGATCTCTGCTTTCTCTGTTAAAATTGTTCAGACGCATCCAGCTAGTTGGCAAATACGCCTTGACGCGTATCATGTTATTTCGTATCCAGAGGCTCAATTTATTTTGGATAAGTGCGTGTATGGATTTTAATCACTTTGTGCTTTGTATATAAAAGGCTAAGTTTCTTACAATGTGTCTAGTCATTTGGTAAAAGCACACTTTTGATAGTAGAGGTAACCTTCATAAACAGAGAAAACTGTCTAATCCGAACATAATGGCGAGGTAAATAATTAATGTGGAGTATTATATGCAAAGATATATAATACTCACTTATATTAAAATACAAGATAAAAGGTATATAATACTCACTGCAACAAAATCTACTACTATTTTCCTCAGGTATAATCACTCAAACAAGGTACAACTATGAGTAAAAATTTTTTAATATTACTAATAAACGCCCATGCCTTACTCGGGATTCGAACCCAAGCCCACTAGACAGCAGTCGGAGACGCTATCCGCTTCACCGCCTGAGCGGCCCGTTAAGTTTGGTATAGATTACTGCCTGGGGTGTCATGTGACCCGGTGGTTTGACCCTTGTTTGAGTGATTATACCTGAGGAAAATAGTGGTAGATTGTGCTGCAATTTTAGCACATTTACATTACATACATATTTTACCTTTATACATAGAATTTCTTGTGATTCCATATTATACGTTAGTACTTTTGCTTATACAAAAAATTTTTACTCATTTATTACTTATATTATAATAAATTATCAAAGTTGTGGAGTATTATATACCTTTTATATACAAAGCACAAAGTGATTAAAATCCATACACGCACTTATCCAAAATAAATTGAGCCTCTGGATACGAAATAACATGATACGCGTCAAGGCGTATTTGCCAACTAGCTGGATGCGTCTGAACAATTTTAACAGAGAAAGCAGAGATCGGCGGAAGCGAAGTCCGCAGTTAAATACCTTCACGAGCCTGACGTCACCAAGCAAGTGATTTATAATGACGACAGGCACGACATATACATTATACAAATCTGAAAACAAATTATTATACAAGATAATATATTAATATATTATCTGCCACAAAATGGTGACTCGGCAAACGAATACGAAGTTTCTAACAAAATGGTGATCCGTATTCAAAATATCATTGTTAAGTTTATTCACGATCTATATTTGACAGACAGGTGGTAAGTTGCATCAAACACGAGTAAAGAAAAACCCTTTCTTTTACTCTCTAATCAGTGTGATTTTAACGTAAAATGAATTCCGTTAAGTTTGTTGTTGTTGCTCATAACCTCCTGTTTCGGTCGAACCACAAACAGGACCAGTGATGCCAGAAGAAGGACAAAGAATGACACAACACGAGATCACAAAGTTTTTATTAACACAAACAAGCATCACTGTCGAAGGTCTGGGAGGTGCAGCTTCACATTTGGCGAGGACCCAGAAGGCGGAAGACTGACTTCATCCTCAAGAAAACGCCCATGCCTTACTCGGGATTCGAACCCAAGCCCACTAGACAGACCGCCTGAGCGGCCCGTTAAGTTTGGTATAGATTACTGCCTGGGGTGTCATGTGACCCGGTGGTTTGACCCTTGTTTGAGTGATTATACCTGAGGAAAATAGTGGTAGATTGTGTTGCAATTTTAGCACATTTACATTACATACATATTTTACCTTTATACATAGAATTTCTTGTGATTCCATATTATACGTTAGTACTTTTGCTTATACAAAAAATTTTTACTCATAGTTGTACCTTGTTTGAGTGATTATACCTGAGGAAAATAGTAGTAGATTTTGTTGCAGTTTTAGCACATTTACATTACATACATATTTTACCTTTATACATAGAATTTCTTGTGATTCCATATTATACGTTAGTGCTTTTGCTTATACAAAAAATTTTTACTCATGGTTGTCAAAGTTGTTAATTAAATGTGATGTATAATAATTGGCAGAAAATGTCGAAAACTGAGAAAGAAGTCACTGTTGAGGATAGTCAGGGTGCAGACTTATCATATTGATAGAATTCCGTTGAAAATTTCTAATTGGCCAAATAACTTTGAGTTATATTTTGCACAATTAGAAACAAACTTCGTTGTTTTAGGGATTACTAGTGATAGTATAAAATACTATACTCTTGTATTTGCCTTAGATTCGGAAACCTTGAGTTATGCTTCAGACATTGTATATCAGACATTGCCGCCTAGAGTAGCGGACTTTTCGGAAGTGACGTCACTAGGGTTCCGAACCGCGGTGGTGGTGGTGTGTGTGTGGGGGGGGGGGAGGTATTTCGCACATTTTTAAAAATTCAATTTATTAAAGCCTTTTGTCGATAATGCAAAGAATCGTTTGCTTCCATGCAGTAACTCGAGCTTACTCACACATTGCCGCCTAGAGTAGCGGACTTTTCGGAAGTGACGTCACTAGGGTTCCGAACCGCGGTGGTGGTGGTGTGTGTGTGGGGGGGGGGGAGGTATTTCGCACATTTTTAAAAATTCAATTTATTAAAGCCTTTTGTCGATAATGCAAAGAATCGTTTGCTTCCATGCAGTAACTCGAGCTTACTCACACATTGCCGCCTAGAGTAGCGGACTTTTCGGAAGTGACGTCACTAGGGTTCCGAACCGCGGTGGTGGTGGTGTGTGTGTGTGGGGGGGGGGAGGTATTTCGCACATTTTTAAAAATTCAATTTATTAAAGCCTTTTGTCGATAATGCAAAGAATCGTTTGCTTCCATGCAGTAACTCGAGCTTACTCACACATTGCCGCCTAGAGTAGCGGACTTTTCGGAAGTGACGTCACTAGGGTTCCGAACCGCGGTGGTGGTGGTGTGTGTGTGGGGGGGGGGGGGAGGTATTTCGCACATTTTTAAAAATTCAATTTATTAAAGCCTTTTGTCGATAATGCAAAGAATCGTTTGCTTCCATGCAGTAACTCGAGCTTACTCACACATTGCCGCCTAGAGTAGCGGACTTTTCGGAAGTGACGTCACTAGGGTTCCGAACCGCGGTGGTGGTGGTGTGTGTGTGGGGGGGGGGGGGGAGGTATTTCGCACATTTTTAAAAATTCAATTTATTAAAGCCTTTTGTCGATAATGCAAAGAATCGTTTGCTTCCATGCAGTAACTCGAGCTTACTCACACATTGCCGCCTAGAGTAGCGGACTTTTCGGAAGTGACGTCACTAGGGTTCCGAACCGCGGTGGTGGTGGTGTGTGTGTGGGGGGGGGGGGAGGCAAATGTCTACAATGTAAGGCCGGATTCAGACTGATCCGTTCGTACGTTACCCATCCGTTGGGAGCTGTACGTCAACCAATCACAGGCTCGAACGCACGACCGTGCGTTCATCCGTTGATCATGGTTCAAGTTCATGTTTAACGGATGCGTTGGTCACGTGATGCGTTACCTTCTGAAAAGACACCAATGAAAAGGCTTCTCTTGATAAACAAGATGGCCGTCACTTCGATCACAGGATTTCCAAATGCAAGAATGATTTCGGATATACAGCAGACTATATGAAAAATATTCTGATTGGTGAGTTATTATTTGTTTATTTAAAAGAAACATGGGAAGTTTACTCTTAAATCTATGCCAATTTGACGATCATTAGATAAATTACTTGTGTGATCACTTGTTCATTTGAACGTGTGGTCATAAAATTTTATTTTAATGTATACCGATCGCCTAATTTACTAATTTGGAACTGTAGAATGACCCGACTTGATCCAATTTAAAAATGTGATTAAAGTAATCTCCCCTCATCTAATGTTCAATGTGAACTAGTACGCTGTGAACTAGTACGTATGAATGGATATTTGAGTAAAATTTATTGTAAATATTTTGTAGAAACATAGCATTTAATCGCACTCAGTTATTCATCATGACCATACCAAATATTTCTATCCCTTCCGGACTTTATCGGTATTTCAAGTTTTGCGATGTCATACTTTTTCATGTATGTGATGCTATTTATAAATTGTTGAAATTCCCTTTAGATATAACAGTTTTTCAATAAATTATAATTAAATCCGAAAATAATGATTTAAATAATTATTTGTATAATGTGTTTAGTATGTTTTTGAGTCCTAAGTATAATGTGTGTTGTTTTTAAGCATTCCATATTCTGTATCCTTATGTGAATAAAGTAAACAACCCAAACCATATTTTGTTGCAGACTTCACATATAGCATATTTGTTATGTGGCATGCAAATTTGGGAATCTTATACACTTTTGTAATTTTTTTTATTGTACAATTTATTTTGGCATTTATATTAGCATTTATCAACTTCAACACAGGGTCCTCGTCCTAGCTATGAATGTTCTGATAATATATACTATTGAGACTACTTAACACGAAAGTGAAATATTGGTTAACACGATATGCAGGCTGTACCAATATATTTGCTTGTTTCATGCAAAATAATAGTTAAGATGCAGTGGTGAATTTATATACTGACGAATGCCAGGGACCTCGCTTCAGAGGAGAGCCTCATTTTGAACGAAAAATAAAAGTAAAATATCTTTTAGAAAAAAAAATTTTCTTAAAGATTTTTAATAGTGAAGAAGGAAATAAGGACGAACTCGAAAATGAATCCCAAAAAGTGGATTTAAAGTGTTTGTATTCGTATCTATGTGGAGAAAACATAATTCAAGCATTTCCAAATGTTGAAATAGTACTTCATACTTATCTGCGTTTGATGATCTCCAACGCTAGTGGAGAAAGGTCATTCTCTAAATTAAAACTAATCAAAAACAACTTAAGAAGCGTAATGACTGAAAAGAGGTCATCAAATCATTTGTCAATTCTTATCATTGAAAACTACCTTGTTAAAACGTTAGATTTTACTTATTGATACTTTGTTGCATCAAAAGCCAGAAAATGTCCAATTTAACGTACCATTAAAAGTTTTAACTCTTTTCTTAGTATTGTGCTGTAATATCAATATTTACCGCACAGTTTAACAAATAAAAATGTATAATATTTAAACACTTGTATCGTTTAATATTTTCATAAAATATTATTATTCTCATCTTAATTTAATTTCTGTTCAAACTTTTGGGTGCAAATATTTCAAGTATGTTTATTAGATGAAAAAAAAAAGCGTAGCAGGATTTGTATAGAACGAGATTCAACGTGTTTATTTGTAAGTACTTTTTTTTCTAAACTGGCTTTTAGAGTGTGTGTGGCGGGGGGGGGGAGGGGGCTCTTCGGAAAAGATTGCCGGGGCCACATTCTCCCATGATTCGCCACTGTTAATATGAAATGTATGTTCTCTTTTATCCAGTGCCAATGCACTTCTGTGTAACAGGTTGTTTGTACTTACTCGCATTTTATGTGTAAATCCCAGAGATCTTGAAAATAGTGACTTTTAGATTTTGCAATTGTAAATCAATATTTGTGTAACAACATTTTGTCCATTACATCTGTAAGCAACATCTTAATCGCTGATATGTTATGTATATATTTATGTTAATTTTTTTACATAATTGTCTATAAATTTTATTGTAATTATTAGCTTTTTTTTTGTTTTTTTTTTCAAGAAAAATATGCCAAAAGAGTTAAAAGCACAGCTATTATATTTATATAATACTGGTTTGTGAAAAAACTTTTGGCGAGTAATCACTGAGCTGAAATTTCTGAATTATTCACTCGTTATTAGTAGAATTTTATAGCTTATTATGTAGCATTACAATTAGATTTGTTATATTTTCATTTTGCTAACTTGTTTGAATACAGAAGAAATCTATTTAGCAATATTCTTCAAGGTTCGTGTGTAGATCGATTGCGTGTGGTATTCAAGCTCAAGTCTGATATTTATTACCATGAATATTTATCTAGAGCTAGATACCATAATTTAAAAATATTCATTCTAATAGTTGAGGACAAGCAGTTTTGATGTGCTTTTTTTTACCAAGGGTTATAAAGTGATACTAATTCTGATTTAATTTGTTACAGGAATTTAAAGTGTCTAGAAAGATATATTTCTTGAAGGACTGGAAAATCTACAGCTGGTGCACACATCCTCTGCTCTGATCCCTTAAGATTGTGAAGAAGTTAAGGTATGTTTTTGTCACATTAATTTCAGTGCTTGACATTTACTATTCCTAGTTAATATACTGTAAATTAGAAATTCCTTAATTGGTGATTAAAAAGTGTAAAGTGGATGAATTTAAGTAAACATCAGATGTTGCTGTGCTGTTAAAAGTTAAATACTTGTATATAGAACTTTGTGGGGTAAACTGTTCCATATTTATAATATATGCTAAGTAAGTTTTTATAATGACAAACACATCTAACATATAAATACAATCTTGCTGTAGTCATTTTAATTCATAATCTGCAATTTGAATCCTCGTGATTTGTTTATCAGTCTCTAACACACACATGTGGGTTAGTCATTTCATTTTTAAGGACTTTCCAATGATCATACGGAAATACCTGACCTGTGCATGCAAGCAGCTCACTGAGTAAAGAAATATTATCAAAAAATTAAATTTAGCATTTTTAAAATTAAAGTTTTGAAAATTAAAATTTTCATTTTCATTACAATAATCAATCTGGTCAACTAAAATTTCTTAGAATAAATGCTAATTTTATTCTGATTTCCAGTTTTATATAAGCAAGCTAAACAATTTGAAATCAACTGTAAAAGTTACTGGTTTTAGATTTAAATTGTATCTTGTGAAAATAACATGTTTCAAATTAAATTATAACTATCGTGAAAAGGATCAAATTGAATTTAAACTGCATTCATTGTAGGACCAATTTTAATATGATTCATATATTGCACATGTAATACATAACCCATTTGTCTTAAAAAGTTACTGCTAGCTTGGGACACCACCACAGTATGCATCAACATATCAAGTGCATTTATTGCCTACGCAGAAGGTGTTTATTTAGGACATAAGCAGGCTATGATGCCAAGTAGTAGCACATGCCACACTGTAGCAGGCATATATTTTTAATATGCATAAGCTGCATTTTAATATTTTCTTTGTTAGCACAGCCTGTTCCACTGAATAGTGGGTGCATGTATTTAGTTTGCATAGGTCACATTTTATTTTTAGGTAGTGTAGTATAGCAACTTATATCTAGATAAAATAGTGCTCACATATTATTTGTTTATAAAAATTATTGCTAAAATAGTGACTGTTATAGATAACAATTTTTAATTTTTCAATTCATTAGTTTTTTAATTGGTAAACATTTAATGATTTTTTAAAACTATTTTAACTAATGAAAGAATTTAATATTCCAAGATAAAATTACTTTTATATAGTTTAATTTAGGAGTCAGAGTCGGTATATTTTTACTAACTCCGACTGCACAGCCCTGAGTGTTCCCAATGATCAGTTTGTAAATTTATGATGAAAATATTGCATAAAAGGAAGAATTGCTAATGACCAATATATATATAGAAACATGACATGTGAAATATGCCATGCTAATGGGGATTAAGATTTAGCAACTTGTTGGCACTAAAGTTAAAGCTTCGTATCATTCCAATATTTTAAAAGCATTTTCATTGTCCATGAAATATTATTTTTTGAAAATGTTTCATATAAGCTAAGATAGCTACACTATTTTCAATCTGCTTCTCCTGCATAAAAGTCATATTTGGTTGTAGAAAATTGCATTTGTATATAACTAGCTGACAGCCAGTGGTTACTTTTTTTTATCAGGTACGACTAACGATAGAACTGAAAGCCTCACTTTTATGATCAAAATCTACTGCTTTATGGTATACATTAATCCAAATGCAGAAATTTCAAATAGAATTTTAAAGTTTAAAAAAAAAAGTATTCATAACAAAAAAAAAAAATGAAGACATGGGTTGCCCATGTGTGATTTATGTCAGACCTTTGTTGATATTCTATTCATTTAATTTTGTAAAATAGTTGAAAATGATATTTCTTTAAAACTATACATTTTATTTTTTACAGGTTTTTCTGAATTCAAGTATGGACTAGAAAATTTAAAGAAAGTTTGACTGGATCTAGTTTTGTTTTAAAAAAATATTCATATTTGTTGAACATAATCTGTTATAAAATATTTTATTTCTTATATCTAAAAATTTTAGCTGTGTACTTCTGAAAAATAAACAAATTAAATGCATGTATTTGATTTTATTGTTAATTAGTATGTTTTGAATTTATCCATTGGGATTTAATGTTGGAACAAAAATATCGTAAGTATTTAGTTCTTACTCCAAAAGGGTACATGAGTAATTATGAAGCAAAGTTTTTTGGAGGGGTGTGCTGGCCCCAATATGTGTTCTGTCTGGTGAAAAATATTGAATAAGACAAGTCCAATATTCAGCTTCACTGTTCTTATTAAAATGTTCTCTGTAGAAGCGAAGCTGAATATTAGACTCGTTTTTAACTATCTTATAACAATGACTATTCATATTACCATTGTTGTAAGCAAACTGTCACCTAACTAAAAGGGCTTGCAGATATTTAAAATATGGAAACTAATATGGTTACACATAAACGAAGAAATATCTCTATGATAAAAATATTTATCAGACTGCTGTAAGACCCAATGAGTTCAACACTTTTCTGTATAGAGGGAAAATATTTTAGCAATGGGCAGTTGATCAACAAATTTGGAATTCTAATTCAGATATGTTTTCAAAACTGGATTTGCAGTTAGTTATATTGGATTTTAGTTTAGATTCAAATGTGGATTTCGGTTAATTTGCTAAAAAAAAAATTTACTAAATATGTGGAAATACTGAATATACTGAATAATAATAAAATATTTTAGCAATGGGTAGTTGATCAACAAATTTGGAATTCTAATTCAGATATGTTTTCAAAACTGGATTCGCAGTTAGTTATATTGGATTTTAGTTTAGATTCAAATGTGGATTTCGGTTAATTTGCTAAAAAAAAAAAATTTACTAAATATGTGGAAATACTAAATATACTGAAATATTCTTTTATATTTATTATAAGAAACATCTGTTCTGCATTTCCATTCAATTAATGTTAATGCATTAATAAACAAGAAAGATCAATCATGCATAAGCATTGATTATGAAACACTTTCCAACTGAAATGTAATTTCATTTAAAAATTTCTAAAATGTGATTCATTCAGTGGTAATATCTTTTACATTATCACAGAACTACAGTAATTTATTATACTTAAATATTTAAAACTGTATCGAAATATAAATCATCTGATTCTTTATGCAAAATCAATGAATATTTCATTCATATAACTTGTATTCCAGACTCCAGAGCTAAATAATTTTGTGTGAAAAAAATTCAGCAATTCTTATGGAATTCATCTTACAATCGCTTGAGATATTTGCATTCTGCATATGTTAAAATTAGGCTTCCTTGAAGAAATAATAAAAGTTTAGGGATCATTTAAAATCACAACTATTGTAATTGCATAGGCACGGAATTTAGATACACAGATAATACACAGATAATATATATGTGTATGTGTATGTACTCAAAGTATTGGAATCGTGCCGAGGATCGGAACTCGAATTTTCAAAGTATCTACACGTTTTGGGACTTCTAGAACACGAAAAAACTACTTTTAGGAAGACGTCTGTGTGTGTAAGGGTGTATCTGTGTATGTTTCTGTGTGTCTGTGTGGATATTACATCCACTCTAATTGAAAAACTAATGGACCGAATTTCATACAATTTGGTAGGTATGTTTTTTGTGGGAAATCCTGATGTTCATTAGATTATAGTACGATTCGTAATAAAAGAATGTGCCTTCTTTGCGAAATGGCCGCAGAAATTGCCTTTATCCACTCTAGCTAAAAACTAATGAACCAACTTTAACAAAATTTAGAGTATAATATTTCAATAACCTACAAGTGATTTATATACCAAATTTAACAAAATTTTGTATATAAATCATTTGTAGGTTATTCTACTACGATTCGGGAAAAAGGAACGGGCTATTTTTGCGAAATGGCCAGCAAAAATCGTTATATATAAAAATAAAAGACTACGTGTGCTCAATTATATCAATTAAATTCCTATTTTATATGTGATTTTTGACAACAAAAAGAATAAGACTAACCCCATTACTCTAGGACTAGCCGTTCTTGAGATATTCTAGTTTTTTCGCGTTTTCGCTACGCCACCTTTGACAATAAGTCCAGCTATCAAATGAGTACCAAATTTAAGTTTAACGTGTAAATTCAATGTCATTTAAAATACTTATGTTGTGCAGATAAACTCAAATTATCATTGAATAAATAAAGAGAACGAATATGAGTCTGCAGGGAAAGACATGTGCTGTCCACATCAGAATTTTTAACAATATTACACCAATGATTTATAGAAGTGAACGGGGATTATTTTCAGGCCATTTCGAAAAAAATGTATAATCTATATTTAAAGATCCATCAAATTTTTGTCGAATAAAATGTTCAACAAATTTAAGCTGTGTACCAAATTTTAACTCTCTAGGACGTAGGAAAGTGCATTTAAAATGCCATCAATTAAATTTATCATGAAGAGTTATATAAAATTTAAAAAAAATGAAAAATTGTTATCTACCAAATTTATCTTAAAATATGAAGCCACTCCCATATGCAAAACGTTTAAACAAATAGAGAAATATTTATTATATAATATCTCTCTCTTTTCTTTCTGGAAGATATCCCAAAGTCAGAATTTAATTGAATTTGTTTTTTTCCCTATATTAAATAATTTTTTTAATTAAAAAACTACTTAACATATTTTACTGAATTTTTTTATATATATTCTATGGGATAATGTGAATATTTCCTAAAAATTTCGAAGCAATTCGTGAATTTTAAATTTACTTAAAAAATGTTTGAAAAATTAGGTCCCATAGGGTTCAATGTATTTCATTTTTTCAACCGGGGTTCAATCCAAAACTAATTGGGTGATATTATTCATTTATATTCCCATAGGTCCTACAGACCGTCTGAACAACATACTAAAATTTCATTTTGATAAACTCATTTTTACGGCAGTTATCGTGCTAACGGACAGACAGACAGACAGACAGACAGAATGAACAAAGTCATAAACACTTTTCAACTTTGTTGTAAAGTGTTAAAAACAATTATTTTTCTCCTTTAATGATAATTCATTTCTTCGTTTTCGTAAAAACAATATCTGAAAAAATTTATACAAGCACATCTTGCATCATTGATTTTCAATGGTTATAAGCTAGTTTTATTATATTGATGTAAAAAATATAACATTGCAGGTTTGAAAGTTGAAAAAGCATTATTCAAATCATATTAATAAAATCAAAATGTGTTTTTGTGAGCATGTCAACTACTGAACTCAGCTTTGAAATTTTAAATGTAACAATTATCACAACTCAAATTCTAACAAAATGAGCACATTTTATTTTTTTAACTAAATGTTAATTCTGGAAGTCCAATTGGATTAAATTTTTTTTATTGTTAAATATAATTTGCATATTATTTTGATGGTTTGATGTCGATGTGAAAAACAAAACTGGCGAAGTAGCCACAAAGAGGAACTACTGAGAAAACCTATAAGATGGCCTGATGGAGCTGTACCATCAATAATGTGAATTTTATTTATATTTATAAATACTATTTATTTAATTAAACTATATATATATATATATATATATTGATATTGCAACAAACAGCTTGTTACCAGCTGCTATATGCTCATGGCTGGTCTGGGTTTTCAACAAGCCTGTTTTGATTGCTCTCAAACCAACATAATTTTAAAATACACGACAATGTGGATTAATCCTTTTATCTGTTTTGTATTCTCCATGAAGTAATGTGAAATACTCCGTAAAATCCTACTTGAAATTGAGTGAGGTTATCAAACATTTTTGCTATTGGCTGGTATTATAAAGTTGTTGGCCTGAAAGCATTCTAAACTGATTAAAAAAATAGAAAAAAAAAAAAAAATTATAAATGCAAGTGGAAATGTTAAAAGTTCCAATATTATGGGAAAATAGTTTTATTTATAAAGGTAAGCTGATTTTACTGCTAAAATATATCGGAAAGCTTAATGGTGCTTTATTGGCAATTTTTATCACTCAGATTTCCTTCTTTTTACTTTGACGAATATGTTAGGTAAAAATATATATTATAAGAAAGAAGTTACTGCAATCTTTTTAAAATGTCAATTTCTTCTTCCATAAACTTCAGCTTACCAAATTTAATCTGTTAAAGCAATTTAATATTTCAAAGACCGAATAATGATAAGAAGCGAAAAGAATTTGTAGTAATGTGCATTGTTGAGCATCGGTTTATGTGAGAGAAATAAGCATTTGTCTTGTCAGATTATATTTATACTTCACACAAAATGCTGTCATCTGGTTTAATAATTTTTTAGCACTATTCTCATTAACTATGAGTCAGTTTTTTATTAATCATATTTGTCTATTTCAATATTTGCTGACAGTTGCAGAATATAATTGTGAAGTCAGTTAAAGCTAAATCATGTTAATATTTGATTGTTCCACATCAGAAAACAGGATTAGCTTAAGTTGGATTAGATATGAAATTAATTTACTGCTTAAAAAAGTAGATTAAATTTTTTGTGTTTGGATAATACTTGTCACCATCTAAGTAGTAAAGCTTAAAATACCAAGAAAGTCTAGGTATTTTGTAAATAGTAATACCTTGGTAGCCAAACAATACTTTAACAAACACTGATGGATATACAAAAGACACAAAATATAATGTAAAAAAAATATGCATAGCAGAATGGGCACGAAATTGTCATTAAGAAGCACCCCAAATTTGCAAAATAGTAAATCTACTAACATATGCACTAAAACCCCGGAGTAGTGCATAAGGTTCATGAAGCCTGTTAGCCCAAAATTATAAAATTTGGAAAGCAAAATAACATTTATATTTAAGGTAAGTATTGTTCAGCTTTACTTCTAAAAATGTAACATATCTGGTAAAGATCTCATAAACTAGGTGATTTTTCACAGCCAACATACTATTAAAAATCTGAGTTCTTTTATAAGAAAATGAATGGAAATTCAAAAGATTTTATTTTTACAATTATATATATATAAACCCAAGGCTGTTTATTTAAATTTATACTGAAAGATATTAATTCTGAAGACGCAATAGATGCTAATATATCAATCCTCAATTGTTGGTAAATTGGTGTATTTCGAAATTACTAAATAATTAAGATTTTTGCATTATTGGCGGAGATAGACTTCCACAAATAAATAATCTCATAAATATATTAAACGAGAATTGTGGTCAAAAATATACAGTAAATACAAATAAGCTCAATTCAAGAATTTACCAAAATGGGATTTCATTTGAAAAATCCCTAAATAGAGAATTTGAAGAAACAGATTTACATATATACTGGGATATGGCCATATCCCAGAAAATATGAGATTGTATCCTTCACCCGGCCTGGAGGAGCGGACACCACTCGAACGGGAAGCCCGATACTTCCAGTAATTTTTTTAAGCTGGAGAAGACATGAAATATTCACAAGGGGAACTGAAATATGAAGCCCTCCATAAAGTTTGTAGGGGGGCATAATTTGGGGGGGACATGCCGGCCTTGTCCAAAGAAATTTACAAATTTTGAACACGTTCCCGGCCCGAGGACAATTAAGTCACGGCCGAAATGCTTTTTATTCAAATGTGTTTGTATAAAGAACTAAGATAAAAGTTTTTCAAACATTTATATTTACATATAGTAGCTAAATTCAACACAATAATCTCATGCACTCTATTAAAATTCACTTAAATTTTTTTCAAATTTAAATACGCCCAGCCCGACTTTTTAAATGCTGAGCCCGACCCGACTCACGGGACAAATCGGGCCTGCGCTAATTGACCAGACCTCAATATGAATATATTATCATAGAACAATATGAAAATCAATCGAACAGCTGCTGTCAAATATTAAACAAATCCCAACCAATCAAGTTGAGCCGCACAAAGATTTCTTCTTTCCCACACCATTTGCACCCCTATCGCCTCATACAGCGTGGAAAAAGAGGAAAATCCCTTGGTCTCGAGAACTCCATGCGTTGACGGATTAGTGGAAATCGATGCTCTGCGTTGCTCCTCTGACGGATAGCCAACGCAACGGACGAACGCGTCAGTATGAATCCGGCCTTAAACAGGTTTAGTCTTGCGTTAGCAAGTGATAGCTACTTTTAAACGATATTATATGAGGACAATAATGTATCAGGCCATCAAGGCAACTGACAGGGAATGTGGGCCTACTTTAAGAGATTTTTGGAAGAACTATAATATATGGAATTCAATAAATAATTTTGAAGACTCGTGGGCTGAAATAAAAGAGTCAACAATGAAAGGTTCCTGGAAACAATTATGCCCACAAATGTTAAGGGATTTTATAAATTCGGAAGAAACTGCGGAAACTATCACAGATGAAATAGTTAGCTTAATGAATGAACTAAACTTGGACTTCAACAACGAAGGTGTTAATGAGATGATTGAATCTCACTCAGTACCTCTGACAAATGAATACTTAATTGAGCAACAATAGTTAAATGAAATACACAATGAAAGTGAGGAAGAAGAAGCTGATAAAATCGCCAAGACTTTGATAATCAAAAATATGAAGGAAGCCTTCATGCATCTTGACAAATTTTTAACTATCATGGAAGAATGTGGTTCCAATAGAGAACGTATATCTCAAGTGCGTAGGGTGATTGAGAAAGACACAGCATGTTATCTTTATCATACTCTTTATCAAGAACAGAAAAAAAAGGGTGGTATTCAAATAACTCTTAACAAGTATATACAGAAAACGCCCGAAAGCTCTTAAATACGCATCGTTAACATAATTATGTATATTGATAAATAAATATTAATATTGATAAATAAATATTTTAAAATACAATTTTTGATGTTTTTTTTATATCCCTCTACTTTCGAACATTCAACATTCGCACACATTTTCAGGAAACAATTATGTACAAAAGTCGAGAGCGGCCTGTATTTGGCAGTCGAGACGTAACTACAAACGTAAAAATCTGATGTGGGCAGCACATGACTTTCCCTGCAGACTTATATCCACGTTCTCTTTATTTTAATTAATATTAATTAACTAATTATTGATAACAGGACTTATTTTCAAGGGTGGCGAGGAGAAAATACGAAAAAAACTAATACATCTCGAGAACGCCTAGTCCAGGTGTAATAGGGTTGGTCTTATTCTTTTCTTCGTTAAAAATTACGTATTAAACAAGCATTTAATAGATATATTTGAGCATACGTAGCTTTTTAGTTTAGATTTTGACAATTTTGCGGGCCATTTTGCATAAAAAGGCAGGTTATTTTTTTGCGAATCGTACCAAAATCTAATCAGCACCAGGGTGACCCATATGTGACTCATCTACCGAATTTTGTGAAATTCGGTCCTTTAGATTTTCAGCTAGAGTGGATACAAACTTTTGCGGGGCCATTTTGCAAAAAAAGGCGGGTTCTTTTATCCCGAATCGAACCTAAAACTAATCAGCACCAGACTCGCCCACAAGTGACTTACCTACCAAATTTGTAATATTCGGTCGATTAGTTTTTTCGTTAGAGTGGATACAATATCTGCACAGACAGACAGACCGACCCACAGACATACACACACACACAGACGTCACGCTAAAAATGGTTTTTTCGTATTCTAGAGGTCTCGAAACGTGTAGATCCGTCGAAAACTTGAGTTGCGATTTTCGGCATGATTCCAATACTTTCCCTACACATTACCATGTATTGCAAGGGAAGTAAAAATACTTTTGGATGAAACGGATTTGGAATTCAAGAGGTCGGCGCTATTGCTGCACGAAATGCCAGAGGCGCGTAGCCAGAAGCTCAATTATTTTGTATGAGAATGTGTGTAGTTTCTAATCATTTTGTGTTTTGTATGTAAAAGGTTAAGTTACTTACAATGTGCACACTTCTGACAGCAGGGTAGTTTCATCAAGCAAACTTAATAAACAGACAAGATTGTCTAATCTAAACATAGTGGCGGGGCAACTTATTGAAATGGAGTCACAGCCGTTGCAAATGTATAGTTGGTGTCAAATAATATAGCATTCCATTAGAAATTTTTCTAAATACCCGCACACTTAAGTAAAAACACAAAAACAAACAAAAAAACTGGGTTTGCTGCTACTAGAATGACACTTTTACGCAAATAAATTTCTAGTTACACACTTGAAAATGTAACGATATCTATGTGCTATTTTATTCACTTAACTCAGAATTACACGGATTTATGGGTATATTATATTTCACGATGAAAAGACCGTTTTAGACAGGTAGAAAGGTGGCATGAGAGGTTCATTTTGCTGTGCACTTGTGTACCTACTTAAATGGGTCCCTTTTAAAGAACCCTTTTAAGTAGGTAAGCCAGTGGGCAGCAAATTAACAGGTCCGTAAAGTGACCTGGACTCGAATCCCGAATCTTCGTACTGACCAACCAACGCTCGTCCAATTGAGCTACTGGGACAAAATTGCAAATGTTTATCATCCAACTAGACTCTGTAGACTCTATATAACTGTACATTGTTGTAGACTTTTTAACACTTTACAACAAAGTTGAAAAGTGTTTATGACTTTGTTCATTCTGTCTGTCTGTCTGTCTGTCCGTTAGCACTGTAACTGCCGTAAAAATAACTTAATCAAAATAAATTTTAGTATGTTGTTCAGACGATCTGTAGGACCTATGGGAATGTAAATAAATAATATCACCCAATTAGTTTTGGATTGAACCCGGATTGAAAAAATGAAATACATTGAGCCCTATGGGACCTAATTTTTCAAACATTTTTTAAGCGGATTTAAAATTCACAAATTGATTCGAAAATTTTAGGTAATATTCAAATTGTTCCATAAAATATATAAAATTAAATTCAGCGAAATATATTCAGTAGTTTTTTAAATAAAAATTAAAATAATAATTACACCTCTTATATGAAACGATCACGTGACCATGAAATGAAAAGATCATATGATCCACTTCAAAATGATATATGGCATCCATCTTGTTTCAAATTCGCAATTTTTTAAGTTCTTTTTAATTCATATTGAGTGTTGTATCCGTCCTAAAACTACTTTATTTTTGCTTAAATTCTGTGCATCTCCATACTGAAACAACGCAAATACAATATATTTGAGTTTAAATGATTATCCAAATTTGATTATTTCTTCAACGAAGCCTATTTTTCACTTATGTAAAATGTAAACAGCAAAATATGTTGAATGAGTTGTATTAGTATTGCTGTATTTCTTTAACACAAAATAATTTAGCCCATGGAGTCTGCATGGCTAATATGAATGAAATATTAATTGATTTTATAAAGAGAAGGACGACTTTTTTCGATGAAGTTTTAAACATAGAGTTTAATTCCTTGTAGTTCCATGGTATTAATTTTCAAATAAAATAAATTATTATAGTATTGTGATGAATGAAATGAATGGGAGAAAGTTATGAATGAAATGCTGTTTTTATAGAGATCTAGGCGTGTTATTGTTTCTATGACGTCATTTGAATTAATTTCAATTGTTTTCGATGACGTTTTCAAATATAATAAATTATCGTAGTATTATGATAGTTTTAAAACTATTACCGTGGCATATATCGCATTTTAGAGATATTTAAACCAGGCAATTTATATTTCAATGCCGTCATTTGAATGAAGTTCATTTTTTTCAATGAAGGTTTAAGTTTTCAAATATAATAAATTAATGTAGTATTGTGTAAGTTTTAAAATATTACCGAGGTATGTATTGCATTTTAGACTTTTTAAAATAAAATTGCATTGAAGTTGGAAAGTGTTTCATAATCAATGCTTTAAGCATGATTGATCTTTCTTGTTTTCAGCTCAAAATAGGTTTGACTCAAAACCGGAAATCTAGCCTGGATTTTATAAATTATGGCACAAACGGGATTCTAGTTACAACACTTCGACCACATAAGGAATTATTCGAATTAAACGTGCTCTAAACATGGTTATATTTGCCTAGTTCAAGTATATATAGAAATTTGTCGTGAACAGTTGAGTATATGGGTTACGATCTCATTAGTGGTTGTATTCAGACTTGTACAATGAGTGTTGGGTGGCATACCAAATATAATTACCTCACTCTCACTTGTCGGTAAGTGTATATCGTTCTATTTATTTATATACATTTCGAGTGAGACATGTTTGTGATCATTAATATCAGGATTGTTGATGGAAACTATTTTCTCAAATAGATTTATTTTAGTGGTATGGAAATCTAATCGTTTCATTTCCAGATTCGCAACCACAGAGGTAAGAGAAAGGAACTTCATTGTATGTATTTCTATGACAGAAGGCTCGTATTGCATCACAAATATTGAATTGAACTGTTAATTTTCCAGAAACAATTTATCAGTACATTGCAATTGAAAGCTCAACCAATAAATAATAATTCTTCGTATTCCAATTTATTTTACTTTACTATTTATTTTTGTTTCCTTATATTCTGTGCCCTGTCCTACAACTAAGAAGAAATAAATAAAACTAACATAACTTTGTTAAAAACCAGCAAACAACACGAAATAAAAAGATCTGATGTCGGCAGCATATGGCTTTCCTTATATAATGCAATGAATTTACTACTTTTACAGTTAAAAAAATGTTCTTATAATAGATACTTACATTCTTTCCAAAATATTGAATTTTCTTCAATTGGTCGTCATTTTCATTGAGTTAGCGTCATTTTTATCCATTTGGCGAGATTTTTATTAATTTGGCAACTTTTAAAAATATCGCCAAGTTGGCGACATTCCGCTAAATTCGTCGCCAAAATTTCGGCAAGCGTTATGGACGGAGTAATAAGTTATTCATACAGCATATAATTGACTATTGGCGGTCAAATACAAAAGTATTACTCAAAGTATATTTTTCTGTTAGTGGAAAGAGTTAGATCCACGAGAATGATGTCACCAAATTTATCACATGATATTACATATAAAAAGTGAGCATGTTTCTTAAGAGTTAATATTTTTATTTTCATTTATGGGATTTTTTCATAAATTTATTTGAAAAATGAGCAATATCCCGAGAACGGTTCATGCTATCTTTCTAAAGTTTATGTCAATCTTTTTCTAAGGAAAAATTACATAAGAAATGCCTATTTGCGTAACATTATTAAAGGTTTTGATTTTTTGATGATTTTTTCAGAATGTCACTCGAAACTTTAGGGGGGGTTCTGAACATTCGATTGTGTTTTAAAACAATAGGCTTCCAGTATTCACGGATTGGGATTTTTGTACTAAATGTCATTCGAATCGTTCCATTCGTTCGTGAGATATCATCTCCACAGACTCACTGACACACACGCATACACACAAACACACACACACACACACACACTACTTTCACACGTACACACACACACTCAGACATCACTTCAAAAATGTTTGATTCGTGATCAGGGATTCTTGAAACGTGTTCTCCCGTCGAAAACTCGAATTCGAATTCTCGACCCCGTCACAATACTTTCCTTATACATTATGTATATAAGGAAAGTAATACATAGAATCAAACAAACTCTAACTCGCATAAATTATATTGAGGCTAATCATTTTTTCGGATGCTAAGATCAATTTTACAAGTGTAAATTTTATGCCTTATAAAATAAAGTTTATTTATCAGATTTGATACAGTCGGTACACAGAATGCGACGCCGGTTAAAGGGAAAATTCAGTGTCTGTCTGTCTGTCCTCAGGGTCCGACCCCAGCCTAACGGTAAGTTCGATGTCGGTCGCCAGGAATGGACACCGTCTCGAACGTGTTAATTAATTATCCTTTTCTCCCCTCTACCTGAAAATCTCTGTGTTAATGTTTCTATTTCGTTGGCTCCCTTCTTCTTATTTCGGTAATTTTCTCTTTGAATTTTTGTTTCGCTGTATTTGTTGACGATGTGTAGCTCTTTTGGCTTCCAAAACCATTTTCAATTCTACTTATTTTACGTAATGATTTTGAATCTGTTACTTATAGTGTTGATTTGGTCGATTCGTGTAGTTTCCAAAAGCGGTTAGTTGTTCATTGTAATTGAATTGGGCTCTTCTGAAAAAGTTACGTGATAAACATAATGGGTGAATGCTCTTATCACAGACGATTTGAGATTTACCTTTCAATAGTGAGAGTAGATCTGTTATGAACTCTTACACTCCCTCACTCTCCCCATTTATTAATTAAGTTCTTCTAAATTCTATTTTCGGAGATGTGATTTCAAAATTTCATTTCGTTCCATTGTATTATTCAGCAAAGCTTCATTTCGTTTTCGATTCAAAACTATATTTTTAATTTTATTTTAAATTGATAAGTCGCCAAATGTTTGGCCTGTCGGATTCGAGACGTTTGGTTTGTGACGGTAACCTAAGGAGTTTTGGTACACTTTTTTAACACTCTACAACAAAGTTGAAAAGTGTTTATGACTTTGTTCATTCTGTCTGTCTGTCTGTCTGACCGTTAGCACGATAACTGCCGTAAAAATGACTTAATCAAAATGAAATTTGTATATGTTGTTCAGACGGTCTGTAGGACCTATGGGAATATAAATGAATAATATCACCCAATTAGTTTTGGATTGAACCCAGGTTGAAAAAATGAAATACATTGAGCCCTATAGGACCTAATTTTTCAAACATTTTTTAAGCGGATTTAAAATTCACAAATTGCTTCGAACATTTTAGGTAATATTCAAATTGTTCCATAAAATATATAAAAAAAAATTCAGTGAAATATATTCAGTAATTTTTTAAATAAAAATTAAAATAATAATAACACCTCTTATATGAAGCGATCACGTGACCACGATATGAAAAGGTCACATGACCCACTTCAAAATGATATATGGCATCCATCTTGTCTCAAAATCGTGATTTTTAAAGTTCTTTTTAATTCATAGTGAGTGTTGTATCCGTACTAAAACTACTTTAGTTTTGCTTAAATTCTATGCATCTACATACTGAAACAACGCAATTGCAATATATTTGAGTTTAAATGCTCATCCAAATTTGATTATTTCTACAACGAAGCCTATTTTTCACCTATGTAAAATGTAAACAGCAAAATATGTAGAATGAGTTGTATTACAATTACTGTATTTCTTTAACACAAAATCATTTAGTTCATGGAGTCTGCATAGATGATATGAATGAAATATTCACTGATTTTAAAAAGAGAAGGACGATTTTTTTTTATGAAGTTTTACGCATAGAGTTCAATTACTTGTAGCTCCATGGTCTTAATTTTTAAATAAAATAAATTATTGTAGTATTACGATGAATGACATGAATCGGAAATTATTTATGAATGAAATGTTGCTTTTATAAAGAGAGCCTGGCGTGTTATTTTTTCTATGACGTCATTTGAATGAATTTCTGTTGTTTTCGATGAAGTTTTCAAATATAATAAATTGCAGTAGTATTATGATAATTCTAAAATTATTACCGAGGAATGTATCTTATTTTAGAGATGTTTAAACCAGGCAATTTATATTTCAATGCCGTCATTTGAATGTAGTTCATTTTTTTTTCGGTGAAGGTTTAAGTTTTCAAATATAATAAATTAATGTAGTATTGTGATAAGTTTTAAAATATTCCCGAGGAATGTATTGCATTTTAGACATGTTTAAATAAAATTGCATTGAAGTTGGAAAGTGTTTCATAATCTATGCTTTAAGCATGATTGATCTTTCTTGTTTACTTCTGGCATTGAACTCCGATGTAATTTTATATTGGAATGTATTAGAGCTATTTTTTGTTACGTCACGCGGGAGTGCACTTCCACTAATGCTGATCTCCTTATGAAAAAGTTATTTGTCTCAGTAGGAGATAAAATCATGAAAGTGTATGTCGCGTTCTGCCCTTGTGGCAAGCCTGGCATTTTTTAGGTACTTTTCCATTTTGCCGGCGCAAATTTCGCCAATCAGACTTTATTAGCGACAACCCACAGTATACACATAAAAAAATGTTAATAAATGTTAGTTCTAAGAATTTTAAGAAAACGTGGCGGTAAATGGTTACCAACGGGGATATTCAGTTTGGCGTCGGTTGTAGTATTTTTGGCTGCTTTATCGCCTGCGCCGGCGAAATGGAAAAGTACCATCTTTTGTTCCAAATGTAGAACGATATCTCACGCGTAATGTAAATGAATGGAATGAATAATGATTTTGAGTCTTTCAAATTGATTCCATGCTACTTTCCATTTCTTATAGAAATGTTTCGTGCCCATCCTAGGAGTACGATGTGACATGAAAAACAAGAAAGATCAATCATGCATAAAGCATTGATTATGAAACACTTTCCGACTTCAATGCAATTTTATTTAAACACCTCTAAAATGCGATACAATCCACGGTAATATTTTTAAAATTATCACAATTCTACAATAATTTTTTGTACTTGAAAATTTAAACATTCATCGAAAATAATGAACTTTATTCAAATAACGTCATTGACGTATAAATCGTCTGGCTCTCTATATAAAAACAATGAATATTTAATTCATATAACTTTTATTCCAGACTCCAGATGTAAATAATTTTGCGTGAAAAAAAAATCAGCAATTCTTGTACAACTCATGTTACAATCACTTGATTACATTCTGCAACCATTGAAATTGGGCTTCGTTGTAGAAAAAAGCAAAGCTTGATGATCATTTAAACTCAAAAATATTGTAATTGCGTTCGCACAAAATATAAATGCGCAGAAAATACACAACCATAAAGCGGTTTTAGGACCGATGCAACATTAAATGTAAATGTAAAAGAACTTTAAAAATCACGATTTTTACAGAGAAAAAAAATATAGATTCCATATTTAATTTTGAAGTGGATCCCGTGATCTCTTCATATTATATGTATGTAATTATTATTTTAATTTTTATTTAAACATGAGAGATAAATCATGCTTAAGGCATTGATCATGAAACACTTTCCAACTTCAATACAATTTTATTTAAACATGTCTAAAATGCAATACATTCCTCGGTAATATTTTAAAACTTATCACAATACTACATTAATTTATTATATTTGTAAACTTAAACCTTTATCGAAAAAAATGAACTTCATTCAAATGACGCATTGAAATATAAATTGCCTGGTTTAAACATCTCTAAAATGTGATACATTCCTCGGTAATAATTTTAGAATTATCATAATACTACAACAATTTATTATATTTAAAAACTTCATCGAAAACAACTGAAATTCATGCAAATGACGTCATAGAAAAAATAACACGCCTGGCTCTCTCTATAAAAGCAGCATTTCATTCATAAATAATTTCCCATTCATGTCATTCATCACAATACTGTTGTTGTTGAAACCCAGACCGTCCGACCTACTAGAAAGGTGTAAGGTAACTGTTTGGACGGTCGGGAAGTGCCACCCAATTTAGACCGGAACCCAGTGGGGGAGGCATCCACAGGGACCGTACCCTCCTTCCCCTACCACCAACCTCTCGGAAGGACTTTCGGACCCACATGTTTAACATGATCGTACTCCGCATGAACACGGCGGCAGTTTTGGCAGTGGCTGGAATCGAACCCGGGCCTACCGAGTGCAACTCCAGCGCGCTAACCAATGGGCTACCGCGCCCCCTCATCACAATACTGTAATTTATTTTATTTAAAAATTAAGACCACTGAGCTACAAATAATTAAACTCTATGCGTAAAACTTATCGAAAAAAAATCGTCCTTCTTTTTGTAAAATAAATGAATATTTCATTCATATCAGCTACGCAGACTCCATGGACTAATTGATTTTGTGTTAAAGAAATACCGCAATTCTAATACAACTCATTCTACATATTTTGCTGTTTACATTTTACATAGGTGAAAAATAGGCTTCGTTGTAGAAATAATCAAATTTAGATGAGCATTTAAACTCAAATATATTGTAATTGCGTTGTTTCAGTATGTAGATGCACAGAATTTAAGCAGAAATAAAGTGGTTTCAGGACGGATACAACACTCAATATGAATTAGTAGTAGCAACAGATGAGTATACAGATGAGTAACAGATTAGTAGTAGCAACAGACTTAATATGAATTTGTGGTATGAATAAGTCGTACTGCATGCAATAGATCTGTGATTAGCGGGACACAATAAGTAGTGCTGCATGCAACAGATCTGTGATTAGCGGGACACAATAAATAGTGCTGCATGCAACAGATCTGTGCTTAGCGTGATACAGTAAATAATGCTGCATGCAATAGATCTGTGATTAGCGTGATACAATAAATAGTGCTTCATGCAATAGATCTGTGATTAGCGGGACACAATAAATAGTGCTGCATGCAACAGATCTGTGCTTAGCGTGATACAGTAAATAATGCTGCATGCAATAGATCTGTGATTAGCGTGATACAATAAATAGTGCTTCATGCAATAGATCTGTGATTAGCGGGACACAATAAATAGTGCGGCGTACAATAGATCGGTGATTAGCGTGATACTATAAATAGTGCTGCGTGCAATAGATCTGTGATTAGCGGGACACAATAAATAGTGCGGAATGCAATAAATCTGTGATTGGCGGAACACAATAAATAGTGCGGCATGCAATAGATCTGTGATTAGCGGAACACAATAAATAGTGTGGGGTTCAATAGATCTGTGATTAGCGGAACATAATAAATAGTGCAGCATGCAATAGATTTGTGATTAACGGGACACAATAAATAGTGCGGCGTACAATAGATCTGTAATTAGCGGGACACAATAAATAGTGCGGCATGCAATCAATCTGTGATCAGTGGGAAAGCGTAATGAACATATAACCAGTCCAATAACACCGTTATACACGATGGTTTTGTTAGTGCGATGGGTTCTGTAGCAAATTAGAGGTAAAAATATAACTGGAATGTGACTTTACACGACTTTCTCATGCGAGAATTCATTTTTAAGTAAGTTGGGATAAATTCCCACCACATTTTGCAAGGAAAAAATTTTAAATTAGCATCGTTGGTCTAAATGATTACAATTGCAGCATGTAACCCTTCATTTTAAAGAGTTTGAAAAAAAAATATTTCGATTAATAATATTGGCCACAAAGAAAAAAAAAATAAGCGAATGTATAATTTGGAATGATAATTCGAACAGTGTGATTCATCAGCAAAGATTATCCAGAAGTGATGAGAGAGAGGTCGTGGTGATTTGAGCAGTAGAGTTAAGAGTTTGAGTCATTATTTTGAGTAATGAAAATGTTTTAGATAAAGACAAACCTGACTCCAAATGTCAGAAAAAGAAGTGGCAAAAATTCCAGTTATACTGAGCAACAGACTCGAAAGATACAGGTATGTGCCAGTCTTCGTATACAGGGTGTTCAGTGCCATCGGTGTCCAATGGCTATTTCCTCAATTTTTAGTCACAGAGATATACTTCCAATCGCAAAAATGTTTTAAATTTTAAAATCTATTATCTTAGAAATAGTTTAAATAAAGAAATATATTTCTGAAAGAAATACGAAATATAAATTTTTATACGGTCCCCCGGTCCTACCAATTATATTTAGGAAAATCATCCTCATACAATTTCATGCAAAATAAAAAAAATCTTCCTTTTACGACCAAAATTCACTGACTTATGAAGCATTAAACTTTATGACTTAAGTCGCTTTTCCACGCATAAAAATGTCCCGTTTCAGGCAACCAACCAATCAGGGACCGTATTGACCATTTCTCAGCACAAAAAGTGCTTCAACTTTAAACAGCTATAAGTCGATTAATTCCGGTCGTAAAAGGATGATTTTTTTTTATTTTACATCAAATTGTATGAGAATGATTTTCCTAAATATAATTGATAGGACCGGAACAACCGTATAAAAATTTATATTTCGTATTTCTTTCAGAAATGCATGTATTGATTTATACTGTTTCTAAGATAATAGATTTTAAAATTTAAACTATTTTTGCAATTGGAAGTGTATCTCTGTGACTAACGGTTGAGGAAATAGCCATTGGGCACCGATAGCACTGGACACCCTGTATATTAGATAACTTGTTAATCTTTGGAATAAAATTCAAACGACCTGGCTCACATGCTGCTTTTCTCCTAAGCGTATATTAAAATTAATGTAATTTTAAGTATAACAATAAAAGATGTGAATAAATAATATTTATTTTAAAAGTTAAAATTGTGGATTTTAATGTGTATTGTGTTTGAATTAATAATAATGTTAACGAACTCGCGCAAAGAAGAAATGGCGGGTTTCTGTGGCCACGATGAAAAATGTTCCATTCCGATTACGCGAAAAAACGGTTGACATATATTGAAACTCGAGGGACAGGGTTGTCGGATTTAGCGATTTATCGGCAACTTGGTGACTTTTGTTGAGTTTTCGAATATACTAGAATGTTCTCGAATATTTTTTGAGATCGGGCTTTCTGGAAATTTCTACGGAGAGTATGTGTAAGAAGTAATTGTTTAGTTGGAGAGTAGTTGACATGATATGAGCTAAATTGAAATGTGAGATACGTCAGAGTTTCTGAGAATAAATAGTATATGTCATTTTGTGAATTAATTGAACATTTAATGTTTGTGTTACTGTGTCTAACAGTTATTTAGTGATCCTATAATACAGTTATCGAGCTATTCAATGTACATTGTTCTTGTTTACATTTACTAGTGCTTTTAAATAAAAGTATTAGTTATCCAGAAATTTGACCTCATTCTTGTATCATGAGTGATGTATCAAGAATACGTTGTAGCAATATACTGCTATATACTGTCTAATAAATGTAAAGAGAGCCTTTACTTTTCCTTTCCATAAGAGCCCAGGTAAGGGTTACAGCAGCCATGCTTCCTATAAGAAATTAAAAAATCTGATGTGAGCAGAACACAATGTTTCTTTCAGGACTTTTTGGTTGGGGGGATGAAATTTCAGGGGGGGGCAAGTTTTCTATTTGCCCTATATAAATATATTTAAATACTGTGTCACATAAATAGGCACTAAATTAACATAAAATGTCTCCAGGGGGATGAATAATCGTCACCGGGGGACTTCACCACTCAGAGTTATGCCTGAAAGACACACTGGCAGCGCATGACATTCCCTATAGCCTCAAATTCATGTTTCCCTCCTTTCTTCTATAATTTATTAAATTTGAATACATTTGAAAACAAAATAACACGGATAATTATTTGAAATGACACTGAATTTGCAGTTTTAATTCAATTTTCGTTTACATTTGAGGGCTGGACGTATTTTCCAGTACGAAGGGGCAAAGATACGATAAAAATAAAACATCTCGACAACCGTTAGCCCTAGATTTATGAAATTAGCCTTATTCTCTAGTATCGTTGAAAACTGCGTATAAAACAAACAATTTATTAAGACATTTGAAAATAGCGCAGTCTTTTGGTTTAGATTTTGGCAATTTTTGCTAGCTATTTTGCAAAAACAGACAAAATATTCCTTTCTGAATCGTACCAAAATCTAATCTGCACAAGAGTATCACACGGTATTTACCGCCGGCCGTCCAGTCCAAATGGTTACTCTTGTCCTTAGGATGAGTCGGACGGTCTGGGTCTTCAACACGGTATTTATCAACATTTTTAGCAATAGTGAATAACCATACTTTTATTGCGGGCCATTTGGCAAAAGAAAAAAATAAGCAGACTCCCATTTTCCGGATAATACCAAAACCTAACCAGCATCAGGTTAACTCAAAAGTGACTTATCAACCAAGATTTGTTAAATTTAGTCTGTTAGTTTTCAGATATTTTAGATGAATTATTAGCACAGGCAAACACACAGACGTCACGCTAAAAATAGCTTATTCGAGTTTGAGAGTTCTGTAAATGTAAAAATTCGTCGAAAACTCGAGTTACGATTTTTTATACGATTCCAATAATTTCCCTATACATTACCATGTATTGTAGATAAAGTAACAAATTAAATATCGTGTCAATTTTGCTCAGATGTAAAAAATAACCATCTTTAGAAAAAGTATTTGCAATATTTGATTGTGCTTATCTGAGACAGGTATCAACTGTGCATATAGCCACGCCCACATTTTTTCACGCCCATTTTTAGTATCAAAGCTTTTCTAATGGTGCTAAATGACTAAGCAAAATTGCCGACATAAAAGTGACAAAGTGAAGTAACGTTTCCGTGTGGATTTCATATTTGCACTTATTCTACCATTTCAAGTCCTAAATTACAAATTATTCTATTTACAGCTCGACAGATCATATATAGTCTAAGTATACTTTGTGCAAAGGATAAGGAAACTTATCCTTATTTAAGCACAAATATGACAATAATAATAAGACAGTAATAAGACTATAATGAAGCTGTGTGCTGCATTATTGTCGTTGCTACACCTGAAACACTTTGCTTAAATAAGTCGCTATAGGTGGATTTGGATAGTCCTTAATCAATTCCAAAACGGATATCATTAATATATATCCCTACAGAACATAAGATAGCGAAAAATTAAAAGTGACATATAATATTTGCATCAGATTTATATGTGTCAATAATATTTTAAAAGTTTATTTTATATAAAAAATGATTTAAAATAATTGGTAAGAACATTATGCTTAATCTGATTAATCCAGAATGCTGTGCTGAATAATTGCGCAGTAAGTTGAACCGTAGCCACCGTTACTATATGCCCGCCGACTCTCGCCGTTTCCTTTGTTTAAACGGCAACGAGGGACGCTGCCGCTAGAGGTCAGGGATAGCGGGCCACTCTTCCGCGAAAAAGGGTAAATAAAGCAGAGCGCCAGTGTATGTTTTCGTACGATTCAAGCTGCCGCTACTTTTCTCTTTAAATATTTTAGACGTTTCTTGCTTTTTCATTGACATATTTTGATTCATTTATTGCTATTTTTCGCTTGTTTTCATTTTACCTAATAATTATTTAACCTAAAGAACGATATATACACCATACACTTAACAAGAAAAAAAATTAAGAGCTGCTTACGCGTACATATATATATATAACAAATTTTTTATGACCCAAAGTGTTTGGTGGAGTATATAAATTCGTTCTGACTCCGCCTCCCGCCCCCCTCTAATGCTAAGTCTATGGTAATATTATTCTCCCCCTGTTACAGCCCTGTATATACAAATACACACACTTTTTCTTCAAACTTTAACTATGTTAATCTTCTATTAAATGATCATAAAAATAATTAATTCTATTACACTTTTGAAGTGTTAATGTAGAGGTGTTGCAGTTGCATTGCATAAATTTGTTAGTAAAATCAATCAGCCATGGTTAAACAACCCTACTAAAAAAACTTTCATAATAGGAAAACACTTAATATTTTTATTGCACTTCATGAGAAACAGTGCCAGAGAATAAAATATATATACAAATGGTAACATTTTCCCCATTATATTGTGTGAGCAGCCTATCTGCTGGGGAGGGGGGGGGGGGCAGAATTCAAAGTTTTTTAAAGTAAGTTTTAAATCACAATTTCAGTTTTTCAGTTCATGATTAACTGCTTTTGGGAATGTTGCATAATATACATATAAAACTACGTTTATCAATTTCATATGAAAAATCCCCATCTCACCGTTATATTTCCTATAATATAATAGAAATTTTAAAAGTGGCCAAGATATTAACTAACAAGAAAGATCAATCATGCATAAGTATTGATTATGAAACACTTTCCAACTGAAATGCAATTTTATTTAAAAATTTCTAAAATGTGATACATTCAGTGGTGATATTTTTTACATTATCAAAGTACTACAGTAATTTATTATACTTAAATATTTAAAACTTCATCGAAATATAAATCGTCTGATTTTCTATACAAAATAAATGAATATTTCATTCATATAACTTGTATTCCAGACTCCAGAGCTAAATAATTTTGTGTGAAAAAAATTCAGCA
Organism: Amaurobius ferox; assembly: GCA_951213105.1. Taxonomy (NCBI): domain Eukaryota; kingdom Metazoa; phylum Arthropoda; class Arachnida; order Araneae; family Amaurobiidae; genus Amaurobius; species Amaurobius ferox. Next base: position 26,716,118 of record OX578154.1, read on the forward strand.
ATTCCTATGTAATTCATCTTAAATCGTTTGAGATATTTGCATTCTGCATAAGTTCTGCAGAATTAGGTTTCGTTGAAGAAATAATAACAATTTAGGGATCATTTAAAATCATAACTATTGTAATTGCGTAGACACGGAATTTAGATACACAGATGTGTGTGCGTGTGTATGTATTCAAAGTATTGGAATCGTGCCGAAGATCGGAACTCGAATTTTCGAAGGATCTACACGTTTTGGGACTTCTAGAACACGAAAAAACTATTATTAGGAAGACGTCTGTGTGTGTAAGGGTATATCTGTGTATGTTTCTGTGTGTCTGTGAGGATATTACATCCACTCTAATTGAAAAACTAATGGACCGAATTTCATAAAATTTGGTAGGTATGTTTTTTGTAGGAAACCCTGATGTTCATTAGATTATAGTACGATTCGTAATAAAAGAATCTGCCATCTTTGCGAAATGGCCGGCAGAAATTGCCTTTATCCACTCTAGCTAAAAACTAATGGAACAAATTTAACAAAATTTGGTGTATAATATTTCAATAACCTACAAGTGATTTATATACCAAATTTAACAAAATTTGATATATAAATCATTTGTAGGTTATTCCAGTACGATTCGGGAAAAAGGAAAGGGCTATTTTTGCGAAATGGCCCTCAAAAATCGTTAAATATAAAAATAAAAAACTACGTGTGATCAATTATATCAATTAAATTCCTATTTTATACGTAATTTTTGACAACAAAAAGAATAAGACTAACCCCATTACTCTAGGACTAGTCGTTCTTGAGATATTCTAGTTTTTTCGCGTTTTCGCTTCGCCACCTTTGACAATAAGTTCAGCTATCAAATGAGAACCAAATTTAAGTTTAACGTGTAAATTCAATGTCATTTAAAATACTTATAGTTGTTATTTTGTGTAGATAAACTCAAATTATTATTGAAGAAATAAAGAGAACGTGAATATGAGTCTGCAGGGAAAGACATGTGCTGTCCACATCAACATTTTTAACAATATTACAACAATGATTTATAGAAGTGAACGGGGATTATTTGCAGGCCATTTCGAAAAAAAATGTAGGATCTATATTTAAAGATCCACCAAATTTTTGTAGAATAAAATGTTCAACAAATTTAAGTTGTGTACCAAATTTTAACTGTCTAGGACGTACGAAAGTGCATTAAAAATGCCATCAAATTAGTATATTATGAAGAGTTATATAAAATTTTAAAAAAATGTTAAAATGCGAAGCTTCTTTCATATACAAAATAAATAAACTCTTCGAAATATATTTATTATATAATATATCCTTCTTTTCTTTCTGGAGGATATCCCAAAAGTAAGAATTTAATTGAATTTGTTTTTCACCCTAAATTACGAAAGTGCATTAAAAATGCCATCAAATAAGTATATTATGAAGAGTTAAATAAAATTTAAAAATAAATAAATTTGCAAATAAAATTTTAAAAAAATTTGAAAAATCGTTATCTACCAAATTTATTTTAACATATGAAGCCTCTCTCATATACAAGATAATTAAACTCTCGAGTGTCGTACAAGACAGAGCACCAGGCGCGAAGAGCTTTTAATCTCCAGTTTCAATATGTGGTTCTTATCGTCAAACTGTGACATTAATTCAGTGACCCTAATTGGAGGTTCGAGGTTTTTATTTACTACTTTTTATTTGTCTTAGCTCCTAGTGTGGCAGTTTGTTGCAATCGAACATTCAGAACCGCCTAAATTTTCGAGTGAAATTTTGAAAAAATCCTCAAAAACCCTTAATAAATTTACACAAGTAAGCATTTCTTATGTAATTTTTCCTTAGAAAACGATTGACATAAATTTTAGAACGCTAGCATGAACTGTTCTCGAGATATTGCACATTTTTCAAATAAATTTATCAAAAAATCCCATAAATTAAAAAAAATATTAACTGTTGAGAAACTTGTTCACTTTTCATATATAATATCATGCGATAAATTGAGTGACATCATTCTCGTGGATCTAGCTCGTTCCATTCATGAGAAAAGATTGAATAATACTTTTGTATTTGAACGCCAATAGTCATTTATCTGCTATACGAATAACTTATTTCTCCGTAAAAAGCGCTTGGCGAGATTTTGGCGACGAATATGGCGGAATGTCGCCAACGTGGCGACTTTTTGAAATGTTGCAAAATTAACGAAAATCTCACCAAATTGATAAAAATGACGACTAATTGTCGAAAATTCAATATCTTGGAAAGAATATAAATATCTACTTTAAGAAAAATGTATTGTTTTTGCTGTAAAAGTAGAAAATCCATTGCATTATATAAGGAAAGTCATGTGTTGCCCACAGGTTCCTTTTTCTTTATTACTCTAATAATTTATCAATTGCACAAAATAGCACGCATAATTATTTGAAATGACACTGAGTTTGTACTTTAAATTCGATTTTTGTTTTCATTTGCTAACAGAACGTATTTTCAACGCAGGGAAAATGCGCAAAAACAATAATATCTCGAGAATGCCTAGTCCTAGAATAATGGGATTGGTCTTATTCATTTCATCGTCAAAAATTATGTATTAAACAAGCATTTAAAGGATGCATTTGAGCACACGTAGTCTTTAAATTTAAATCTTGATAATTTTTACTGGCAATTCCGCAAAAAAGAAAGCAGGTACTTCTTTTCCGAATAATATCAAACTCTAATCAGCATCATGGTTATCCACAAGATACTTATCTACTAAATTTTATGAAATTTGGTCAATTTAGTTTTTTAGCTAGAGGGGATACATACCTAATTTTGCTTGTCATTTCGCAAAAAATTCTGGCTTTTTTATTCTGAATCTTAAAGAAAATCTAATCAGCACCTGAATAACCCACAAGTTACTTACCTGTAACATTTTATGAATTCGTTAGATTTGTTTTTGAGTTAGAGTGGATATATACGTAGCACGGAGGGACAGACGGACATACACACACACAGCCGTCACGCTAAAAATAGTATTTTCCTATTCTAGTGATCCCAAGACGTATAGATCCATCGAAACCTCGGGCTGCGATTTTCAACACGATTCCAATACTTTCCCTATACAGTACCATGTATTTCAGAGTAAGTAAAATCCTGATGTGAGCAGCACATGACTTTTCCTGCAGACTCAAATTCACTTTCTCTTTAATTCATTAATAATTCATTAAATTGGGTTTAATTGCTTTAAATGACACCTATAATTTATTGAAATTGCACTGAATTTACACTTTTAAATCAGCTTTCGTTTTCCTTTGGTAACTGGACTTATTCTCAAATCCGGCGTACCATAAACACTTTCCCTGTACTTTCCCTATACATTACCATGTACTGGTGGGAAAGGAACATTGGATTTAAGATTAGGGAATTGATCCAGAACAGATAATAAAAGCAGAGATTCTGATACTTTATTTCTGCATTCCTATGTATGATAATGAAAATAAGAAAATAAAGTCACCAGGACACCTCCCTCAGGAAACAGGATTATCGATCCGTATTTATGCGAACCCCCGGAGTGCGAAAACTAGCGAAGAAATGTTTCGTCTAATGAGAATAATCCGAGGTACCAATAATAAGAGGCAATTCTGAATATGTAGCATTCCGCATTATTATTGGCAGCTTTATCCGTTCTGAATACGATATCAGAAAATGTTACGGAACTTTCGCGCCAGCAAAGTGAGATTTGTCTCCTAATTCATTTTACTTACCCTACAATACATGGCAATGTATAGGAGAAAGGATGGAATCGTGTCGAAAATCGCAGCTCCAGTTTTCGTCGGATCTACACGTTTTCGGACCTCTGAAACACGAAAAAACTGAAAAAACTATTATACACTCTGAAAAAACTATTTTTAGAGTGATGGCTGTCTTAACTCTCTCTCTCCCTCTCTCCCCTCTCTCTCTCGCTCTCTCTCCCTCTCGCTCGCTCTCCCTCTCTCCCCCCTCTGTGTGTGTGTGTGTGTGTATGTGTGCAATATATGCATCCACTCTAGGTATGCATCAATCAATGTATGCATCCACTCTATCTCAATGTATGCATCCCTTCTATCTGCCAGGAGAAATAATGGAATCGTGTCGAAAATCGCAACTCCTAGTTTTCGCCGGATCTACACGTTTTCGGACCTCTGAAATACGAAAAAACTATTTTAGAGGGATGGATGTCTTAACTCTCGCTCTCTATCTATCTCCTTCTCTCTCTCCTTCTCTCCCTCTCTCCCCCTCCCCCTCTCTCCCTCTCTCTCTCCCCCTCTCACTCTGTGTGTATGTGTGTGTATGTGTGCAATGTATGCATCCACTCTATGTGTGCATCAATAAATGTATGCATCCAATCTATCTCAATGTATGCATCCACTCTATCTGCAATATATGCATCCGCTCTATGTGTGCATCAATCAATGGATGCATCCACTCTATATCAATGTATGCATCCACTCTATCTGCCAAGAGAAATGATGGAATTGTGTCGAAAATCGCAACTCGTAGATTTCGCCGGATCTACACGTTTTCGGACCTCTGAAACACGAAAAAACTATTTTTAGAGTGATGGATGTCTTAACTCTTTATCTCTCTCCCTCTCCCTCTCCATCTGTCTCTTTCTCTCTCTCCCTCCTTCTCTCTCTCCCTCGCTCCCCCTCTCCCTCTCCCCTCTCTATTTCTCTTTCTCCCTCTCCCCTCTCTCTTTCTCTTTCTCCCTCTCCCCTCTCTCTTTCTCTGTCTCCATCTCCCCTCTCTCTTTATCTCTCTCCCTCTCCCCTCTTTCTATCCCCCCGCTCTCTCCCTCTCTCTCTGTGTGTATGTGTGTATGTGCGCAATGTATGCATCCACTCTATTTATGCATCAATCACTGTATGCATTCAATCTATCTCAATGTATGCATCCACTCTATCTGCAATGTATGCATCCGCTCTATGTGTGCATCAATCAATGGATGCATCCACTCTATCTCAATGCATGCATCCACTCTATCTGCCAGGAGAAATGATGCAATCGTGTCGAAAATCGCAATTCGTAGTTTTTGCCGGATCTACGCGTTTTCGGACCTCTGAAACACGAATAAACTATTTTTAGAGTGATGGATGTCTTAACTCTCTCTATATATATCTCTCCCTCTCTCTATCTCCCTCTCTCTCCCTTTCTCTATCTCCCTCTCCCCCTTTCTCTATCTCCCTCTCTCTCCCTCTCTCTCCTCTATCTCCCCTCTCTCCCCCTCTCCCCCTCTCCCCCTCTCCCCCCTCTCTCTCCCTCTCCCTCTCTCTCCCTCTCCCTCTCTCTCCCTCTCTCTCTGTGTGTATGTGTGTGTATGAGTGCAATGTATACATCCACTCTATGTATGCATCAATCATAGTATGCATCCAATATATCTCAATGTATGCATCCACTCTATCTGCAAGGTATGCATCCGCTCTATGTGTGCATCAATCAATGGATGCATCCACTCTATCTCAATGTATGCATCCACTCTATCTGCCAGGAGAAATGATGGAATCGTGTCGAAAATCGCAACTCGTAGTTTTCGCCGGATCTACACGTTTTCGGATCTCTGAAACACGAAAGAACTATTTTTAGAGTGATGGCTGCCTTATCTATATCCCTTTTCTCTCTCTCTCTCTCTCTCTCTCTCTCTCTCTGTGTGTGTGTGTGTGCAATGTATGCATCCACTCTAACTCAAAAGCTAATAGATCAAATGTCATAAAATGTTTATAGACGTCACTTGTGGGTGATCATGGTGGTGATTAGATTTTGGTACGATTCTGGATAAAACAATCTGCCTCTTTTTTGCAAAATAGCCCGCAAAAGTCGCATGTACCCACTTTAGCTAAGTAACTACATTAACACATTTCACAAAATTTGATAGATTACTCACTTATAGATTATCCTGGTTCTAATTAGATTTTGGCACGAAGCTGAAAAAGAGGACCTGCTTTTTTAACGAAATGGCCAGCAAAAATCATCAAAATCTAACATAACAGATTACGTATGCTCTAATGTATTAATTAAATGATAGATTTATACGTATTTTTGACGATGAAAAGAATAAAATTGATGTCAACACTCTAGGACTAACCGTTTTCGAGATACTCTTTTTTCGCTTTTTTTGATACGCCGGCTATGAAAATACGACAGTTACCAAATGAAAACGAAAATTGAATTAAAATTTCAAATTCAGTGTCATTTCAAATAATGATGTGTCCTATTTCTTGCAATTAATCTCAATTTAATGAATTATTAAATAAATAAGTAAAAATGAATTTGAGTCTGTAGGTAAAGTCAATTTATTCCTAATAAATATCTGGAATGTGAATGTCCACTCAACTTTCTCACACACACATACTTCAAATAGTCATTACCCACAGCTACCCTTCCCCCCTCCCGCTTCGCCAGAGCAAAGTGAGTATTGATTACTAAATGTTGCGTCTACACACTTTATAAACCTTCCAAATATCAGAAACAATTACAAATTTAAGCATAAAAATGGAGTGCATTTTATAATTCCTTTAACACGGAATATAAAACTGTCAGTTAAAACTGTCTGTTTAGTTAAGGCGGAATGTAAAACTGTTTGTAACACTATCAATTAGAAAATCATTGATTAAACTATAAAGAGCTATGTGGGATTTGAAGGAGGGTTGGTATCCTTCAGCAGAATGCCGTAGACATGAAAGTACAGCTCTCCAGTGGGAGCTTGGCCTAAATCATTTTGAGGTTTCATAACTTTTTAGGAAAAATATATTTTTTTTGTACTTGACGGGGAGTTTTTACCATTGGGCAATATTTTTTGTGAGATTTATCAAATTTAAAATTAAAAAAAAAGTACGTACTTCCCACCAGATCACACAAAATGAGCCGCTGTTGATAAAATCGACTCAGTACTTTAGGCTGTACTATGCTTCAATATTAAAAAAAATAGTCAAAAAACCATGTTATTTCAATTTTTAAAATTCTAAATGAAATTTCAAAAGAAAAGAATGCAGTTCGTTTCAAAAGAAAAGTATGTACTTCATTTTAACAGAAAAGTATGTACTTCGTTTTAAAAGAAAAGTATGTACTTCGTTTTAAAAGAAAAGTATGTACTTCGTTTTAAAAGAAAAGTATGTACTTCGTTTTAAAAGAAAAGTATGTACTTCCTTTTTAAAGAAAAGTATGTACTTCGTTTTAAAAGAAAAGTATATGTACTTCGTTTTAAAAAAAAGTATGTGTTTCCCACTCGAAATGAGTCATCATTCATTAAGGTTGATTAGTAGCAAATTTGGTGAAAAATATTATTAATTTTAAATATATTTGGATTAAATTAAATAATATTTTTCACCACATTTTGGTGCCGTAACCAGGATTCGAATCTGGGTTATTGCCTCTGTGATCGCATAGGGATTAATACATTGCGTTGTGGGAACAATAAACCAGGTTCAAATCCTGGTCGCGGCACTAAAATATGGTGAAAATATTATTGAATTTAATCTTAAATTATTTAAATTAAATAATATTTTGTACCTGAAGGCAAAAAAAAATCCGGAACAAAAATCATAAAAAGTGCCATCATAAAATTATTTTTATTCGGGTGGTACCTCACCAATTGCAAATCAACAATACATGAAATCCACACTACCATGACTAATATTATTAACGATTCGTCGTCTAACGTTAGTCTCGTTATGTGAGTGTATAATCATTTTATTACCGTTAATCAGACTCGCATGATAAAGTTTAAAGCTCCCGCTGCGCCTGTGTATGTATGATATATTAATCTCTGAAGACTTGGTACACTTGGAAGACTTGGTTAGTAACTTGGTTACATTTAATATACAGGTTCATAGGAAAGTACTTAACCATCTCCAATAACTTTTTAAGGAAAGGTTAAAATTGGGTTTATCTATAGTACTTTGACCATGCCCGAAGGAATACAAATCTGATGTGGGCAGCACATGACTTTCCCTGCAGATTCATATTTACTTTTTCTTTATTTCTTCAATAATCCATTACAAGGCGTTTAATTGCACAAAATAATACCCATATTTAATTAAAATGGCATTAAATTTGCACTTTTAATTCAATTTTCGGTTTCATTTAGTAACTGGACTTATTTCCAAAGGTGGCGTAGCGCAAATGCGAAAAAACTAAAATATCTCAAGAACGGCTAGTCCTAATGTAAGGGGGTTGGTCTTATTCTTTTTATTGTTAAAACTTACGCATGAAACAAGCATTTAATGGATATATTTGAGCATACGTAGTATTTTATTTTAGATTTGGACGATTTTTGCGGAACATTTCGCAGAAAAGGACAGGTTATATTTTTCCGAATCGTACTAACATCTAATCAGCACCAGGGTAACTCATAAGTATAAGTAACTTATCTTCCAAATTTTGTGAAATTTGATCAATTAGTATTCTAGCTAGAGCAGATACAGGAAATTTTTGCAGGCCATTTCGCAAAAAAAGCGGGTCTATTTTTATCCCGAATCTTACACAAAACTAAGCAGCACCAGGGTCACTCACGGGTGACTTACGTACCAAATTTTATGAAATTTGGTCCAATAGTTTTTGAGTTAGAGTGGATAAATACATTGCACATACAGACAGAACACCTACGTCACGTTAAAAATAGCTTTTTCGTATTCTAGAAGTCTCAAAACGTGTAGATCCGTCGAAAACTCGAGTTGCGTTTTCGGTATGTTTCCAATACTTTACCTATACATTACCATGTATTGCAGAGAAAGTAAAAACGACTGCTGCACGTCCAACGGAGAATTAAAAAAATATGGATTAAATAGAACGAATTTCCCGGATCCTAAATATACAACCACTATACTCAAGTAATACCATTAAAGTAATTGCTAAATCAGTTTCAATCCAAATCGCTACGAAATGCGAAATTATTGGTGTAAGCGCAAAGAGCACAGCTCCACAAAATTTCCGCATAACAGAATCGCACGCTCGCCACAAAACCAAAATAAATATATAAATAATAGGAAGGATGAAGAGAGATGAGGCGTGGCTTAAAACTTTATAGGTTGGCATGCGCAGTGAAATACCCCGGTAGAAATGTCGAAAGCGGGGACTTACGCGAAGATGTGATCGTTTCTTTGCGATTATTAAATGCGATCTCTTAATGCACCACAAAAATTAAAATTTCTCATGAAATCGAATTTTTCTTTTTAAAATCCCAAGATATGTACGGACGTTTTTTCAAAGCTATAGAAATGTGTTAATATTAGTTTTTTTTAATACGACGATATATATATATATATATATATATATATATATATATATATATATATATATATATATATATATATATATATATATATATATATATATATGTATATATATATATATATATATATATATATGTGTGTGTGTGTGTATGTATATATATGTGTATATATATATATATGTTTGTGTACATATGTGTATATATATGTGTATATATATGTGTGTATATATATGTGTATATATATATGTGTGTGTGTATATGTGTATATATATATATGTGTGTGTATATATATAAATATATATATATATATATATATATATATATATATATATATATATATTGGTTCAAACATTGTTAAGACCAGTTTTTGGTCTTGCCGATAGTATCAAAATAGAAAGCATGTGCTAATATTTTTGATCTCTAAGAAAGCGTTTTGTATTGAAACAATAAAACATAAGATAACTAAAAAATGTATACCAATTTTCAGAAAATAATCCCGAGATGCACCTTCTCTGGAATTTAAGTTCCTGTGTGCTAAATTTCATGGCCGTACAACGCTTAGACTTTACCGCTACAAACCGCAAACACAGAGACACACACACACAGAGAAGAAGGGGGAGAGAAAGAGCCTTCTTTTATTATATAAGATAAACACAGCAACAAATTTGATAGATAAAAAAATCAAATTACAAAATCGTTGAGTATACATAGCCTCAATCGACCATAAATTTGTTCTAGAAATTATTAATTTGACAGAATTGGATGCTTGTTGAATAACTGTCTTATAAGCACGAAACCGATCCATGCGCATTGTTATTTGCTAGAGTGCCGTCTTTATTTTTTGGGAAGCCTTTTTCTGGCGGGTTCTTCTGATTATAAACTGTTTACATTTTTATCTATTATGTTCATAGATATAACCTTCCATAATGTTTACAGTTTCCGTGAGGCTCCGAAATTTTCCAGATACCCACACCACCATTTATATCATTCACGTCTAAAAGTTTCACAATCACTCACATTCGAAGGATCAGAAAAATATCAGTCATTACAACTTCCTTCCGGGCATTGAATATCTCCAGGATATTATATGCCCGGAGAGCCCATCTCAACCCCCACTTTGTCGAAAGAAATATGTCCATTATTTTCCTCTCTTCCGCCAATTTGGAAAATTATTTTCATCTGGTGGCATCAGTCCTGAGCTCCATAGTGACGTGCACAGAAACCGAGATAGATAATTTTCTAAATCAACTTGGACGGTTTCTAACTATGCTCTTAAGAATTGGGCATTTAACTAATTGCATTATAATGCATTTGTACTTTTGAAAGTTCGTTTGTTATGCCCGTTGCGATATTTGCCTGATGGAAATAGTTTACTTTGAGATAAAAATATTAATATTTATTGGATGGTATTCGTATCTTGGGTGGTGATTATTACTTTCCTTATATGCAATAATGTATAAGGAAAGTATTGTGACGGGGTCGAAAATTCGAATTCGAGTTTTAGACGGGAGAGCAGGTTTCAAGCATCCCTGATCAAGAATCGAACATTTTTGAAGTGATGCCTGTGTGTGTGTGTGTGTGTGTGTGTGTGAAGGTATGTGTGTGTGTGTGTGTGTGTGTGTGTGTGTGTGTGTGTGTGTGTCAATGAGTCTGTGGAGACGATAACTGTCAAACGAATGGACCGATTCGAACGAAATTTGATACAAAAATGACAATCCGTAAACACTGGAAGCCTATTGTTTCTATACGCAATCGAATGTTCAGAGCCCTCTAAATATTCGAGTGAAATTTTGAAAAAATCGTCAAAAAATCAAAACCTCTAATAAAGTTACGCAAATTGACATTTCTTATGTCTATTTGCGTAAAGCTTGCTTATTGAGTTTCATTAGAAAACGATTGACATAAATTTTAAAACGCTAACATGAACCTTTCCCGAGATATTGCACATTTTAAAAAAAAAATATCAAAAAGTCATATAAAATAAAGAAAATATATTTCCTATTGAGAAACATGTTCACTTTTCATATGTAATACCATGCGATCATTCTCGTGGATCTAGCTCGTTTCATTCATGAAAAAATATACTTTGAGTAATACTTTTGTATTTGAACGCCAATAGTCATTTATCTGCTGTAAGAATAACTTATTTCTCGGTCCATAACGCTTGGTGAGATTTTGGCGACGAATTTGGTGGGATGTCGCCAACTAGGCGACTTTTTTAAATGTTGTTAAATTAACGAAAAACTCGTCAAATGGATGAAAATGACGCTAAATCAATGAACTGACGACTCATTGACGAAAATTCAATATCTTGGAAAGAATATAAATATCTACTATAAAAATATTTTTTTTTACTGTAAAAGTAGTAAATTCATTGCATTATATAAAGAAAGTCATGTGCTGCCCACATCAGATTTTTTTTCTAATCTGTTATCCTTTGAAGAAAATTCAGTCGAAATTGCATCAATTTCTTTTGCGTAATAGTAATAATGGCGCTCTTACTAAGTTCAAGAAAAAGCTTTGACATGTTAACTAATCATCAACTTTATATTTTCAAATGTATTCTCATTTTAATTTCTAATACGCAGTATTGAGAAAGTATTGTTTTTACGAAAATTTTCGATTTCGAGATTCTGATGCTAATATATAGTGTCAGACTTCTTGGACGCGTTTTGAATATTTTGGAGCGATGTCCATATATCTGTGCTCGATTTCCTGCATATACGATTACGGCAACAGATATTAGTGCATTTTCTTGAAACTTTATATCCGGATTTGTTATCAAAAATCTTAAACAAAATAGAAATTTTTGAAATTCGAACGAAAACTTTGAAATGTATTCGAAGTTTTATATTTTTTTAACATGGAAGCATAGGACAAAATCATGCATAAAAGGGTTTATTTATGATTCAATGATCAAGAGACATTATAGTTTAAAACATTGCTGCGAAGAATAGCCGCGATACAATTTTTACTTTTCTTATATACATAATGTATAAGGAAAGTATTGTGACGGGGTCGAAAATTCGAATTCGAGTTTTTGACGGCAGAGCACGTTTCAAGCATCCCTGATCACGAATCAAACATTTTTGAAGTGATGTCTGTGTGTGTGTGTGTCAGTGAGTCTGTGGAAACGATAACTAACGAACGAATGAACCGATTTGAACGAAATTTGGTACAAAAATCACAATCCGTAAACACTGGAAGATTATTGTTTTTATACGCACTCGAATGTTCAGAACCCTCCTAAATTTTAGAGTGAAATTTTGAAAAAATTGTCAAAAAAATCAAAACCTTTAATAAAGTTACTCAAATAGACATTTCTTATGTAATTTTCCTTAGAAAACGAATGACATAAATTTTAGAACGCTAGCATGAACCGTTCTCGAGATATTGCACATTTTTCAAATAAATTTATCAATAAGTTCCATAAATTAAAAAAAATATTAACTGTTAAGAAACATGGTCACTTTTCATATGTAATATCATGCGATAAATTCGGTGACATCATTCTCGTGGATCTAGCTCATTCCATTCATGAAGAAAGATACTTTGAGTATACCTGTATTTGAACGCCAATAATCATTTATCTGCTGTAAGCGTAACTTATTTCTTCCGCCATAACGCTTGGCGAGATTTTGGCGATGAATTTGGTGGAATGTCGCCAACTTGACGATTTTTTTAAATGTTGCTAAATTAACGAAAACTCGCCAAATGGATAAAAATGGCGCTAAATCAATGACGACTCATTGCGACGACATGTAAAATAACGACTCATTGACGAAAATTCAATATCTTGAAAAGAATATAAATAACTACTATAAAAAAAAAGCTATTTTTTTACTGTAAGAGTAGTAAATTCATTGCATTATATAAGGAAATTCATGCGCTGCCCACATCTGATTTTTTTGTTCCTGACTGTATTAGCCCCTTGGAGAGCAAGTTACCCCACCCGGGGGGTATTGTCAAGTATGGCATCAATGGAAATATTTTTCAAGCCCTTTAAAGTAAAAGCGAACACGCTATAGTTATACGTATTTGGACCCACGATATCGAGTTTTCAAATTTTTCCTTGTAAAATTTGAAAAAAACAAACAACGATTTCTGTTATGAGAAAACGTAGTTGCGCCACACTACTGTTTATTTAAGAACTCCAACTACTTATAAATCAATCGCATCTTCAGATATCCACTCGTTCTTACAACTATAACTATGTTATTCATAGAGCAAATTATGACAATTTGCATAAGGACATCTTGTTTTACCTAACGAACTGAATTCCATAAAATCACCTAACTATTTCAAGTAAAAGCTGAAAATTTATCTATATTCATATAAGGATACAGAAATATTTGTTCATTATTCTAAGTGATTATTTTAAGTACAGTTTTTGCTAATTATTGTTTTGCGCCTGTTGGCGATATATCCTTATTATAGTTTATTTTGGCGATCTAGATGGACTTGCTAATCCCTAGGTCACATTGTAACAAAATTTTGTGTTCCGTAGTTTATTTTTCTGTCTGGGATGTAGTATAATCCCTTTTTCATTCTTGGCGATTTTAGGTGAGATTCTAGCAATCCCTGCTAAGATTTGGAAAACATTCCATTGTCACAATCCTTTCCGCGTCTTTTGCCGCCATTATGTCATCTGTGTCACCCTTTTGTCGCTTAGGTAAAAATCAGAAAAATTAAAAATTTTCTGATTTTCGTGTTGTGCTCTATGAGCCCCAGAACACCTGTGTATAAACAATCGTTTGCTATATGCGACCTCCGACAGCCAGCGGGACCGGATTCTGTGATGTTTTTTTACCAAGCGTAGGCCCATGTTTGAATTGCTACAGATCAACTGTTGCACAAACGGTTACAAAAGGGTGATTTTTACATTGCCGACAAAAGACGCGGAAAGAGTTACCAGAATGGAATGTTGAGAATTTTACCTTCGGAAGGTAAAAGGCGACAAAGGGGGAACAAAAGACGCAGAAAGGGTTGCCAGAATGAAATATTCTTCAAATTGCAGAAATTTACCTAAAATCGCCAAGAATCAAAAGGGGATACCTGTTTCTCTGTCTGTTGTGCTCGGCTGTATTGTCTTGTTTGTTGTATAAATAGATTTGAATTTGAATTCATTTTAAATACTAGCTGTATACCCGTTCTTTGTGCGGAATATATAATAAAAAAAAGATTCACAATTTGTGGTGAACTCTCAATATCAGAAATAATTTGTTTTTGGCATATCACATTAATTCTCATATTTATATTGTTACGAACTTGTAAAATATCCTCACTTTAGTCTCTTTTGAAAACAGAAGGAGAAAACATAAGTGCAAGTAAACTCTGCTATGACATGAATCTGGAATTGCCATATGATGAAGTTAAGAGGGAGTTGCGAATTATCGCCAATTTGGCAACCTTTTTACGACTTTTCGAAAGTTTGAAAACCACCTTGAAATAACGAATATCCTAGGAGATACGAGATACCTCTAAAAGTTTCCGCAGAGAGTAAATCAAATGAGTGGGAGAGTTAGTGGACTTGATATGAGCTAAGTTAAACTGTAACATACGTCAATGTTTTAATAATAGTGCCCGCTGTTTTGTGAAATTAGTGGGGCATTAATTTTACTGTACCTGACAGTTGTTTAGTCATCTGGTGAGATAGTTATAGAGCTATTTTCTAAATATTATTCCTGTTTGCGCTATTCTTGTAATTAAACGTGTTCGTTAACCAGAAATTGGGACCCATTCTTATATCCCGAATATACATACACCCACGATTTCAAAGGATACGTCGCAACAGCATAGATATTAACAAATGCACAATTAAAGAAAAGCTTTCTTTATAAACTACGTTTCTGATCTTTTTCTTATGCATAGAAATAGAAAAAACTTTTTAATTATGGTTCTTTATAAGACAACATGAGGTCATGCAAAAATAAGTAGATACTTAGATTTATGCTCACATTGCTAAATATCGCCTAATTATATATATATGATTATATATTGCTAAATACATAATTAGTTGTAGAGGCAACAACGATTGGGTCACGTTATCGGATTTTGAATGCCGTTTATTTTGGACAGCTTCAAAAAACGATTAAGTCATGTTAGTTTAAAATCTCAGCAATTGATTGCCGTTTTTTAGCCGCTCATATAAGGATTGGATCATGCTCAAAGTTAGAAAACAGTCATATGGATTGGAAAAGAAATAAAAGATCAGATGGACACAGCAACTTTAAGTCGGATATATCCTACAAAGGCATGCATCCAAATGTCAGGAAATTCGGTACAGCTTTTCATCCTTAGTAATAGATTAGACAGATTGATTTACAATTATATAGGGTGCTGCCTTGAAGTGGCGACAAACTCAGAGGGGTGATATAAGACATCAAGAGGAACAAAAATTGCCATAGAACATGGTATCGCAAATCAAGTTTAATCGGTGAGAATCGCAAAAATAAACGTCGTCCCCACACCACTGTCTCCTCCAAAGTTCAACACAAGTTCAGTGTTAACATCTGGGTAGGAATCCTCGGAGGTAATCTGTTAGGACAGTATCTTTTGCCCCAAAGCCTCAATGGCGCAACGTACCTTGTTTTTTTGCAGCACGTCCTCCCCAATTTGCTACAGAGTGTATCGGCCACAGTGCGGCAGAACATGTGGTTCATGCATGATGGTGCACTAGTACATTTTTCCATTGTCGTACGTAGCCACCTTCATGCTATATATTCCGAGAGGTGGATTGGACCCGCCAAACCAGTTGCTTTGCCTCCACGCTCCCTGAATCTCAATCTCTTGGACTACTTCTTTTGGGGACACCTTAATGCACTCGTGTATCAGACGCCTGTGGAGATACTGGAGGATCTCATAGCATGGGCAGACATCGTCAGCATACCCGGTATGTTTGAGAGCGTCTGACAATCGTTATTCCGTCGCTGTCAGCTGTGCAATGGCATTCGTGGCAGTAACCTCAAACAACTCCTGTAATCATTTATCTTTGTCTCCTTTCTGACATTGAACTGTGCTGCACAGGCTGTATTGTAATCATTCTGTCAATTAAATGATTTTTGTATTTATTTATTTTATTTTTTGTACTTATTTTGAACTTATTATTATACTTTACAGTACAGGCTGTGTTGTAATTATGCTGTCCAGTAAATGGTTTGTCTACTTATTATTGGCCTTTTTGTCTCACTCGATGTCACACCCTTCATTAGTATTTTTGTGATTTTCACCGACTGAACGTGGTTTGCGATACCATGTTCTATGACAATTTTTGTTCCTCTTGATGTCTAATATCACCCCTCTGAGTTTGTCACCACTTCAAGGCAGCACTCTGTATATATTAGCAATATTCCCGTCCTTCGTACGGAATATTAGATATAAAGAAACTTAAAATTCTCAATTATGTGCAAATTCCTATAGTATTCCAAATGACATTGGAATTCAAAACATTCTATTGATATATTCAATTTAATTCTCTTGCTCTTATAAGAATCCCTAAACTCGCTCTACAAAATTAGCTTCACAAGCAGATATGAAGAACTGATCCAAGTAATTTGATCAATATATACCAAAATAAAAGCACAATGAAATTGAATTAGATATGCCTGTACCATTTTTCTTCTGTTTCAAGAATTGGCTAAACTCAATATGTGGGTTTGAAACTTCTTTAACAAATAGAACAGATGACTTAAGAAATTGAAAATATCTATAATCCCCGTAATCTCTGAACTTGAATGATAATCTCTGAACTTGAATCAGTGCAATTCCGATAAAATTTATTGTCATATAGATTTCTTAATTATTTAAATCGGAAAATATGAAACAGCAGACGATTAATAAAAATCGTCTGCTGTATAAACTCAGTGGGATTAATTCCGTTGCTTAACAGCATGATATCAGTTATTTTTTCTAAATGAACTTGTGGTAAAATATCGCTTGTATAATGTTATGCTTATGGGAAGTCCGTCTTTCATTAATATATCAACAATCCTTGGTACTTGAAACTCCAAACATAGACTACATTTTAAGTGGAGCTATTTTATGACTACCCTCAGAATTTCATGAAATTCTTCTTCAGCCGTTCTCCCGTGATGATGAGATAAACACACATACAGACATATTTTCAGTTTTATTTATATAGATTAACATTATTGAATCTCATGCAATACCATAATTTAGGCGATATTGGAAAAACAGTTATCACCCCGAGAGGTACGCCAATAAAAAAGCTTGAGCACCACAGCATTTGATGAATCGGAAAAATACCACAAATATAACAGCTCCCTTATTGCATTGAATATATCTGGCATATTATGTCAAAAGAGAGCTTATCTCATCCCCGCCCCCCTTTGTGAAACATATTTGTCAACTATCCCTGTCTCCCCTGGCAATTTGGAAAATTATTCCTATCTGGTGGCATCAGTCTGGCGGGGCCCCATCGTGACACACACATAAACCAAGAAAGATAATTTTCTAAATCAACTTGAACGGTTTCTACTGCATCCTTAAGAGATGGCATTTAAGTAATTGTTTTATAATGCATTTGTGCGTTTGAAAGTTCGCATGTTAGGATCGTTGCGATCTGTACCTGATGGGACAATTTTACTTTGAAATAAAAATATTAATATTTTATTTTCAAGTTAAATAGTAATGACTACATTTTAAGTTAGTCAGATGACGGTGGCACATAAAAGTTATATGAGTGGTATAATTGATGAAAACGATAAAAACTGTGACACACAAAAGATATTTGTACTTTCTCATATTATTGAATATACTAAAGAGAAAGTATTGTTTTCACAAAATTTTCGGTTTCAAGATTTTGATCCAAATATAGGTTTTAGGACCTCCTGAATACGTTTTGACTACTTTTAGAGTGATGTCTTTAGAGTGAGCCTGTCTGTCCGTCCGCCTGTCTGTGGTCGTTTTCTTATGTATACAGTATAGATGTCCAATAATTATTAATGTATTGTCAGCAAACTTTATGCTGTTTTTTAACGAAAAATCTGGGACTAGATATAATTTTTTGAAATTCAAGCGAAAACTTCGAAATGTATTCAAAATTTTATATAGGCAACAATTTTAACACGGCAACATAGAATATAGTTTTTCATAAAAGGGCTTATTTATGGCTGAATGATCGCGAAACTTAGCAGTTTTAATCATTGTATGAAAAATAGCCGTGATATAATTTTTTGTGTTCCTGGCGTCATTAACACCACTCGGGGAGGGGAGTAAGTTACCCTCCTACCGAAGGGGCACATTGTCAAACTAGATATCAATCGATTTTAAAGCCATTGATTTTTTAAGCCTTTGAAAATGAAGGGTAACACGAAATAAATGAAAATCTGATGTGGGCAGCACATGGCTTTCCTTGCAGACTTATATCCACGTTCTCTTTATTTTATTTAAATTTATTTCACTTTTAATTCAAGTTTCGTTCTCATTCGGTAACCGGACTTATTTTCAAAGGTGGCGTAGAGAAAATACGGGAACCTAAAATATCTCAAGAACGGCTAGTCCTAGTGTAATGGGGTTGGTCTTATTCTTTTCGTCATTAAAAATTACGTTTTAAACAAGCATTTAATGGATATATTTGAGCATACGCAGTTCTTTAGTTTAGATTTTGACGATTTTTGCGGGGCCATTTTGCAAAAAAAGGCAGGTTATTTTTTTCTGAATCGTACCAAAATCTAATTAGCACCAGGGTGACCAACAAGTGACTCATGTACCGAATTTTGTAAAATTTGGTCCATTAGTTTTTCAATTAGAATGGATACAAACTTTTGCCGGCCATTTCGCAAGAAAAGGCGGGTTCTTTTGTCTCGAATCGTACCCAAAACCAATCAGCACCAGACTCACCCACAAGTGACTTACCTATCAAATTTTGTGAAATTCGGTCCATTAATTTTTTAGTTAGAGTGGAAACAAAATCTGCACAGGCAGACACACAGACACACACACAGACGTCAAGCTAAAAATGGTTTTTTCGTATTCTAGAGGTCTTGAAACGTGGAGATCCGTCGAAAACTCGAGTTGCGATTTTCGACATGATTCCAATACTTTCCCAATACATTACCATGTATTGCAGGGAAAGTAATAATTGTGATCATGTGGTCAAACAATACAGATTTTTTAGATTTTTCAAGCTACTTAAAAATGGATTTTGGTATAAGAAAGTCCAGTTGAGCCACACTAAAATGAATTTTTCCATTTCATTAAAATTTACTTATAAAACAAATCTTGTTACAATGCCTTCTACAACAAGTTTCGAAATTCATACATAAAGCGAACAAAAATCATATAAAACAAATAACAACTTCTTTGAAATTTCATATTATATTTTCTTAACATGGTACAATAAGGCAAAATCTCTTATGATCATGCATAAAAGAGGTAATTTATGATTCAATGATTAAAAAACTTAAAAGTTTCAATCATTAACCGCGATATAACTTTTGCGTGCGTAACGTCATTAGCCCCCCCCCCCCTCTCGGGAGTCTATCTCCCTCCCTCCGAAAGGTACATTGTCAAGTATATTTATTATCAATCGAAGTATTTTGCCCAGCTTTCTAAAGTGCAGTGTAAAGCGCTATAATGGTAATCATACTCCGAAATATCATTTTTTTTTTAAATTTTCGTGTAAAATTTGCAAAACATGCTACTGAGACGAAAGATGCTACTGGAAATGAATTCTGGTATGAGAAAGTTGAGTGGAGTCACACTCTTCTTAATTTTTATATGGAACTGAATTGCATCAGATGTAGAAAGTCAATATTCACCTTTTTACTTTCCCTGAAATACATGGTAATATGTATAGGGAAAGTATTGGAATCATACCGAATATCGCAACTCGAGTTTTCGACGGAATTATAAGTTTTGGGTCCTCTAGAAGACGAAAAACCCGTTTTTAACTTGCCGTATGTGTATGTGTGTGCAATGTACATATCCACTCTAACTGGAAAACTAATTGACCGAATTTCATAAAATTTGGTAGGGATGTCGCTTGAGGTTTATCCTGATGCGGATTAGATTTTAGTAGAATTTCGCATGGGGATATTTTTATACCAATAAATAGCAAAATTATTATTTATTTATATAATCATTGTTTTCTTTCGTAATTTGTGTATGACCTCTGAAATGCGATCTGCGGACAGGATTTTTCCCCTCTGAGAACCCACGTCGATGCATCGAAAGGTGGTTTAAGTCCGCATTTTTTCTTTTCATATCTCGGGGACTTTTTGTGATAAAATGCTTAAATTTTGTACATTTCCTTATTAGAGTATGGGACACATTTGATTCATTGGAAATGTTTTTGTACGGGGACCGTATAAAAATTAGGAATTTTGTATTTCTTAAAATTTACTTCCCGTGAAAATTTTAATCGATTTCATAAAATTCTGTACCTTTTTTTACGCACCTTTGTAATTTATTATATATGTCTAAGATCAATATTTAAGGAATAAAAGCTGAGGTCAATGTTTTAGGAACACCCTGTATACTGTAGAATGCAATTTAAGAAACTACTGAAATATCAGAAAAATATCAGAGTCTTTCCCACTTCCCTTCGTGAAAAGAATATTTCGGGAATATGCCTCGAGAACTTATCTGAGTCTTTTCGTGAAAGAAATATATCCATTATTTCTTCTCTCCTCAGGCATGAGTGAAATTATTTTTATCGTGTGGCAACAGTCCAGAGTATAGCATCGGGATACGCGTGGAAACAGAGAAAAGATAATTTTCTAAATCGATTTGGAAGGATTCTTCTATTACACACAAAAGCTGGACATTTATCTAATTGAATTACTTATTTGTACGTTTAAAAGTTTCCGATAGCTTTTTCCTAAAACACACAGTGCAAGTAAACGGAATGTATTAAGCAGATATGGATGTAAGATGCAGTAATGATGTGGTTAAAAATAAATTAGTCTGGAAATTTTTACATGTTTTTTTTAAATATCTGTATTTTTACTTTTCCTGCAATACATGGTAATGTATAGGGAGAGTATTGGAATCATGCCGAAAATCGCAACTCGAGTTTTCGACGGATTTACATGTTTCGAGACCGCTAGAATACGAAAAAACTAGTTTTAGCGTAACGTCTGTGTGTGTGTGTCTGTCTGTCTGTGCAGATTTTGTATCCACTCTAACTCAAAAACTAATACACTGAATTTCATAAAATTTGGTAGGTAAGTCACTTGTGGGCGAATCTGGTGCTTATTAGTTTTGGGTACGATTCGGGATGAAAGAACCCGCCTTTTTTTTTCAAAATGGTCCTCAAAAGCTTGTATCCACTCTAGCAGAAAAACTAATGGACCGAATTTTACAAAATTCGGTAGATAAGTCATTTGTGGGACATTTTGGTGCTGATTACATTTTGGTACGATTTGGAAAAAATAACCTGCATTTTTTTGCAAAATGGCCCGCAAAAATCGCAAAAATCTAAAATAAAATAAAAATAAAAAACTACGTGTACTCAAATATATCCATTAAATGCTAATTTAATACCTAATTTTTAACGAAGAAAATAATAAAACCAACCCCATTGCACTAAGACTAGCCGTTCTCGAGATATTTTAGATTTTTAGTATTTTTTCCACGCCAGCTTTGAAAATAAGTCCAGTTTTCAAATGAGAACGAAAATTGAATTAAAAGTGAATTAAATTTAATTAAAATAAAGAGAACGTGAATATAAGTCTGCAGCGAAAGTCATGTGCTGCCCACATCAGATTTTTCCTTACTTTCACATATTGTGTAATATAATGTAGAGAAAGTATTATTTTCATCAGAATTTTCAAATTCGAAATTTTGATGCCAGTATATGTTTTAAGACACTCTGGACACCTTCTCGCAATTTTTGGAATAATATCCGTCCGTCCGTTCGTCTGTCTGTGGTGGATTTCTTGTGCACACAATCGCGGTCTCAAATATGAATGGATTTTCTTGAAATTTTATATCCGACTTTGTTATCAGAAAATCTAGAAATAAGTACACTTTTTTTAAATTCAAACGAAAACTTCGAAATCGATTTGAAAATTTATATATATGTTTTAACATGGCAGCATGGGACAAAATTGGATGTAATCATGTATAAAATAGTTTATTTATGGTGTAATGATCAATAGATTTTATAGTTTCAATCATTGTTAAAAAAAATATCCATACATTTTACGTTCCCTGCAATACACGGTAATGTATAGGCAAAGTATTGAAATCATGCCTAAAATCGCAACTCGAGTTTTCGACGGATCTACACGTTTCGGGACCTCTGGAATACGATAAAACCATTTTTAGCGTGACGTCTGTGTGTGTGTGTCTGTGTGTATGTCAGTCTATCTATCTGTGCAGATTTTGTATCTACTTTAACTAAAAAACTAATGAACCGAATTTCATAAAATTAGGTAGGCAAGTCACTTGTGGGCGAATTTGGTACTGATTAGTTTTGGGTGCAATTCGGGATAAAAGAACCCGCCTTTTTTGTGAAATGGCCCGCAAAAGCTTGTATCCACTGTAGCTAAAAAACTAATGGACCGAATTTCACAAAATTCAGTAGAAGAGTCACGTATAGGTCACCCTGGTGCTGATTAGAATAACTTGGTAACTTTTCTAAATAACTTGGTAACTTTTCTTAAACTTTACCAAATTAGAGGAAATATCTCCAAATTAATAAAAATGACCCAAATCAATGAAATTAAATTTGTTTTTTTAGAATAGAGTACTGAAATGATGTTTCTGTAGCATTTGTCGGTCAGTCCATCCATCCTACTTAGTAACGCATTTAACTAATTTTTTTAATATCACTAAATTGATAAAAATATTTGTAAATCCATAAAAATATCATGGAGACGAAAATGTCGCCAAACCTTCCATGGAGATCACATTATTCAGACGACATGATTTCCATCAATTTATTTGAAGCAGATGATATCATGTCGCTTAGCAACGGATCCAATGTGTTATGTATTGAAATCATGTAATTAAAGTATTGAAATCATGCCTAAAATCGCAACTCGAGTTTTCGACGGATCTACACGTTTCGGGACCTCTGGAATACGATAAAACCATTTTTAGCGTGACGTCTGTGTGTGTGTGTCTGTGTGTATGTCAGTCTATCTATCTGTGCAGATTTTGTATCTACTTTAACTAAAAAACTAATGAACCGAATTTCATAAAATTAGGTAGGCAAGTCACTTGTGGGCGAATTTGGTACTGATTAGTTTTGGGTGCAATTCGGGATAAAAGAACCCGCCTCTTTTTGCGAAATGGCCCGCAAAAATTGCCTGTATCCGCTATAGCTAAAAACTAATGAACTAAATTTCACAAAATTCGGTATATAGGTCGCTTGTGGCTTGCCCAGTGCCACTGATTAGATTTTGGTACGATTCGGAAAAAATAACCTGCCTTTTTTTGCAAAATAGCCGGCAAAAATTGTCAATATATAAAATAAAAAACTACGTATGCTCAAATATATCCATTAAATGCTTGTTTTGCACGTAATTTTTAACGAAGAAAAGAATAAGCCCAACCCCATTACTCTAAGACTAGCCGTTCTCGAGATAATTTAGGTTTTTAATATTTTCTCTAAGCCACCTTTAAAAATAAGCCCAGTTACCAAATGAGAACGAAAATTGAATTTAAAGTGAATTAAATTAAAATAAAGAGAACGTGGACATAAGTCTGCAGGGAAAGCCATGTGCTGCCTACATCTGATTTTTTTCATCCTTGACGTCATTAGATCCCCTTGGGGGGTTAAGTTACCCTGATACCGTAGGGTAAATTGTTAAGTATGGTATCAGTCGAAAAAAATTTTCAAGCCCTTTGAAGTGCAAGGTAGCACGCTATAATTGCATTCATTCCAACCCACGATACCGATATTTCAAAAATGTTCTTGTAAAATTTAAAAAAATGATAAAACAGAGAAGCTACTAAAAATGTATTCTGTTTTGAGATAATCAAGTTAAGCCACATTTCAGTTATCTAATTTTCCGTTTAATTTGAGACGGATGAAGAAGCCATGCTCTAACGGTCAGTTAAAAGAACGCAATCTGATGTGGTTAAAATCTAATCACATCAGATTACGTTCTTTTAACACTTTACATCATAGTTAAAATGTGTTTATGACTTTCTTCATCCTGTTTATCTGTCTGTCCGTTTGGACGGCAACTGCGGTAAAAATTACTTTATCAAACTGAAATTATAGTATGTTGCTGAGACAGTCTGTGGGACGTATGGGAATGCAAATGCATAATATCTCCCAATTAGTTTTGTATTGAAGCCGGGTTGAAAAAAATGAAATACATTGAACCCTATGGGACCTAATTTGTCAAGCATTTCTTAAGCGAATTTAAAATTCATAAATTATTTCGAAAATTTTAGGAAATATTTAAATTATCCCATAAAATATATAAAAAAATTACAATAAAATATGTTCGGTAGTTTTTATTTGTTTGTTTGAATTATCTTCTTATTTCAGAATGTTTGAAAACCTGTTGTATTCCCGTTCTGTAACCCATAAGTGACGTTACAGAATATTCAATCAAAGAGGCCTTAATTGATATTTTAAGGCGAACTTTAAATATTTGGAATATTTCTTTCTGAAAATTTCATCATAATTCTCACAAACAGGAAAGAAGTAAATTCTTACGTGCTACGATAATAAATAGACAATTTTGTTTATGTAGATAATGACAATTTTACAGTTAAACAATCTCTTTTTTGTAGATTACGTTTTAGTTTTTTTTTTTTTTTATTAGAGGCAAAAATGAAGTTGGAGAATTTTATTTTTATCATTCTATTTTATACAAAAGAGCATGAAATGTTAACGTTGCGTGTTAAAGTCAAAATGATGCTATTGGCATATAAATAAAAATCACAAATAAAATGACTATATTATTTCAAACTTGTAAAATACTGTGAAATCTCCCCCCCCCCTCTCTCACTTTCGTCTCTCTCTAAGACCAGACGTTAAAACCATCCGTAATAACATTATCTCCCATATCATGTGTCTAGGGATGCCACGTTGATGTTGATGACCCAGACCGTCCGACCTACCAGAAAGGTGAAAGGTAACTGTATGGACGGCCGGGAAGTGCCACCCAATTTAGACCGGAACCCAGTGGGGGAGGCATCCACAGGGACCGTACCCTCCTTCCCCTACCACCAACCTCTCGGAAGGACTTACGGACCCACATGTTTAACGTGATCGTACTCCGCATGAACACGGCGGCATATGTGGCAGCGTGCAAATCTAGCGCGCAAACCACGGGGATACCGCACCCGAGATGGCCAACAGCACGCGGCGTTCCGAGGTGGTCACCCACCAAGTACTAACCGCGCCCGATGCTGCTTGACTTCGGTGATCTAACGAGAACCGGTGTATTCAGCACGGTACGGCCGTTGGCCCCTAGGGATGCCACGTGTCGAAGTTCGAGGAAGTGTTTACAGATTTGGTGATTTATCGCCAGTTTGGTGACTTTTCGAAGATTCGGAAAACACAGCGAAATAACGAATATTCTCTGAGATATGAGAGACTTTCAGAAGTTTCTATAGAAGTTTCTATACCATCTCTCACGCAGTTAGAAAGGAGTTGACGAGATACGAGCTACATTGAACTATGAGTTTCTTTAATGTTTTGAATAGTAGCCTCTGTTTTGTATGACTTTCGTCAATGTTTTGAATACTAACTGCTGTTTTGTATGACTTTCGTCAATGTTTTGAAAATAAAATTGGTTATCTTATGAAATGTATGAAATGAGCAACATGTATGTAATGAGCAACATAGTATGAAATGGCGCATTTAAGTGCTGTTGATAGAAATATCTTGCCCATAACTTACAGACGACTTTGAAGAGATGCGACTGTCCAATGATTAAGACACGGCGATTGCACTCTGAGGACCTGGGTTCGAGGTTCAATTCCCGACTCTGTCCAAGTTGACCGGGATTCACGCAGAGTACCAACGCGTTAAATTTGAGGGTCTGAAAGTTGTTTTTAGGTTAGTGGTAGGGGGTTGGGTAAGGAGGATACGGTCCCTTTAGATGCCACCATCACTGGTTTCCGGTCTAAATTGGATGATATTGTCCCGGTCGTCCAAACAGACACATCCCGCTTTCAGGTAGGTCGGAAAGTTTGGGTTAAAATGAAAACAGACGACATTGAATTAATTCTTATTCAGGCATGCGTAAATGCATCAAAATTTGAGTCTCGAATATTTAACCATATCACCATGCTGTCGCTCTACATATACATTATATTGAGGAAAACAAAGTTAAATTCCCTTGGGGAAAATAATATAGTAGCCAGGCAATATTCTTTTATTGCATACTCTCTGAAAAATCCGAAATGTAATAGAGAAGTCAAGTAAGTGAAGCTATGGAGATTCATGGATAAGCAGAATTGGTTTTAGTTCCTTACTTCACGCCTCAAGTGGTATTGTAAGAGAATGTGAAATTTTTTGTTCTTTAAAGTTGAATGGTTCAACTAGTTTTGAAGCAATACGGAAAAGCTCAACGAACATAATAATTGTGCTAGTTTAACAACATAAATATATTTAAATAGAGATCATTTATGGTGTACTAAGCTTTATATTTTATAAAATATTAGCGCACCTACCCGACGTTGCCCGAGATTTCAGATTCAAACCTAGTGAAAATTACACCGGAACTTATAATAAATTCTTGAAAACAGATAAAAGATTTAGCGATACGACTGCTTAGAATAAATAATAGAAAACCTACGGCGTATGCATTAAATACGTCCAGAATAAATCCCTTCTCGCTTTAAAATAACAATATGTGGGTACTAGGGATTGCAATCCCGTAGATAATTTTCAATCCCGGGTTTACGGAATCGTAAAATCTTCAATCCCGAGATTCCGGAATCCCGCGAGATTAAGTATTTTTTTTTATTTATTGAAGAAAATGTATTTTTTCATTTTTTACTTTCGTTATATACATAATGTATAAGGAAAGTATTGTGACGGGGTCGAAAATTCGAATTCGAGTTTTCGACATAAAAGCACGTTTCAAGCATCCCTGATCACGAATCAAACATTTTTGAAGTGATGTCTGTGTGCGTGTGTGTGTGTGTAAAAGTATGTGTGTGTGTGCGTGTGTGTGTTTCAGTGAGTCTGTGGAGACGATAACTGACGAACGAATGGACCGATTCGAACAAAATTTGGTACAAAAATCACAATTCATAAACACTTGAAGCCTATTGTTTTATACGCAATCGAATGTTCAGAACCCCCCTAAATTTTCGAATGAAATATTGAAAAAATCGTCAAAAAATCAAAACCGCTAATAAAGTTACACAAATAGACATTTCTTATGTAATTTTTCATTAGGAAACGATTGACATAAATTTTATAACGCTAACATGAACCATTCTCGAGATATTGTACCTTTAAAAAAAATTATCAAAAAGTCATATAAAATAAAAAAAAATATTTCCTATTGAGAAACATGTTCACTTTTCATATGTAATACCATGCGATAGATTGGGTGACATCATTCTCGTGAATCTAGCTCGTCCCAATCATGAAAAAAGATACTTTAAGTAATACTTTTGTATTTGAACGCCAATAGTCATTTATCTGCTGTAAGAATAACTTATTTCTTCATCTATAACGCTTGGCGAGATTTTGGCGACGAATTTGGCGGAATGTCGGCAACTTGGCGACTTTTTGAAATGTTGCCAAATTAACAAAATCTCGCCAGATGGATAAAAATGACGCTAAATTAATGAAAATGACGACTAATTGTCGAAAATTCAATATTTTGGAAAGAATATTAGTATCTACTATAAGAAAAACCTATTTTTTTATTGTAAAAGTAGTAAATTCATTACATTATATAAGGAAAGTCATGTGTTGCCCACATCAGATTTTTTTATATTTATGAAGTAGTCCATTACTATATATTTTATTGTGTTCGGTGATTTAGTTATATTGGAATTGGCAAAACCCCTAGATGTAACAGCTCCTCGCAAATCGGGAGAAGTATAAAATACGCAAAATGGTAAGCCATCGCGTGCAATCAGTCATTCCAACTAATATAGCCGGTAAAGTATTCTCATTTTTTAAAGTATTCTCATATTTTCAATTTATTACGTCATTGTTTTATTTTTGCAAAAATTGTTGAAATTCATGTATTATATGCAGTACGGGTATATCATCGAATCTAGGAGAATATAACTAGTGCAAATATATTGACACATATTCTAACATATACTGGTATATATTGGAATCAATTACAGGCTTTAGATTTGAAGATGATGGGATTATTGATATTTTAATTTTATTCGTCATATGTTCTATTTTGGCAAATATTTTAGAAACATATGTTGTAGTACTTGTAATTTAGTAATTCACGGGTATATCTTATAGTGTTCGCGAATATAAGTAGTACGGGTCCTATAAAACTTCAGAGCTTTTATTTTGCATATATTGGTTCAACATCATATTTTTTCTAAATTTGTTTATAAACGGAACCAGGATGTTTTATTCTTCAGATCTGCCCGTGAAGATAATTTTGTATAGCGAGATTATATATTCTTAAAATTATTTTTAGGCGCATTAAATTAAATATTTTAATTGAATATTTTGATTAGCAATGTAATTTAGTATACAGTAGGAAGTTGCACATGATCGTGAATTTTAAGTTTCTTTATACTATATACTCCAAAGACTGGGTATACTGTTAGTAAATCTATAAAAAAAATATCCAAATTTATAGTTTTCTTCACACAAAAATGCGTTTCAAATATGGTTTTCTAATTCTTTTCTTCATGCCTCAAGTGACTCACAATATGATGCATAGGTACGAATTTTCATAATCCAAAAGAATGCCCATGCAACTAATTATTCACTAACAGAATTTTTTTCTTCGTCTCCCAGTGGAATACAGAGGTACTGCATTTTGTAACCGTGGAAAACAGAGGTACTAAATTTTGTAATCCACCATAATGAATATTCATAGAGTTCTTATTAGAATTTTATTTTTTTTAACACCCATTTACTTATCTGCTTAATTTAGAGTTTTGTAGATGCAGTAAAATGTATTTCGTCAACATTAGCGTTATAAAAATTAATTGGAGTTTGACTTTCCAACTCGATTTTCTCATGCTTGACTTTGGCTCAACCTTCTTATGCAATAACATAAACTCTATGGCAAAAAAATCGACGCACCAAGAAGGAGTTGTCCGATTGTGATAGAAATTAGGGGGGGGGGTGAAGAACATACATAGAAAAAGAAACGATTTAAATTTCAGAACAATTTAATGATTTAGAGTTTGACCGTATACAAAGAGAGGAAGTCCATAAGGGTTGGTGCACCTCTGGTCTAGATGCAAGAAGGCACCCGGCGTGGCATAGACTGATGAAGTTCACGGATGGTGCCCTGCGAAATGTCTTGCCTAATTGTCTCCAACAGTCGGGCTAAATCGTCAACATTCCGGGAAGGTTGCAATCGCCTTCCCATAACGTCCCAAATGTGCTCTATGCGAGAGAGATCAGGAGACCTTGCTGGCCAAGGAAGTGTTGGGCAAGCTTGACGACAATTCATAGCAACACGTGCCGTGTGCGGCCGGGAATTATCTTGTTGAAAAGTAAGTCCAGGGTGTCGCAAAAGGAACGGTAACACAACCTGTCGTAGAATGTTGTCTACGTACCGCTGTGATGTCAGTGTGCCAGAAATGATAACCAAATGGGTTCCGGCTATCAAAGGAGGTGGCACACCATACCATAACGCCCTGTTGTGGGCATGTGTGGCATGCGATAGTAAGGGTAGGATCCCCGCGCTGCCCTGGACGTCTCCAGACACGTCTGTGGTTGTCGTCAGGACGCAATTGAAAACGGGACTCGTCACTAAAGACTCAAAATGCCTTCCATACGAAATTTTATTGCAGTCGAACAACTCCTTCTTGGTGCGTCGTTTTTTTTTGTTGTTGTTATAGAGTGTATTTTTAAGTAGCTTGTAGGTTTTTTCCTTTTTTTCTTCTTTTTTTTTTCAAATTTCCCACGTAAAGTTTTGAAAAATCGGTTTATAGAGTGTTACCCTTCACTTTAAAGGGCTTGAAAAATATTTACATTGATACCATACTTGACAATGTACTCCCGGGGTGCGGAAAACTTGCACCCTAATGACGTCACGAACAAAAACTGTATGACGGCTATTCACAAAAATGATTGAAACTATAAAGTCTCGTGATTATTGAGACATAAATAAACCCTTTTATGCCTGATTGCGTCAGATTTTGCCCTATGCTGCTATGTTAAAAAATATAAACTCTCATATATATACTGAAGTTTTCGCTCGAATTTAAAATAAATCTATCTAGTTCTTTTTTTATAAAAAAGAATATAAAGTTTCGTGAAAATCCATTAATATGTATAGCCGATATCGTCACACAAGAAATCGACTGCAGGCATAAAGACAGACAGGCAGACGGACACCACTCCAAAAATAGTCAAAACGTGTTTAGGAGGTCTTAAAACATATATTGCATCGAAATCGAGAAATCGAAAATTTTCGTGGAGACAATAATACGACGTATGAGAAAATAAAACTCAGCTGCGCCGATAGTGTTGAGATGGAAATCTGTGAAAATACCTCATGCTTCGGAAGATTCCGCTTCAATACTCGAATAGTATATATATTTTTTAAAATCACAAAAATTGTATTAAAATACCGAAATAATAGTTTCGGTCTCGAAGCAGCGCATTTGAGTGAACATTGTGCTAACACACAAAATGATTAAAAAACTAATTCGTCTTGTAAAAGACCGAGGTTGACCCTCCCAGGTCCTGCAGTACATTTGTACCAAATTTCATGGCTGTACAACGCTTGGACTGCACTATATAGACGACACTAACAGATAAACTATATAAACGCTATAGACGACTATATATAACTGCTATAGACGACACTAACAGACAAACTGGCATCTTACTTTATAGTAAATTTAAACTTTTTCGGGACATTTCTCAGAAAAAAAAAATGGTTGGTTATTTTTTTGCCGTTTCGTACCAAAATCTAATCAGTACCAAGTTAATCCACAGCACAAGCGACTGGCATACCAATTTTTTTTTTTAAATTTCGTCAAATGATTTTTAGCTAGAATGGATGTCGCCTACATTGCGCATACATACATCCCACTAAAAATGGCGTATTCGTATTCTAGAGTGCCAGATCATCCGAAAACTTAAATTACGATTTTCGACTATGTTCTAATACTTTTCCTATACACTAACTATTTTAAGTAAAGTAAAAGTAGTCAATATTAAGACTATTTTAATTGGTTATAGTGTATATCTCTTTTGTGAATTTGTAGAATTCATAGAATTTTGATAATACCTTCCACGCTCATATAGAGCATGAGTATTAGCGTAAATAAACAGCCTGTGCAATAATATGCGCAGAAAAGAAGGAGGGAAAGGGCATTACGTTTACCATAACGGATAATGGTAAACTAACAATGATGGCAAATATAAAGTGAAACTGAACCCATTAATCATCAAAATTTACCTTTGTGCTGGAAATAAGTTATTTAGAATACTCGAATAACAATATATATTTAAAGATTCTATTTGCTAAAGTGCAATTTAAGTGATTTTAAATGAATTTACGCTACTACTTAATTTTACCGTTGTCACTAACTAGCGTTCTAAAGATGTATACATTTACTAGAAAATTTTGTAAAAGTAAGCGAGGAGAGAAAGGTACTTAACGATTTTCCTTAAAAAAAACTCTGGTATATATTTTAATGAAAGTGAATATAATATTTCCCGGTTAATTAAAAATATCCATCAAAGAAGATAAATTGAGATATATCCTACTGAAATGAGAGATTAAACGACTGTGAGTTTCTGAAGTAGCCGTTTTTATGCAGAAAATATCTGATGAGGACAGTACATGACTTTCCCTGCAGACTTATATTCACGTTCTCTTTATTTTAAATAAATTTAAATTACTTTTATTTCAATTTTCGTTCTCCTTTGGTAACTGGACTTATTTTCAAAGGTGGCGTAGAGAAAATACGAAAAAATTAAATTATCTCGAGAACGGCTAGTCCTAGTGTAATAGGGTTGATTTTATTCTTTTCTTCGTTAAAAATTGCGTATGAAACAAGCATTTAATAGATATATTTGAGCATACGTATTTTTTTATTTTAGATTTTGACGATTTTTGCGGGCCATTTTGCAAAAAAGGCAGGTTATTTTTTTTCCGAATCGAACCAAAATCTAATCAGCACCAGATTGGCCCGCAAGAGACATATCTACTGAATTTTGTGAAATTCAGTCAATTTGTTTTTCAGCTAGAGTGGATACAGTCTTTTGCGGGCCATTTCGAAAAAAAGGCGAGTTTTTTTATTCCGAATCGTACCGAAAACTAATACGCACCAGATTCGTCCACAAGTGACTTACATACCAAATTTTATGAAATTCGGTCAATTAGTTTTTTAGTTATAGTGGATACAACATCTGCACAGACAGATAGACATACAGACACACACACAAACGTCATGCTAAAAATAGTTTTTTTTCATATTCTAGAGGTCTCGAAACGTGTAGATCCGTCGAAAACTCGAGTTGCGATTTTTGGCATGATTCTAATACTTTCCCTATACATTACCATGTATTGCAGGGAAAGTAATAATGAAAATTTCCCTTCTGCTAAGCAAATGAGTATTTTGCTTCAGAGACGTAAGGGAAAAATTGTCCGTCTGACGTCAGGCGTCCATGCTAATGATTAATTGTTCTAATGATTAAAAATGTTAATGATTAATTGTTCTAATGATTAATAATGCTAATGATTAATTTTCTATGCTAGTGATAATTGCTAATGATTAATGCCAATGATTAATTTTCTTGCAAATGCTTAAGGTGGAAACGTAAGGGCAAAATAAAAATTAAAACTACACCCATTAAACATTGAACTTTAATGTTAGGGCTAAAAATAGGTTATTTAGAAAATTTGAAAAACAATGTATGTTGGAAAATGTAGTTCGCTAAAATGTTCTTTAAGCGGTTTTAAGTTAATGTACACTACTACTCATTTTTACGATAGTCACTAGCTAGCGTTCTGTAGATGTTTACATTTACTAAAAATTTCTGCAGTGTATATGCGAGCTAGAACGGAAAGATACAAAATTTACTTATAAAAACTCAAGTATATATTTTATTGAAAATGAATAATTTAATTTCCGGTAAATTAAAAATATCTATGGAAGATAAATTCAGATATATCCTACCAAATTTAGGGGCCAAACAATTGTTAATTTTTAAAATGACCCTTTTCAATACAGAAATTATAATCATTTCCATACTGCTAAACATGCGAGTACTTTGCTTCGGAAAGGTAAGGGCAAAATTTTTCACCTGACGTCACCTGCGCATGCTCTATACACCCTCCAAAAATTGAAAGGCTTTTCTCATGTCCCTAAAACAATTTGTTTGCCCCCATTCTGTTTTTCTACAATTTTCAAGTTATAACGGGAATTATAACATACTTCGAACATATTTCTTTGTTATCAGACGTGAGTTTGCCACATTTATTTCGAGAAATTCTTCATTCCTACACAATGAAATAATATATCAAAATTATCCCTTTATTTACTTTCTATTAAAGTCAGGAATGCAACAAAGAAAGGGAATGTAAATATAGCGATATTCGCCAATCAAAATCGTTCTCAAAACATTTGTATTAAGGAACATAAAAACTATGTTGAAAATCTGATGTGGACAGCACATGACTTTCGCTACAGACTCAAATTTATTTTCTCTTTATATTTCTTTAATGCATTAAGTTTCATTGTGCGAAATAACAGGAATAATTATAAGAAATAATACTGCATTTGCGCTTTTAACTCAATTTTCGGTTTCATTTGGTAACTGAGCGTATTTTCAAAGGAAGAGTACTAAAAATGCGAAAAATATAAACTATCTCGATAACGGTTAGTCCTAGAATAATGGGGTTGATCTTATTATTTTTCCTCGTCAAAAATTACGTGTAGATTTTGACGAT
Source organism: Amaurobius ferox (assembly GCA_951213105.1). Taxonomy (NCBI): domain Eukaryota; kingdom Metazoa; phylum Arthropoda; class Arachnida; order Araneae; family Amaurobiidae; genus Amaurobius; species Amaurobius ferox. Next base: position 26,750,363 of record OX578154.1, read on the forward strand.
TTTAACGGGCCATTTCTAAAAAAAAGGGCATATTTTTTTGTCAAATCGTACCAAAATCTTATAAGCACCAGAGTAATCCACAAGTGACTTTACCTAAATTTTATGAAATTTGGTCTATTAGTTTTTTTTAACTAGAATGGATATATGCAGTTTTTCTGGCCATTTCGCAAAACACGGTAGGTTCTTTTATTCCGTTTCACGTTTCATACCAAAATATAATCTGCACAGAACTGGCTTGCATAAAAATACAAAAAACACCTACAACTGGCTTGCGTAAAAATATTTATGAAATGCAGCATATTAGTTTTGGAGTTAAAGGTGATACTTGTATTGCACGCACATACATACACACAAACACACACACATATACACACACTCATACATACACATATACACACACACATACACACACACACATACACATACTTGGACACACGCTCACACACACACTAAAAATAGATTTTTCGTGTTCTCGAGTTGCTATTGTCGATTCTCATTATTTTCCCAATGATTCCATTACTTTCCTCATGATTCCATTACTTTCCTCATGATTCCATTACTTTCTTCATGATTCCATTACTTTCCTCATGATTCCAGTACTTTCCCTATACATTACCATGTATTGCAAGGAAAGTAAAATACACGTCAGACTTTGAGGCTTTTGATGTGAATAATATCTATGGTTGGGGGTTTTCTGGAGGAAAAACGGAGAGTTATGGAAAATAGAAACACTTCGGAAGCGTATACCTCCGAACATACTAGTTAAAAATGTAAAAAATTTTCTCGCTTCGACGGAAATTGGGTCCAGATTATGAATATATAAAATTAATTTCAATATTCACTCAGCATACAAATGTAATTTTAAGAGTTATGCAAATGATCAAACTGTCAGCGCCAATGATGTTATAGGTCTCATGCAACGGCTTCAGAACGACTCATAGGGCAGCATTCAAAACGTCAGGTATTCTCACTCATGGACACGAAATTTTCTGCTTTGATACTGCAAATCGTATGCAAAGATGCCTTTGAGACGTACTAGGCGGCTAGACTAGTTGGATTAAGAGCGAGTTCGCATCATAGACCTAAGAGAAGCTGGTGGATCCAACAAACGTATCAGTCGCTATTTTAGTCAGAGCGATATGGTGGTTACTCGGTATTGGCAAGAGTGGATAAAAAATGCCCATGTAACCATCGCAGAATCCCAGGTTCCTGCAGACAGACAACTGCTTGAGAGGTGCGTGCAGTCAAGAGAGGAGCCACGTCCCCGCCAATGGCGCCGCTATTACCCATTCGAAGGCATTTGCCATCCTCCATCCATCCTGTATAAAGGGATACTATTCGGAGACAGCTGGCAGAATGTGGAGATTAGGTGTCTACGTCCATTAAGGCGCCTACCACTGACACCTCAACATAGGAAAATTCGTCTGGATTGGTACTGACATCGGTCTGATCGGGCAGTGTCTTATTGTAGGCATGTTGTCTTTAGCGATGAGTCCAGGTTCTCTCTCAGCACTTATGACCACCGCATACTTGTTTAGAGAAGGGCTGGCCAGTGTTCCTATCCCGCATTTGTTGTCAAGCGTCACATGGCCATCCCACGTGGTGTGGCAATTTGTGTACAATCTCGTGGGACAGCGGATCTCTAGTTGCGCTGCAAGCCAATCTAACGGCTCGCTTTGTACGTCGACGATATTCTGCATCAGATGTTCTGCCTATGCTGACAAGTCGTTCAGGTTCCATTTACCAACAAGATTACGATCAACCACTTACTGCACGATTTTCGGAACAATGTATTCTTAGATTTGATACCCAACTGTGGCCATCTAGGTCCCCAGACCTATCGCCAATAAAACACGTCTGGGATATGCTGTGACGGCAATTACGTCGTTTCAGTATAACCACTGAATCAGATGACCAGTTGCAACATTTGTGGTAGAATCTTCCGCAGAAGGACATGAGCAACTTAACTGATTCTATGCAGAACCGAATATCGGCTTATATTGTTGACAGGATAGGATTTACCACTTGCTAAAATGTATTTTCTTGTTGCCACCTTTTCTTAATAAAGTTTTTGGTGATCCCAAATTCTAACCATTTGCATATATCTTCAAACGATACATATACATGCCAAGATTTACAACTGTAGCTCAATTTGTTATGGGTGTATATATTTTTTGCATCAGATCGTATCTTCTAAACTATAAAATATAGATATAAATAGTAAGCGACAAAAATATGCATGAGGAAATTTAGTGTCTATATTGATTTAAAGGAAACATTTATATAGCTTTTAACTAATCCTCTTGTCAAGTTGAAGAAGTATGAAAATTTTACGTTTTCCGAGTTTGTAATGCTTATATCTTAAAAACTAAAAGCGATAGCCATAAACAATAAGCAAGGAAGCTCTTTGACAGCCCTATAAGTGTATATAATCAGATATTGGATCGAGTTTTTTTTCGATATTACAAAAATTGAGTTTTATTTTACAAAATGTTGTTTACGCAAACCGATTGCATCTCCACCGGTCTGGAGATACAGCCGATTTTTTACGTCTTCCATATTCATAAAATCTCTGTTGATGTATTTAATACTTTGTCCAGTACTCGATTTTGTCCCACGGCCTAGCCCACATTTTATCCAATTATTATTATGTTTTTAATCTCAATATTAGGAAATTTGCTATATAAATTGTCTTAATACACTCGTGAAATTACCTCTTTGATTGTGTTTTATTTGTTCCAAATGCATATATTAAGAAAATAACAATTGCTGAAATATTCAACAATGCTTCTTTTATTCGATAATTCTTATTCAATCAATAATTCCATAATATCAATAATTATATTTTCTTATTCAATAATTCTTCTCACCAGCTGTTGCATTTTAACATCGAATCGTAGAAATTATATTGTCGTTACATATCAACAATTTTATAAATTTATTAGCAATCAGATTTCAGATGTTCTACTTACATTCAAAGCATTCTACAAGAGCTAAACTCCTGAAATTCTTAACCTTTCAGAAGTTGGGGAACTGTATCAACATCTATATAAATAATATTGAAAATATGTTTGTCTCATCATCACGGGAGAACGGCTGTACCGTATTTCATAAAAATTTCGGTGGGTAGTCTTGGCAGGGTTCTGCTGAAAATTCATGCATTTGTTTTCCTGTCTGTCTTTTTTTATGTCCTTCAGAATATTTCCTGCCTTAGAACGTGACTCAATCATTATAGGAGCCTCCAACCAAACGGGTCCTAATTTTTATTTGAGTCTCCAACCTAACATAACCTAATCATTTCAATAAATTCAAATCAAAATCCAATAACGTGACCGGATATTTGCTGGTAATTCTATTGCTAAAATTATGGAAGACGAAATGAACAGCAAATTTTTTATTTTGAGACACTATTAAATGAGTGAAAATGTTATCTCTTTCATTTTAAAATATTTTATCGTCTGCTATATATTACTATAATATATTTGCATGCATTTTTTAGCAATAGCACAATTTTAATTATTTGAAGACACTATTAAATGAGTGAAAATGTTGTCTCTTTCATTTTAAAATATTTTATCGTCTGCTATATATTACTATAATATATTTGCATGCATTTTTTAGCAATAGCACAATTTTAATTATTTGCAGACACTATTAAATGAGTGAAAATGTTGTCTCTTTCATTTTAAAATATTTTATCGTCTGCTATATATTACTATAATATATTTGCATGCATTTTTTAGCAATAGCACAATTTTAATTATTTGCAGACACTATTAAATGAGTGAAAATGTTGTATCTTTCATTTTAAAATATTTTATCGTCTGCTATATATTACTATAATATATTTGCATGCATTTTTTAGCAATAGCACAATTTTAATTATTTGCAGACACTATTAAATGAGTGAAAATGTTGTCTCTTTCATTTTAAAATATTTTATCGTCTGCTATATATTACTATAATATATTTGCATGCAGTTTTTAGCAATAGCACAATTTTAATTATTTGCAGACACTATTAAATAAGTGAAAATGTTGTCTCTTTCATTTTAAAATATTTTATCGTCTGCTATATATTACTATAATATATTTGCAAGCATTTTTTAGCAATAGCACAATTTTAATTATTTGCAGACACTATTAAATGAGTGAAAATGTTGTCTCTTTCATTTTAAAATATTTTATCGTCTGCCATATATTACTATAATATATTTGCATGCATTTTTCAGCAATAGCACAATTTTAATTATTTGTTTTTCACTGAGTGGCAATATTACATTATTTGTTACTACCAGCAGATTCATATAAAATACACTATGCATGCAATAGTGAGGATTTTTTTTATAGTTTTAAAATAATTTCGTTTTATATAATTTTAGATTTGACTGCAATGATGATATATTGCGTTTAATAATAATTTAAGAATTCATATTTTAATAGAATTGCAAATTTTCATTTACTTAAATTAATAGAAAAATAATATTTCGTTTAGAATATTATTTTCGTCGTTTCTTATAGAACTATAAGTTGTCTGTAAGTTGTGCTTCTGCCTGTCTGTCTATCTGTATGATTATTACCTCAGCACCGGAAAACTATTTTTTCCTTTTGGGATAATTATTATAAAATTTACAAAAGAAAACGTTAAATAGTAAAAGTTCACGGAAAATTGTGAATTAAGCTTCTTTAAATTGTATTGTTACGATGAATCCCGGGTGTACTCTCAAGATACAAGAATGAGTTCAAATATCTGGATAACTAACACGTTTATTTTTAAGCACAGCGTAAACAGGGACAATATACAAGGTGTCCCAAAAAGATTGATACGCGCTTTAATTCTATACCTGTTGGAGATAAGTGGGCAATGTAAATTGCAAAAATGTTGAAAGTAAGGTCGGAAATAAGACTATGTTAATGAAATAGTCCTCCCATTCATTTTCAAAAAGTTACACTTTTTAAATTTTTATACAACCTCCTTAGAGGAATTTGGTTAATCAGAAAATTTTTATTTTTAATGCAGCAAGATCATTAAAAAAACCGCATATCTGTATCTTTAAAATCAACTGAATTATGATAAAAGAAAAAATATGACCATCTGAAAGGCTGTTTCATCAGTGAAAATAGGGATCATAAAGAAATTGACAATGGAAATTGTTTAGATCAATAATACGTTAATATGTGTCAAAATTTTTTTATCACAAATGCATCTAAATAAAACATTACACAGACAGAGATCATGTAAAGCAGTGGTACTCAGTACGCGGTTGGGTATCCTATGTATTATCATCCAGTTTTATCGTTTTTGTGATATGTCGCAAATTTACATTTCTAATTTGATATAAGGTCCCCATTCACAATGTTCAACTTTCAATTAAATATAACTCGCTCAATTTTAAAGATACAGATATGCGGTTTTTTTAATGATCTTGTTGCATTAAAAATAAAAAAATTCTGATTGACAAAATTTATCTAAGGGGGTCGTATAAAAATTTAAAAAGTGTAACTTTTTGAAAATTAATGGGAGGACTATTTCATTAACGTTGTCTTATTTCCAACCTTACTTTCAACACTTTTGGAGTTTACATTGCCCACTTATCTCCAACAGGTAAAAAATTAAAACGCGTTTCAATATTTTTGGAACAACCTGTATAGCAAATAGCTCGGTAACTATTTCACAGACAGACAGACTTTGCATTTTATATATATAAATATTGTGCACATATTTAAAAAGGTGACTAATTAAAGAACTACAAACTAAGGTCACATTTCTAACGTATCTGGCATATTAATTATATACTGTTGCCTTTATATAAAATTCAATGCCTTTAAAATCTACAAACTGACTTAAATTAATAATGTCTTTAAATATCCCACATAGACAAAAAATATCATTGAAATAAATTTTCTATTTTTTATTTAGATATGGAATAAAAAATGTAATTACGTTAATTTCGCTGAAAAACTAAAACAAAAAAAAATATTGTTAGAAGTAAAATAACACCTACCTTTAAGTGTTTCACTTGATTACTTAAACTTCAGAAGACTTAAAACTTTTTCAGGCATAAAGTTTCCAACTTAAAAAATGTGAACGAAATTCTGAGTTTTCTCCTTTGCAAGTTGTTCTTTCGCAGACGATCTTCGCGAATCTAATTTTACCCCGCTCAACTCTTCTATACTCTCGATCCGGGAACGCATCCGTATCCGCTCCGTTTCTCTCCACGCGTATCCGCGAAATGAGGAAAGAGGATTTTCAGCGGACGCAGGACCCACACCATTCCCTGCGTGTGGGTGAGGGAGATAGGATGGAAGCCCCCCCCCCCCTCTTTTATCGTCTGACTGACATCGGCTTAGCTTTTGTTTCTCGCGGTTTTGACGCAGGAAAATTCTATTAAGATTACTAATGATGCCCCCACAAAATTAAGAAATTATCTTATGAAATTTTATGCACTAGTTTGCGTGATTATGTAAAGTAATAAGGCAAGCGTTAGAAAAGTAACCACGATAATTTTCATCTAATAAAATAGATAAAATGACACATTACTTCCCTTATAAAGAAAGTACGACGGGATCGAAAATTCAAATTTGAATTTTCGATGGGAAAACACGTTTGAAGCATCACTGAATACGAATAGAACGTTTTTAAGATGATATCTATGTGTGTGTGTTTGTGTGGAAAGACGATATCGCACGAGCTAATGGAGCGATTCAAAGGAAATTTGGTGCAAAATATACAATCGGTGAATACAGCAAGCTTATTGCTTCTAAACAGAATCGAATGTACGGAAGACCCCCTCGTTCCCCCAAATTTTCGAATGAAATTTTGAAAAAATCACCAAAAATTAAAACCTACAATAAAGTAATGTAAGTAATGTAATTTTTCTTCAGAAACTGATTGACACAAACTTTAGAACGCTAACATGAAACATTCTCGAGGTAATGCATATTTTTAAACACATTTTTCAAAAAATCACATGAAATTAAAAACAAGTATTAACTATTGTGAAATATGTTCATCTTCATATCTAATAGTATTCGATAAATTTATTCATATTCTTCTATTGGATCTAGTTCGTCCATGTAAGAGAATTCGATAATAGTTTTGTATCTTGACGCCTAACAATGCGCTAAAGATCATTTATCTACAATAAGAGTTACTTTTTTCTCCATTCGTAACGCCTGACTAAATTTTGACGACTTATGCTTTACAACGACGCTTTACAAACATTGGCGACGCCTAGACACAATTCTCAAAGCATTGTTGCATTCTTAAGCGTTTCGAATTTTATCTCCTTTTCGCTAACTCTCTATCAAATATAATAGAAGAAAGCAGAAAATGATTCATATTCATCTTCAGGACATATACATATTTCCAACAATTTTTTTTTACAATATCTTTAAAAAGAACTTAATAATAAAAATATATTACTTTCCCTAAATATATAGTATAATGTACAGAAGTATTGTGACACGATCAAAAATAAAAATTTGAGTTTTCGACAAAAGACCAAGTTTTAAGCATCCCTGAACTCGAATAGAATGCTTTTAAAGTGAAATATGTGTGTGTGTATGTATTAGTGTATATGTATATTAGTGTTTATATATGTATATTGATGTGTATATATGTTAGTATCTTATGCATGTATGTTAGTGTATGTGTATGTTGTGTGTATGTATGTTAGTGTGTATGTTAGTGTATGTGTATGTTAGTGTATGTGAATGTTAGTGTGTGCGTGTATGTTAGTGTTTGTATGTATGCTTATGTTTGTATATTAGTGTGTGCACTATGTTAGTGTGCGTATATCAGTGTCCGTATGTTAGTGTGTGCATGCTAGTGTATGTGTGTATGTTAGTGTCTGTATGTATGTTTATGTGTGCATGTTAGTGTCTGCATACTAGTGTGTTGAAGACCCAGACCGTCCGACTCATCCGGAGAACTTGAGCAACTATTTGAACGGCCGGGAAAAGCATGCTAGTGTGTGTGTGTATGTTAGTGTCTGTATGTATGTTTATGTGTGTATGTTAGTGTCTGTATGTTTATGTATGTTAGTGTGTGCATGCTAGTGTGTGTGTATCTTAGTGTCTGTATGTATGTTTATGTGTGTATGTTAGTATGCATGTTAGTGTGTGCATGTTAGCGTGTGCATGATAATATGTGCGTAAGTATATTAGTGTACGTATGTTTATATTAATATGTGCGTATGTATGTCAGTGTGTGTACATGTTAGAGTGTGTGTATACGTATGCTAGCGTTGATATATGTGTTCGGGAGTCTGTGGAAGCAATATATCAACAAAAAATAAAATGGTTCGAATAAAATTGTGTAAATATATGCTTCGCGAATGTGTACCCCGTAAACAAATGACGCATTCCAGAAATATTATGATATAATTATTACAGCCAATTAATATTAGAACCCTATTGATTTAAAACTCAATCAAATGTTCAAAAGACTCCTTCAATTTTCGAATGAGTTTTGGAAAAAAACAAAAAAAAAAACAAAAAAAAAATACAAACCATTACTAGATAACAGTGTCCCGCTTAAGTTTTCATTATAAAAAGATTGATACTATAAACTTCAGAACGATAGCATAAACTCTCGAGACACTGTGCGATTTTCAAATAAATTGTTGGATAAAATCATTAAAAATTCAGTACTCTCAATACTGTTAAATAAGTAATAATTTCAAACACATCATTTCTCATTGGTAAACCAATGCCGTATACTTTAGAATGCCAGCTAAAAAATATCAAGAGATATTACTCGTTTTCAAATACATGTATCAAAAAATGTTACATCAAATGTAAAAGATCTGACATGGACAACATATGACTTTCCCTACGGATTCAAATTTTCACTCTCATAGTCCATTAAGATGAGTTTAATAGCCAAAAATGACACGGATGCTTGTTTGATATTTCAACCTATTTGCAGTTTTAACACATTTTCCTTTTCCAGCCTTTTTACTTTCCTTATATACAATAATGTATAAGGAAAGTATTGTGACGGGGTCGAAAATTCGAATTCGAGTTTTCGACGGGAGAGCACGTTTCAAGCATCCCTAATCACGAATGTAACATTTTTGAAGTGATGTTTGTCTGTCTGTGTGTGTGTGTGTGTGTGAGTCAGTGAGTCTATGGAGACGATAACTAACGAACGAATAGACTGATTCGAACGAAATTTGGTACAAAAATTACAATCTGTAAACACTGGAAGCTTATTGTTTTTATACGCAATCGAATGATCAGAACCTCCCTAAATTTTCGAGTGAAATTTTGAAAAATCGTCAAAAAGCCAAAACCGCTAATAAAGTTACGCAAATAGACATTTCTTACGTAATTTGTCATTAGAAAACAATTGACATAAATTTTAGAACGCTAAGATGAACCGTTCTTGAGATATTGCACATTTTTCAAAAAAATTATCAAAAAGTCATGTAAAATAAAAAAAATATTTCCTATTGAGAAACATGTTCACTTTTCATATGTAATACCATGCGATAAATTGGGTGATATCATTCTCGTGGATACAGCTCGTTTCATTCATGAAAAAATATACATTGAGTAATACTTTTGTATTTGAACGCCAATAGTCATTACTCGGCTGTAAGAATAACATATTTCTCCATCCATAACGCTTGGCGAAATTTTGGTAACAAATTTGGCGGAATGTCGCCAACTTGACGACTTTTTAAAATGTTGCCAAATTAATAAAAATCTCGCCAAATGGATAAAAATGACGCAAAATCAATGAAAATAACGACTCATTGACGAAAATTCTATATCTTGGAAAGAATATAAGTATCTACTAGAAGAGAAACCTATTTTTTTTACTGTAAAAGTAGTAAATTCAATGCATTATATAAGGAAAGTCATGTGTTGCCCACATCAGATTTTTTTATTGTGATATAAAACTAAGTTGTATTACAATGAGCCATATTTTTTCTATTATACATATTTATACAAAATTTGGAACTTCAGTTCATCTAGCGTAACCACTATAATATTTTTAATTGTTTACTAAACATATTTATTGTAGCATTATTGAACAACTAGTGAAACATGAAAGCATTCTGCCCTATAAGCAAAAAACACGCAAAGAAACTTCCCTACTTTTGTGGAGTTTGTATACCAAGCTGAGACGTAAATATCTAATAAAAAATCTGACGTAGGCAACACATGACTTTCCCTATACAATGAAATGAATAAGCACATGACTTTCCTCATATAATGCAATGAATAAGCACATGACTTTCCTTATATAATGCAATGAATAAGCACATGACTTTCCTTATATAATGCAATGAATAAGCACATGACTTTCCTTATATAATGCAAACTACTATTAAAGTAAAAAATAGGTTTTTCTTATAGTAGATACTTATATTCTTTCCAAGATATTGAATTTTAGACAATTAGTCGTCATTTTCATTGATTTGGCGAAATTTTTATCCATTTGGCGAAATTTTCGTTAATTTGGCAACATTTAAAAAAGTCGCCAAGTTGGTGACATTCCGCCAAAATCGTCGCCAAAATCTCGCCAAGCGTTATGGACGGAGAAATTAGGTATTCTTATAGCAGAAAAATAACTATTAGTGTTCTAATACAAAAGTATTACTTAAAGTATCTTTTCTTTTGAATGGAACGAGCTAGATGCACGAGAATTTTGTCACCCAACTTATCGCATGATATTACATATGAAAGTGAACATGTTTCTCAACAGTTAATGTTTTTCTTTAATTTATGGGATTTTTTGATATATTTAGTTGAAAAATGTGCAATATCTCGAGAACGGTTCATGCTAGCGTTCTAAAGTTTATGTTAATCGTTTTCTAAGGATAAATTACATAAGAAATGTCGGAACTTTATTAAAAGTTTTGATTTTTGTTGATTTTTTTCGAAATTTTACTCAAAAATTTAGGGGGGTTCTGAACATTCGATTACGTATAAAAACAATAGACTTCCAGTACTCATAGATTGAGATTTTTGTACCAAATTTCGTTCTAATAGCTCCATTCGTTCGTGAGATATCGTCTTCACAGGCTCCCTGACACGCACACACACATTCACACACAAACACACACACACACACACACACACACACAACCATCGCCTCAAAAATGTTTGATTCGTGATCAGGGAAGCTTGAAACGTGCTCTCCCAACGAAAACTTGAAATCGAATTTTCGACCCCGTCACAATACTTTCCTTATACATTATGTATATAAGGATAGAAAAAGTTGTGAACTGATAAGAAATAAAAGAACATAATGTTCTCACTTTCAGTATCTGATGGCATATGCTACTTAAAGCGCCATGGTTACATCACAATTTTTTGCTGTGAAAGAACTACAGTCATTACATTATGCAAGGAACGCACTGTCCACATCATGGACTCACTTTCAGCATCTGATGCCATACGCTACGTAAAGCTTCGTAATTACGTCGCAGTTTTTCCCTGTGAAAGAATTATAGTCATTGCATTATGCAAGGAACGTGCTGCCTACATCATAGACTCACTTTCAGTATCTGATGTAATACGCTCGTAAAGCTCCAGAGCTCATGAAATGTTCATCCGTGATTTAAACACGTTTGGTAACATTTTGTAACAGCATTACCCAGAGATAAATAGACAGACAGATAAATCGAGGTGTTTATATTATGAATGTCCAAAACTTCAATTTAGCTTTTCACTCTCTTTAAAATACTGAATTTAATATGCTTCAGCTAAAGGCACGACTTCACTAGCTCCATTTTGCTATAAATCATTCCGAAATTCTTTGAAATGAAAAGTCTAGATGTTTGAAAATGTTCTAACTGCCCCTAATATTACTAGAACTATTTATCTACTATATTTTAATTAAAGTCGTTGACGGCCGCCTCGTAAGTATTTTCGTCTAACTAATTTAGATGTAACAGAGAACTTACAGTACGCATTAACATTTAAGAAAAGTTGTGCTTAACAATTTATTATTTAAATTAGAATTTCTGCCTACTTCTCAAAGTACAGTCGAGCATTAGAGAATTAGACAATATTTGGAGTTTATTATAAAAGAAAAAATCTGATGTGAGCAGCATATAACTTTCCCTTCAGACTCAAATGTATTTTTTCTTTATTTCATTAATAATTCATTAAATTGTGTTTAATTGTACTTAATAGTACCCATAATCGTTTGAAATGACACTTTTTTTGCACTTTTAATTCAGTTTTCGATTTCTGTTGGTAACTGGACATAATTTCAAAACGGGCGTAGCAATAATGCAAAAAATATTAATTATCTCGAGAACGATTAACCTTAGAGTAAGGAGATTGGTCTTATTCTTTCCATCATTAAAAATTACGTATAAAATAAACATTTAATTAATACATGTGATAATACGTGGTCCTTTATTTTAGAATGTGACGATTTTTGCGGACCCTTTTGCAAAAAAAGCAGAGGTTTTTTTTTTGTCGAATCGTAACAAAATCTTATTAGCACCAGAGTAATCCAGAAGTGAATTAGCTACTAAATTTTGGGACATTGGGTTTATTAGTTTTTTAACTAGAGTGGATATATGCAATTTTTGCAGGCCTTTTCACAAAAAGGTCAGACTCTTTTGTCTCAAATCATACCAAATTCTAATTAGCACCAAGGTAACAAGACAAGTGACCTATAGTTTTTTTTTTAATTTAGTCCATTAGTTTTTGAGTTAAAGTGGAAAGGAAAATCTCTTGTACCTTGTGCCAGCAATTTTTAAACTGTAATAATGTCACTTAAAATAAACCTTCAGTAACAAAAACTGTTTTTACTGGTTAGGTTTTTTTATTTCCGTTGCACTGAAATCAGTGCAAGTTCTGTTTTTGGTTCTTTCTAAAAGATATTACATTTAAAAAAAAATTGAATGACGCTAGATGCAATGACACTGTTGTACCTAGAGTCAGTAAGATTGTACCTAGGGCCATATGTCTAATATAGTTATCCACATATAATATAAAATGAATAAAATGCAAAAAAGAATGTTATTGAAAAAAGCAGCATTAATTGAATTTTGTAGAAAATTTAACCATTGGAATCGAACTTTTATGAAATCTTAACTGAGAAAAATGATAAAATATAAACAATACACATTAAACAAAATCGGATTACTGAAATCACAATTAAAAATAATAATAATAATAATAATAATAATAATAATAATAATAATAATAATGATAATAATAATAAAATATTTGTATTGTTTTGCATTGTAATTTGCAAAAGTGATGCCAAATATGAGTAATAAACATAACCTCCAATGGGTTCAGGTAACTTAAATGCAACATCATCTCTGTTAATCACATAGGTTGTATCATGATGTGGAAACTTTTCTGCTTCTTTACTGATTTGTTTTTGGTATTTTATTAAGTACTTCTGCAACATAAAAAAATTATGTCTCCTTCCTATCTAATTTTGTCAAGTAATAGCTTCCTATTTTAATTTGATCCTTCACATCAGCTACTACAAGGCCAACAGCCCCACCATGCTGGAAACACCGGTTCTCATTAGATCACTGAAGTCAAGCAGCACCGGACGCGGTTAGTACTTGGGTGGGTGACTACCTGGGAACACCGCGTGCTGTTGGCATATTTCGGTTGCGGTAGCCCGGTGGTTTGCGCGCTGGATTTGCACGCTGCCACAACTGCCGCCACGTTCATGCGGAGTACGATCACGTTAAACATCTGGGTCCGTAAGTCCTTCCGAGAGGTTGGTGGAAGGGGAAGGAGGTTACGGTCCCTGTAGATGCCTCCCCCACTGGGTTCCGGTCTAAATTTGGTGGCACTTCCCGTCCGTCCAAACAATTTCCTTACGCCTTTCTGGTAGGTCGGACGGTCTGGGTCTCAACAACAACAACATCAGCTACTACAGAATCAATATCACTTGCAGAATCTGAAGATTCTTTCATATCTAGTGATTCCTTAGATGGCTCATCACCACGATCATTTTCTAATGCATATTCCTTCAGAACTGGCCCTTTTTTCAGTAAATTTATACAAATTTGATTTTTCTGCTTGAAATGTAGGTTTCTTAACAATTTTCTTTTTTATAATCATTTTCTTTGATTTTGCTGCTTCATTCCAGCTTTCTCTGGAGTATCAGTAAGGACTTTACACTCACCAGATTTTTGCCCATTACTTTTTGCAATACAAGGCTTAGGCGTAGGAAAAGGGCACACTTGTTCTGGTGTTGTGCATTGCATTGATTCAGTGTTTGGCGTAGAAGGCTGACAAATTTCAGCAGAGGTATCCTTTCTTTTCTTTCACTTGATGACTATTAATAGGCCTGTGCACATCAAATTCTCATAGTTCGAATGGTTTTATGTGTTAAATAAGAAGGGTTAATATAATAATATAAATGTTTATGAATGTAACGACAAAATAGAGCAGAATCTTATCGCGTTTACTATTAAAAAAGTAGTTAAAAGAAGAATTCCTTGTCTTAGATAATATTAGATTTCATATTCCTTAGCACACAACTAGGACTATAAGTTTATTTGTTGAAAGGAATTGTGGTATTAATACTGGTTTTATTGTGCTATTAATAACTTTTGTAAACTTTACAACAACGTTCATAATAATCTTGATGTTTTTTATTCATCTGCCAGTGCTTATAAAAACCATTTGTTGCAAATACTTTGTATTTTATTTTATCTTATAATTTTTTATTTGCATACTGTATTGTATTCTATCCTGCAAGCTGTTACTGAGACTTTACTGCAGCTTGCATTATTTTACATAAATAAATAAATGAATATATTTATACACGCGGATCTGGTGACTTTGTGATTCATCCCATATTGCAATACCAAAATATTCACATATCGATAGGAATTAAAGAAACAAGTTGCACTTTGTTATTTAAATGCTTGTCATACTTCGTCAATTCCTAGGTGCACAGTGACGCCATAATGCTGTGGTGCTGTGGAATGGTGATCAACGATTTATGATCTATGTATCAATAAAGATACTGATGTAGTACCCATATATAAAGGATAAATTAGCATATGCAGGTCGGGATATACAAATTTACTTACTTGCCACAACTCAACTCCTTGTAGCTTACTACACATCACATCAGTACTATGATATGGTGGATTTATTGCCTTCCATATATGTAATCCTTCCATATATGTAATAATATGTATAATGTATCCTTCTTTCAGTACTATGATATGGTGGATTTATTGCCTTCCATATATGTATTTCGTGCGATACGTCGATTTCTACAAATTAGAGTAACTGGAATGTGACTCCATTCGTCTTTCTCATACAAGAATCCATCTTCAAGTAGCTTGTATTTTTTTAATTTTACAAGAAATTTTTTTAAAAATATGTATCTTTGGCAAATAATTACAATTATAGCTTATCCCACTTCACTTTCAAGCATTTGAAAGTACATTGAAATTGATACCATATTTGACAATACCTGGAGGGGATTAAATTCCCGAGGGGGACTAAAGGTGTCACAAATACAAAAATTCCATGGGAGCTATTTTCCACAACAATATGCCATGTTAAAAATACAAAATTTCGAATAAATTTTGAAGTTTCGACCATAGACAGATAAATAAACAGAAAGACATCACTCCAAAAATAGTCAAAGCGTATTCAGAAGGTTCTAAAACATATATTATGATCAAAATCTCGAATTTAAAAATTTTCGTGAAAACAATACTTTCTCTATACTATGAGAAAGTACTAATACTCTGTAACTATTATTTAATCATTATTTTATCTCTATCTCACTCTTTGTTGAGCTGTGTTCTTAGCATCTTTAATTCTCCACTAAAAGTACTGCCATCGCATCTATTTGATCGAGTATGGTGACTTACAGACCAAAAATTTAAACTCATATATTTTTCATTCCGAAATTATTGGGGTTGCTTAACAGAGCTAGAGATCCGAACGAAATAATTCCAGCCCTCCACGAGCCAATTCTATTAAGTTTCATAAATATGATCTGTGTTTAACTCCTAGATTTTACAATCTTCTGCCTCAATCTTTTAAAAGCATTGCTGCCTTTCGTTAATTTTTCAGGGCTGCCAAAGACTGACTATTTACTTATAATTTAGTTGAAAATTTTATAATGTATAATTTAGTCGAGAATATTTTCCGTATTCATAGTTTATTATTTACCTGCTTTAATTGTAACCATTTCCCAATTTATTGTCTATGTTTATCTTTCTAAATATTATGTTGTAAAGATTTATCGTAATTGTTACTTTCCTTATACACATAATGTATAAGGAAAGTACTGTGACGTGTCAAAAATTCGAATTCGAGTTTTCGACGGGAGAGAACGTTTCAAGCATCCCTGATCACGAATCGAACATTTTTGAGGGGATGTCTGTGTGTGTGTGTGTGTGTGTGTGTGTGTGCGAGTTTGTGTGTGTGTGTATGTTTGTGTGTGTGTTTGTGTGTGTGTGTGTGTGTGTGTGTGTGTGTGTGTGTGGAGACAATCTCTCACGAACACATAAAGCGATTCAAATTAAATTTGGTACAAAAATCACAATCCGTGAATACTGGAAGCATATTGTTTTTAAACGCAATCGAATGTTCAGAACCCCCTAAATCTTCAAGTGAAATTTTGAAAAAAACGTTACTAAACTTACGCAAATAGACATTCCTTATGTAATTTTTCCTTAAAAAACGATTAACATAAATTTTAGAACGCTAACATGAACCGTTCTCGAGATATTGTACATTTTTTGAAAAAATTCATCAAAAAATCCCATAAATTAAAAAGAATATATTAACTGTTGAGAAACAAATTCACTTTTCATACGTAATATCATGCAATAAATTGTGTGACATCATTCTCGTGGATATAGCTCATTCCATTCATGAGAAAAGATACTTTGAGTAATACTTTTGTATTTAAACGCCAGTAGTTATTTATCTGCTATAAGAAAAACGTATTTCTCCGTCCATAACGCTTGGCGAGATTTTGACACCGAATTTGGCGAAATGTCGCTAACTTGGCGACATTTTGAATGTTTCCAAATTAACGAAAATCTCGCCAAATGGATAAAAATAACACTAAATCAATGAAAATGACGACTCATTGACGAACATTCAATATCTTGGAAAGAATATAAATATAAGAAAAACCTATTTTTTTTATTGTAAAAGTAGTAAATCCATTGCATTATATAAGGAGAGTCATGTGTTGCCGATATTAGATTTTTTTTATCTGTAACTGTATTTATGTCATTTGATGCTACAACTATAATTACCGTGTTTACTTATCACCTTTTATAAAGTTATCTTTTAGGGGTAGGTTATTCAATGGATCCTGTAATCTTCTATGAATATTAAAGATATTATAAAATAATTACGTCATAAGCTTAGTAGGGTCTGATAATGTTTTTAGGTAGAGCTTTAGGAGGTATTAAATAATTCGTCAATCTTGTGGTGCACAGCCTTTGTGTTTGATACGTGTATACAGTTTGTATACGTGTCTGCCTAATTGTCTATATGGAATTTACAAAGATAGTACTGGGTCTGGAAAATAGAAGTCAATCTTAAATAAGAGATACTAATCTTAGAATGAATGTTATCGAGGTAAATATTTCAAAATATTAAACAATATTTAATTCATTATTGTCTGGGAATTTAAAAAGATTTCTGCAAATTTCACAATAAATTTATATGATGGTAAGGAAAATGGTGGTACAGTTTGAAACATAATACCAATGTGAGTACAAAGAAAATTTAAAATGATTATTAAAAATGATTCCTAAGCAAAACCCGTATTAATATGGCCCACTTTTTAGTCATTAATTTAAAAAAGTTCATTCTTGTAAAAATAAAATTTTTTGTACGAAATTTCCGTTTCAAGAAATAATTTTGATTTTAAAATTCTGATATCCATGAAAGTTTTCATTATCCGATCATAACATCTCAAAAGGATCAAAAACCAGCATTTGAGGTTTATATGGAAAAAATAAATTTCTCTGATTTCATTCCATGGACATGAAAAAAATGGTACAGACCCAAATTTTCAAAATGGCTAGCAGTAATAGAAAAACCTGAACTAAAAGAAAATCATATACTGATAAGTACATAACATAAATACTTATTTTAAACTGTGTGATAACAAAATGAATTCAAACACGCCCAGTGCGTTGTAATAAGCCACTCATAATTTCGTTTATTCTTATGGCTTTGGGGATATTGACGTCATTTGAAATCGCCAAATAGAAAATAAATTAAAAACCTATAAATTTAGTGTAATTTTAAGTATTTATGTTAAATCTTATTTTGTGAGATAAATCTCATTTAATGAACTAAATAAATCAAGGTTAAACAAATCTAGGCTTGTAAGAAAATCCCAGTGCTCCCCACATTATGAAATCCCAGTGCTCCCCACCCTTGAAAGATTGGAGTATGAGTTTTAATGATATTTAATCTTTAAAACGCATACTCCAATCTTTCAAGGGTTTTTTAAACAAAATAATATTTCATTTCAGCACTTGAAAAAAGGGGAAAAATTCTTTTAGAACAAATTTCCCAATCTTTCTTTATTACTTTTAATCTACCTTATTTCTTAAATAAAAACTAAAGTGTGTCAACATTTTCTTTTGGGATAAGCTCCTCGCAAACATCAAGTATTAAATTGATGGGCAGAACTTTCAAGCCATAGATCAAGTGCGTGCATCAATCTTTTCCAGTGTCAGGAATGCAATCAATCTTTTGTAATTTCTTACATCGGATACGACTTGCGAACCCCCCAGGTGTAGGCTGACATGGATGACACTTTAAAACAACCAAAATATTTTCTCGTCTCGGTTGAGAAAGCTCCCTAAGGATGCTCCATACACACATTGATTTACAAGTTTTTTTTTTATATACTTTAGGTGTAATTATTTTGTATGAGACCTATTATAAAACAAATCTATTCATACAAAATTGAGTGTATGTTTGGGTTGTCTGTTTCGTAAACAAATCTGCATGTTTTGACAATTTTTACTTTCCCTGCAATACATGGTAAAATATAGGGAAAGTATTGGAATCATGCCGAAAATCGCAACTCGAGTTTTCGACGGATCTACACGCTTCGAGACCACTAGAAAACGAAAAAACCATTTTTAGCGAGACGTCTGTGTGTGTGCCTGCGTGTCTGTCTGTGTGTCTGTCTGTGTGTCCGTCTGTGTGTCTGTCTGTGTGTCTGTCTGTGCAGATTTTGTATCCACTCTAACTAAAAAATAACTGACCGAATATCATAAAATTTGGTAGGTAAGTCACTTGTGGGCGAATCTAGTGCTGATTAGTTTTGGGTACGATTCGGGATAAAAGAACCCGCCTTTTTTTGCGAAATGGCCCGCAAAAGCTTGTATCCACTCTAACTAAAAAACTAATTTACCGAATTTCATAAAATTCGGTAGATGAGTCACTTGTGGGTTACCCTGGTGCTGATTAGATTTTGGCATGATTCGGAGAAAAATAACCTGCCTTTTTTTGCAAAATGGCCCGCAAAAATCGTCAAAATCTAAACTAAAGAACTGCGTATACTCAAATATATCCATTAAGGGGGCATAGGACCTTTAAACCTTCAAAAAATCGATTTTTCAATTTTATTTTATTCTGAATATTTGAACATGTCTGAACACTGTGCAAAAAACCGCATTCAAAAATTCGCATTATTTCGAAAGTTATGAGCTTTTATGCAACATACACTTTTGAAAATTTTTTCATGTCAGCCATCGCCGCCATTTTTAAAGGGACATCACTGTTTGTTTATGTTTGCAGTTTGCTGATGTGTCACGTAAATCTCATACTTTTTCCACCACCATGTCTTAATTATTTATTTAATTATTTCTACAGCAGTAGGAAGGCAACTACTCACCTCTACTGAACTGCTCAGCCCAGTTTGTTTATATTCTAGCGCTGTTAACTTGTTTACAACGTGGAGAATTTCTTCTGAGTTTCGCAATTTCTTTTCATTATATTTTCTTACTTTTTACGATCGATTTTCTGCATTTATGTTGTTCAAGCATAAGAACTTTGAACTAAAATACAGTTAATCTATTTTATAAGTATACATTACAAACTTCTTCACGTTTGCATATTTATTTGTGTAAACTTCAACATACAAGACTGTTTGGTGCAATTTTTTAATATAAACTTTTTGCTTTTTGCTTTCTAATAATGGATACACCGGCAACTAAATCTCGTTCTGGTAAAAGAACGAAAAGAAGGCGTTTTCAAGGAAATATGTATGTAATTAAAAACAAAAACAATCCGAAAGTGTTCGAACGGCAAAATGTTGATTCTATGCCTAAGCTAAGTGCTTCAAGTAAAAAACTGTTCAGCTCAAAAGATGAACTTTCAGTTGATAAGTCGTATATTTCATCTGAAGAACATGAATAATATATCAACAATATATATGAACAATGGTTAATATATCAGTACTTTTCAAGGAGCTTACAAATGTTTTGTGCTGTAAAATATGTCATGGAACAATAAATATACTTGAAAAATCTTCAATGGGTTTAGCATCCACATTTCTTGTATATTGTGATAGCTGTGATGAACTAAAGTCTGTGAAAAATACAAAAATGCTTGGTGTTAAGAAAAATATTCCAGAAATAAACAGAAGAGCTGTGTTTTCTATGCGATGTATAGGACAGGGTTTATCGGAAAAGTGGAAAAAGAATCATAAAATAGTGTGTTCAAAAAACCATTCGGGTAGTGCCGGAAAAATGGAATGTTACGCATATTCAACAGATCAATTGAAGACCATGGTGTTCGGTACAAATTTTATATTGGTGATGGTGATACGAAAACATTTTCACAAATATCGAATAGCAAACCATATGGAAATGAAATAGCGGTTGAAAAACTTGAATGCTCAGGTCACATTTAAAAAAGAATAGGAACTCGTTTGAGAAAGCTGAAAACCCAGAGTGATAAGAAAAAGATACACGAAGCAGATTTTCGAGCCTCTAGCAGTACATATGAAGTTCGAAAAGCTCGTAAAAGGCAGAAAACATTTGATTTTCAACGACAAGAGGAAGAGGAAGGAATTACTTATGCGTCTGGTGCATTTTGATGCTACATTAGATATAACGCAGGATGTATTATAAACTACAGCCAAACATTAATTAGCCGAACTGCGATAACTCTGAATATATACTGAATATAACTGTGAATATATTTTTAAACTTAAAAGCGGGTTTCTCAGATATGTGATTTTAACTCTTGCGCGCAATATATTTTAAAATATATGTAACCAATCACTTTCAAATTTTTTGCTCTTACTTGTTTCATCTATATACATAATTTATAGATAAAAAATCCTCATAAATAAGTAAAAATTTAGTAAACGTTCTTCATCTGACTGACAAGAAACGACTGCACGAAACGTCTGTTCGAGTTTCCGAAGCAACATATAGAGTTCAAGTAGCCCCTAAAAGGAAGAAAATTTTTGATTTTTCTTACATAAAAGACATAGGAAGGTGCTAATTATGAACCAAAGGCATTTTATGGTACAAAGTAAGATAATAAGTAACATTGAAGTATTTTTAAATTTTAAAACTGTTTTTCTCAGATATGTGATTTTAACAATTGCGCGCAATATATTTTAAAATATATGTAACCAATCACTTTCAAATTTTTTGCTCTTACTTGTTTCGGTACTTACGTATTATCGCAACCATGACAAAACGTAATTGATGTATCGTCCAATAAAGGTCCCGATCGATTCCAAGAACAACATGCAACAAAGTGATCTGTATGAGGACCCACGTTCGAGCGGGCTCGAACTGGTTGGGGGACGTACGCACCGCTGGGACTGTGTCATCAGACAGGCCGGCTTCGCCGGACCAAGTCACAGAGCATACTAGACTCGCTTCTGGGACCGTCGCACGGCGCAAGGACCGTGACAACATGCAGCCAAGTGATCTGTATGAGGACCCACGTTCGAGCGGGCTCGAACTGGTTGAGAAAAACCCAGAAGCGAGTCTAGTATGCTCTGTGACTTGGTCCGGCGAACAGTCCCAGCGGTGCGTACGTCCCCCAACCAGTTCGAGCCCGCTCGAACGTGGGTCCTCATACAGATCACTTTGTTGCATGTTGTCCTTGGAATCGATCGGGACCTTTATTGGACGATACATCAATTACGTTTTGTCATGGTTGCGATAATACGTAAGTACCCTTGTTTCATCTATATACATAATTTATAGATAAAAATTCCTCATAAATATGTAAAAATTTAGTAAACGTTCTTCATCTGACTAACAAGAAACGACTGCGCGAAATGTCTGTTCGATTTTCCGAAGCAACATATAGAGCTCAAGTAGCCCCTAAAAGGAAGAAAATTTTTGATTTTTCTTACATAACAGACATAGGAAGGTGCTAATTATGAACTAAAGGCATTTTGGTACAAAATAAGATAATAAGTAACATTGAAGCATTTTTAAATTCTAAAGCTGTTTTTCTCAGATATGTGATTTTAACACTTGCGCGCAATATATTTTAAAATATATGTAACCAATCACTTTCAAACTTTTTGCTCTTACTTGTTTCATCTATATACATAATTTATAGATAAAAAATCCTCATAAATAAGTAAAAATTTAGTAAACGTTCTTCATCTGACTAACAAGAAACGACTGCGCGAAACGTCTGTTCGAGTTTCCGAAGCCACCTATAGAGCTCAAGTAGCCCCTAAAAGGCAGAAATTTTTTGATTTTTCTTACATAACAGACATAGGAAGGTGCTAATTATGAACCAAAGGCATTTTAAGATACAAAATAAGATAATAAGTAACATTGAAGCATTTTTAAATTATAAAGCTGTTTTTCTCAGATATGTGATTTTAACACTTGCGCGCAATATATTTTAAAATATATGTAACCAATCACTTTCAAATTTTTTGCTCTTACTTGTTTCATCTATATACATAATTTATAGATAAAAATTCCTCATAAATAAGTAAAAATTTAGTAAACGTTCTTCATCTGACTAACAAGAAACGACTGCGCGAAATGTCTGTTCGAGTTTCCGAAGCCACCTATAGAGCTCAAGTAGCCCCTAAAAGGCAGAAATTTTTTGATTTTTCTTACATAACAGACATAGGAAGGTGCTAATTATGAACCAAAGGCATTTTAAGATACAAAATAAGATAATAAGTAACATTGAAGCATTTTTAAATTATAAAGCTGTTTTTCTCAGATATGTGATTTTAACACTTGCGCGCAATATATTTTAAAATATATGTAACCAATCACTTTCAAATTTTTTGCTCTTACTTGTTTCATCTATATACATAATTTATAGATAAAAATTCCTCATAAATAAGTAAAAATTTAGTAAACGTTCTTCATCTGACTAACAAGAAACGACTGCGCGAAATGTCTGTTCGAGTTTCCGAAGCAACATATAGAGCTCAAGTAGCCCCTAAAAGGCAGAAAATTTTTGATTTTTCTTACATAACAGACATAGGAAGGTGCTAATTATGAACTAAAGGCATTTTAAGGTACAAAATAAGATAATAAGTAACATTGAAGCATTTTTAAATTATAAAGCTGTTTTTCTCAGATATGTGATTTTAACACTTGCGCGCAATATATTTTAAAATATATGTAACCAATCACTTTCAAATTTTTTGCTCTTACTTGTCTCATCTATATACATAATTTATAGATAAAAATTCCTCATAAATAAGTAAAAATTTAGTAAACGTGCTTCATCTGACTAACAAGAAACTACTGCGCGAAACGTCCGTTCGAGTTTCCGAAGCAACATATAGAGCTCAAGTAGCCCCTAAAAGGAAGAAAATTTTTGATTTTTCTTACATAATAGACATAGGAAGGTGCTAATTATGAACCAAAGGCATTTTATGGTACAAAGTAAGATAATAAGTAACATTGAAGTATTTTTAAATTTTAAAACTGTTTTTCTCAGATATGTGATTTTAACAATTGCGCGCAATATATTTTAAAATATATGTAACCAATCACTTTCAAATTTTTTGCTCTTACTTGTTTCATCTATATACATAATTTATAGATAAAAAATCCTCATAAATAAGTAAAAATTTAGTAAACATGCTTCATCTGACTAACAAGAAACTACTGCGCGAAACGTCCGTTCGAGTTTCCGAAGCAACATATAGAGCTCAAGTAGCCCCTAAAAGGCAGAAAAATTTTGATTTTTCTTACATAACAGACATAGGAAGGTGCTATTTATGAACTAAAGGCATTTTAAGGTGTAAAATAAGATAATAAGTAACACTGAATGTGTTTTTAAACTTTAAAGCTGTTTTTCTCAGATATGTGATTTTAGCCCTTGCGCGCAACATATCTTAAAATATATTTAACCAATCACTTTCAAATTTTTTGGACTTACTTGTTTCATCCATATATATAATTTGTACTTCAAAAATTCACCATAAATAGTAAAAAAAGAATTGTGAAGAGGTTTATTTCATGTTTTTTAACACTGAAAATGAAAATTTCAATTTGTTTAAATTTTAAAAATATTAAATTTATTTCAAAATTTTAAAAAGTGTGTACAAATTAAAGATGTAATAGTTATAAATATATTATTATCAAATTGAAGTCCATAAGTATAATATTATTTGAAATATCCTGCGCGCGGCTGCTACATACACCATTATGTCTGTCAAAATTGTATAAATTTTAAAAAACAATATAAAATGTACATATAATTATATGACTTCAGTAAAATTTGTGTAGTAAGAAAGGTTTTCTATATGTTTAGAGAAAAAAATTTGAACATCTGGGATACACCTGGTTGAAATTAAAAAATTGTAAAGATAGCTCTATTTTCAATGAATTTCGACTGTTTAAAGGTCCTATGCCCCCTTAAATGCTCGTTTAATACGTAATTTTTAACGACGACAAGAATAAGACCAACCCCATTACATTAGGACTAGCCGTTCTCGAGATATTTTAGTTTTTCGTATTGTCTTTACGCCACCTTTGAAAATAAGTCCGGTTACCGAATGAGAACGAAAATTGAATTAAAAGTGAAATAAATTTAATTAAATAAAGAGAACGTGAATATAAGTCTGCAGGGAAAGTCATGTGCTGCCCACATCAGATTTTTACTTTCCTTGCAATACATAGTAATGTATAGGGCAAGTATTGGAATCATGCCGAAAATCGCAACTCGAATTTTCGACGAATCTACGCGTTTCGAGATCTCTATATATGGCTTTTAATTGCACAAAATAATATCCATAATTAATTAAAATGACATTAAATTTTTACCTTTAATTCAATTTTCGTTTTCATTTGGTAACTGGACTTATTTTCAAAGGCGGCGTAGCGAAAATGAGAAAAAACTAAAATATCTCAAAAAAGGCTGGTCCTAGTGTAAAGGGTTGTATTATTATTTTCCCTTTACCTGCAAAACATGGTAATGTATGGGGAAAGTATTAGAACCATGCCGAAAATGGTAACTCGAGTTTTCGACGAATCTACGAGTTTCGAGATCTCTTGAATACGAAAAAACCATTTTTAGCGAGATGTATGTGTGTCTGTGCAGATTTGCATCCATTCTAACTAGAAAACTAATTGCCTGAATTTCACAAAATTTGGTAAGTAAGTCACTTGTGGGCGAATCTGGCGCTGATTAGCTTTGGGTATTACTCGGGATAAAATAACCTGCCTTTTTTTGCGAAATGGCTCGCAAAAGCTTGTATCCACTTTATCTGAAAAACTAATGGACCGAATTTCACAAAATTCGGTAGATAAGCCACTCGTAGGTCACCCTGGTGCTGATTAGATTTTGGTATGATTCGGAAAAAAATAATCTGCCTTTTTTTGAAAAATGGCCATTCAAAAATCGCCAAAATTTAAATAAAAAACTACGTATGCTCAAATATATCCATTAAATGCTTGTTTAATACGTAATTTTTAACGAAGAAAAGAAAAAGACCAACCTCATTACACTAGGACTAGCCATTCTCGAGATACATTAGTTTTTTTGTACGTTCTCCACGTCTTTGAAAATAAGTTCAATTATCAAATGAGAACGGAAATTGTATTAAAAGTTAATCAAATTTAATCACCATAAAGAGATCTTGAATATAAGTATGCAGGGAAAGTACTGCTTTTCATATGTAATACCATGCGATAAATTGGGTGACATCATTCTCGTGGATCTAGCTCGTTCCATTCATGAAAAAATATAGAGTAATACTTTTGTATTTAAACGCCAATAGTGATTTATATGCTGTAAGAATAACTTATTTCTTCGTCCATAACGCTTGGCGAAATTTTGGCGTCAAATTTGGTGGAATGTCCCCAAATTGTCGACTTTTTTAAATGTTGCTAAATTAACGAAAAACTCGCCAAATGGATAAAAATGACGCTAAATCAATGACGACTCATTGATGAGGACGACATGGAAAATGACGACTTATTGACGAAAATTCAATATCTTGAAAAGAATATAAATAATTACTATAAAAATAATCTATTTTTACTTTCCCTGCAATACATGGTAATGTATAGGGGAAGTATTGGGATCATGTCGAAAATCGCAACTCGAGTTTTCGAGGGATCTACACGTTCCGAGACCTCTAGAATACGAAAAAACTATTTTTAGCGTGACGTCTGTGTGTGTGTCTGTCTGTCTCTGTATCTGTCTGTCTGTATGTCTGTGTGTCTGTCTGCCTGTCTGTCTGTGCAGATTTTGTATCCACTCTAACTAAAAAACTAATTTACCGAATTTCATAAAATTTGGTAGGTATATCACTTGTGGACGGATCTGATGCTGATTAGTTTTGGGTACGATTCGGGATAAAAGAACCAGCCTTTTTTTCGCGAAATGGCCCGCAAAAGCTTGTATCCACTCTAGCTGAAACACTAAAGGACCAAATTAAACAAAATTTGGTAGGTAAGTCACTTGTGGGACGCGCTGGTGCTGTTTTGATTTTGGTACGATTCTGAAAAAAATAACCTGCCTTTTTTTGCAAAATGGCCCGCAAAAAACGCCAAAATCTAAAATAAAAATCTACGTATGCTCAAATATATCCAGAAAAAGCTTGTTTAATACGTAATTTTGAACAAAAAAAATAATAAGACCAACCCCATTGCACTAGGAGCAGCCATTCTCGAGATATTTTAGTTTTTTCCTATTTTCTCTACGTCACCTTTGAAAAGAAGTCCAGTTATCAAATGAGAACGAATATTGAATTAAAAGTGAATTAAATGTAATTAAAATAAAGAGAACGTGAATATAAGTCTGCAGGGAAAGTCATGTGCTGCCCACATCAGATTTTATTTACTGTTAAAGTAATAAATTCATTTCAGTATATCAGGAAAGTCATGTGCCTCACACATCAGATTTTTTTTATCTAGTTCTAGATCTTTTATAACAGTGCCGGATATAAAGTTTTGTGAAAATGTATAATTGATTGTGGCCGGTACCTTGTACACAAAAAATCAACCACAGACATACAGACAAACATCATTCCTAAAATAGACAAAACGTATCCAGGAGGTCTTAAAACACATATTGGCATCAAAATGTCGAATTCGAAAATTCTCATGAAATTAATACTTTCTCTATGCTATATTATATAGTATATGAAAATAAAAATATGGATATAAAAATAAATCTTATAAGTAAACGATATTATATTTTCGGATTCTATCAGTTACAGCCTTGGAAAACTAGATTACTTTAATATTTTAATATTAACTAATATGAATCTAAAATTTCTGACTCATAACGAAATGAACAACTGAAGTTGCAAATTCAAAGAGCCACAATTCACGAAGATAAAATGTAAAGCATATCTTGAAATAAGTCAACTAAACCTTTGTAAATACTACACTTTTCTCCAAACTGTTAGACACCCAGATGGCTTCTTTCTTGGCACTTTTCTGAATATTTCTCGTTTTATTTGTTTACGCATGTTTTAAGTTATTTTAAATTCAGAAAAATACTCAAAATGCACTTTTGTTTACTTGTTGCGGGTAAATATAAATCTTAATGATGTAGCGATTTTGAAAAAGATGTTTCTTGAAGGTTGTGGTCATAACACTTTCTATCAGATAACAATCTCTAGTTGGGTGCTCGCCAACAGCAGGAACGTGTTTCAATAATGCGCGCTTTAAAGCTAATATTTATTCATTTTTAATTTTTCGTACTTTGTACAATAATAAGGTACAGAGAAAGCAATTTTTTCATGAAAATTTTTGAATTCGAGATTATTATGTCAATGTAATATGTTTTCGGACTTCCTGAATGGGTTTTGACTATTTTTGGAGTGATGTGCGTCAGTCTGTTTGTGTGTGGTCGATTTTTCTGCACGCGACAGCTGACAGAAATACCACTGGATTTCCACGAAACTTTATGTCCGACTTTGTTATCGAAAAATCAAGGATTATATAGAATTTTTTCTTTTAAATTCAAACAAAAACGTTGAAATTTTATATTATTTTAACATGGCAGCATAGGACAAAACTTGCATAATCTTGAATAAAAATAGTTATTTATGGCTCAATGATCACGGAAGACTTATGTCGGGTTGCTTTAGAATTTATGTAATTTGGGGGTTTGAAATTTACTTTTATTTATTTCTTCCCTGGCTCAATATTCTCAATTTGGTAATATTTAAATAATATTTATTGGTGTTTTCATTTATTCATTAATTAGAATATTTTTAATTTTCTAAATTAATTTTCTTTACAATATTCTTAATTAAAAATGTTCCATTCCCTAAATTAATATTACTTTTCATTTGTAAATTTATAAAAATTGATTATTTATTTGATTCCCCTTAAAATCCCCTTTAATTTGATGTCTCATTTTCCTTTTTTGGTTAGAAATTTCGTTTGTTCTACAGTTTCCAGTTATTTCCATGTTCAGTGCGTTTCAAAAATATCAGTTGCGGCCATTTTGGAATCTTGATTTTGCGCGCTTTTAGTCGTGATTGATGCGACGCCTGAGTGATTTTCGCGCTTCTTCGGAATTCGTGAATTATTTTAATTGGTTCGTGTTTTTCCTGATCGTCTGTTATCGGAGTTTTGAGCTTTAATTTTGGGAATTCTAATTTCGGTAAGCTGATTTTAATTGCTGCCGGTTTTCTAAACTCCCTCGATTTTCGCACGTATAAATACGCTCGCGGAATTTTTTAGTTTGAATTTTTTGTTGAAATCCTTCGTTTTAGTTTGCTCTAGAAGAGCGTCGTTCACTTTTCGAATGGAACTTGTGTTCCACGCCATGTTTCCTATGGAACATTAAGTTCATCGCGATATTTTTTAACACTTTTTTTTTTAAATGAAGGTTTTGTCTGTTTTTATGACCTAATTTACGACGTAATCCATGGAAAAATGTGTTGTGAGAATTTTTAAGTGTGCTACGCGAAAGAAGCATCTCCGGAATTTTCGTCCGGCTGTTTTAAGAAGATCCGACAGTTCCCGATGTGGATGTTAGGCCATTTAACTGAATTTTCTCCGGAATAATGTATGGTGATCCCAAGAAAACCAGTTTGGGAATTTTTGTCTCCTGCCTGTGCATCTCCGATTTTGGAACTTTTTCCTCATACTTTGTCAGCTACCTCCGCCCTGTAATTCTATGATGACCCGGTTGGGTGAATATGATTATTGTTTTCAAACTCTTAATTTCTTAAATGCTGAATATGTGAATTCTCAATATTTGAAATGTATGATTTAAATTTTATTCTTTGAATTTAAAATTCTAAGACTTTATTTCTGAAAGAGCAATTTTCTAAACATACCTAAATTTATTAGAGCCTGGGAAAATTATTAATTATTTTAAATTTAATATTCTATTGTTAATATTTTATGATGGGATTTAAATAGATTTTTCTAGTTAAATCTCATCATAAAATATTCTATCTGTTTTTATACAGATTCTTTAATTTTAACTAATCTGATAAATTCTAAAATTCTAATGTCTGTGATAAATGTAATTTAAACTTGATAATTCTTCCTGATTTGCCTGCCTGTGAGTAGAGTTTTTGTAATTTGTTCTTTGAATTAATTTGAAGTTTCAATTTAATAAACTAATTTCCTTTAAACTAATTTATATGTTTTTCTTTATAATTTTAAACACAACAGTCAATAGTTTTTTAGTCATTGTTGTGGAAAGCAGCCGCGATACAATAAGTAATCGTAAAGATGTTATCCAAAAGATATTTTCAAGCTCTTTAAAGTGAAGAATAAAATGCTGAAATTGTAATAATTTGGACCAAAGATACCTGTAGGCACATGATATGTTGCAATTTATAACGAAAGATGGCGCTGCGCGCCGATGTAAAATTAATTAGATGAGTGCGTGTGATAGAAAGATATTGTAAGTGAACGCTTCAGGATGGTCTGAGTTTATCCGCCTTGAGAGGTTTTAATTCCAAACCGGCCAGAATGTCCGGTTATTGTAAGACCTTCAGAGTAGAAGAGAATTGAGAGTTTTATCTCCGTAGGGGGAGCTGGGATGCAGCTCCTCCTGGCAATACCTCATACTCATGAGGACGAAGTAATAATGGAATGAGCTTATCTCATGAGGAGATGAACCTTTGGACGATGACGCAATGAGGAGAAATATTTGGACAACGATAATGTGGCCGAGTGAGTTCAACTTCGGAACGATGACGTCATGAGGGCACTGGAACTTTAGAAGATGATGTGACCTTGAGCTGCCATGAGGAATTTGAAAGAATATTGTAAACTCGATTGGAGGGTCGCTATCTATTGGGATTTTTTTTAAGTTCTGAATTTAAAAGGATAAGATTCGCTTGAAACGGCTGGGGATCGAACCCGCAACCACTAAATTGCTAGCGTGTCACGCTATCCATTGGTCTATGTCCTAAGACGAATTCGCATAGACCACTCGGCTACCGTGCTACCTATTATCAAATTCGGTGATAATCGATGCAAAGTAGCATTTTTAACCGTAACCATGACGCTTTGGGCCATCTTATCCAAAGTAATACGCTTCTCAAGCTTATTGACATCTCATCTCCTTTGAACGCCCAGTATAAGGCACATAGGTTTTTTCATCTATAATACCATTACTTCAGAAAATAAAAAAAATTCTGGTACAGAACATACACAATTTCAAAATTAATTTATATACATGTGTAAAGAGCATTTCTATTGTTAGAGGTATGTAAAATGTTTTACTGTGTTTTGTCTCCTCACAAAGAGAAAACGGTTTTACAGGCAACATTTGCAATTGTGTCGAAGTCGGAATGCTAGAATTTGGTGACTTTTGAAAACTTAGGTAATAGTTTTTGCAAATTATCGTCAACTTGACGACTTTAGCCGAGATTTAGTATCTTCTAGATCGTTCTTCAAATATCTACTAGTTTCAGTGATACGAGCTTTCTAGAAAGTCTAAGGAGAGTACTTTAGGGTGTCGTAGATTTGCTGGATATTTGTAGACTTGACAGGAGTCAAAGTGACTTAGGAAATACGTCAGTGGTTTGAGAAAAATATCTAATATTTTGCGAAACATTTAAGCACTTATTTTGCTTTCTTATTGTACCAGAGAAATTATTGCTAAGTATTCTCGTATGATAGTTTATGAACTATTCACTGCATTTTGTTTTTGTTTACGCCAATTCGTGATTTTAATTAATGGCGTTAGTAATCCAGAAATTTGGATGCATTCTTACATCCTGAAAATACACCCTTGATGCCAGAGGGTAAGGCATGAAAATTGGAGTCCGAAGTGCGTTATTTTTAAACTTGAAGAAGGGTTTTGCCTCGCACAACTAAAGAGACAATGGAAGTATAGTTAAACAAGATGGTGTAATGTATGAAAGGCGGAAAAGAAATTATGAAGGAAGTCATAAAAAAAAACTCTAACAGGAGAGAAAACCACGATTAACTATCAAAATTAACTAACTTGTCTAAGCATTTTAATGTACCATTAAAGTAATTTTGTTTTTCAAATGTTCTATATAAATTTTCACTGTTCTCTCAAAATTCCAAATGAGGATGGAAAAAATATATATCAATTTCCGAAATGTACCTTTTGAATGAAATTATTCCCGTGCTCAAGTTCTTCCGTTCATAAACAAGAAAATTATATAGAACAAAATATCGCATTAGCTGCAACGAAAGTTAACAATTTTGCAATGTAAATAGCAACATCAGTCACTGTGTCTTACAGTCCGGAATCGAACATGTCTCTAAGATATCAAAATTACATGTTTATTTTGAAATTCACGAATCCATGTAATGGGATAGTATGAATTCTATTTGCATTTTGTTTAAAAGTCTCCTTTTCGATCTTTCGATGGCGTTAAGATAAGAAGTGGCGTATTACATAAGACACTGGAGTGGGTAAATACAAGAAAATTGCCAATAAATAATTTAATAATAGAAATAAAAAAACATGAGATTTTGGGAGGCAAAACCATTCAATGGTGGATGTCTGTCAATACGGAATTTGATGAATTCTGCTGAAAAAACATGCTCGAAAGCGTCGATTTACTGCAAGAGTAATATCATCTATAACGGTTTGGGGCATCTGTTCCCATTCACGGAGCAAAAAAGTCCCTAGCTCGGAAAGTTTTTGGGCATGATCATGGAGACATTCTAAATGTCTCTAAAGCATGTCATATACATGCTTGATGGAATTCTTTTCGGGTGATCTCGATGTCCTTTCCATTGGAAGCAGTGTTACCGTTTCTAAGAGCCGATGGACAGTAATACTGTATATATAAGTACCCTGTGAACTCGCACGTTATCGTCCATAAAAATTGTATCAGAAATCATAGCCGCAAAAACTGAGCAAACATATTGAGCAGGGATTTCTTATCTAAACCGCCCTGAAGTCACAGAACTGCATGGGAAGATATGGAGATAAGAGTTGACAACTGCATTCCTGCAAATCCTGCAAATCTCCGCGCTGTATGCGTAAATTTCGTGGACTGGCGTGAGAGCAAATTTCAACGATATGCTAGTTAAAATGATAAATTATGTTGCGTTTAATAGAAGTAAATATTTACATACTGCTTTGATTTTTTTAGATATCAATGAAGCGTTTAATATTGTGGATTGGAGATTTTTGAAGCAACAATTGGGAAATTTACACATTCCGAACAGGTTTTGTGATGTATTTAATGAATTTTTGAAAGAGCGTTTGATTGTATATAATCAAAATAATGTTAATATGGAAATTGAAAACAGTTGCTGTATTCCTCAGGTTTCTAATCCAGAACCAATTTCCTGGCTAATTATAAGAAATACACTTTTAAAAAACTTTTATGAATCTTTAATCAGATGTAGATCAGATATAGAATAGAACGAATCAGATATTTGATTTCATGAACCTATTTTCTTTCCCCTAAATATGCTATTTTCCCAAATATGCTATCAAAGGAGCTTTTAATATTGTGGAATGGAGTTTATTGAAGCAACAATTGGGAAATTTGCATATGTCGAACAGGATTTATGATGTGTTTAATGACTTTTTTAAAACAACGGTACATTGTATATAATCCAAATAATATTAATATTGAAATTGAAAACAGATGTGGTTTTCCTCAGGATTCTAATTCAGTACCGATTTTCTGTCTAATTATGACCAATACACTTTTAAATTGGCTGATCCAGATTTTAACAAACCCGCAGCTATGGATTTGTTCTTAAGAATAGAGTGTTTCTACGAACTTTTGGAGACGGGTCAAATGCATGTGTCTAACTCGCATTTAATATTAGAAAATTCTGTTTTCAGATACATTGTAAATTGCAGCATCGGAAATAATAAGGGGAGTTCTGTGCATGCGGATTTGTTTGCGATGCTAACGGTTTTAAGACGGAACTAAAACGGTTTTGGGAAATAGAAGATTTTAGCGATAGTGAGTCCACAAAAAATGAAGAAGTTATTTGTGAGGAACATTTTTCAAAAACCCATTCTAGAACGGAGAGCGGTAGATATAAATTTCAAATGCCTCTAAATAAATATCTAGACTGTTTAAGGTGAATCGAAACAAGCAGCCGAGCGTAGACTACATTACTCATGGAAGCTCTTAATTAGAGAACCAGCGTTTTTGTCCCTATATCAAGACTTTATATATGATTACGAACACATGGGAAACATAGAAGAAATTAAGGAAATCCAATCTCCCGGCAGGCTATATTATTTGCCACACCATGGTGTCTACCGCTCAGATAAGAGTACTCCTAAGTTAAGAGTAGTGTTTGATGCTTCGGTATTAACTTCAACTGCAATACCTCTAAATTCGTTGCAATCTACGGAAGAATTATTCAGGATGATTTACTTTCAATAATGTTAAGATTCCGGAAGAATCTGCTGGCGTTTATCGCAGATATTTGTAAGGTTTATCGAATGATTCTCATGTACCTGGTTGAGAGAGATTCGCTTAGAATTGTTTGGAAGACCGGTCTATAAGAGCCAGTAATGGTGTATAGGCTTTGTACGGTTTCTTACGGAACGACAAGCGTACCGTATTTTGCTACAAGGACACTCAAATAATTAGCATGAGATGAGGGAAAATAATTTACTCCTGCAGCTGCAGTCACTCAGAGTGATTTTTACATGAACAATGTCCTGATAGGTGCGGAAGATATAGACACTGCAGAAAAATGCAAGAAAAATTGATCCAACCAATAGAGCGCGCAGGAGTGACTCTCCACAAATGGTCCACAAACGAACTTGAGCTCCTGCGCAGTCTTTCGCAGGGTGGCGAATATTATCCGTTCACATTTTAAAAAAATCTGATGTGGACAACACACGACTTTCCTTATATAATGCAATGAATTTACTATTTTTACAATTAAAAAAAATGTTATTCTTATAGTATTTGCTTATATTCTTTCCAAGATATTGACTTTTCTTCAATTAGTCGTCCTTTTCATTGATTTAGCGTCATTTTGATCCATTTGGCGAGATTTTTGTTAATTTGGCAACAATTAAAAATGTCGCCAAGTTGGCGACATTCCACCAAATTCGTCGCCAAAATCTCGCCAAGCGTTATGGACGGAGAAATAAGTTATTCTTACAGCGGATAAATGACTATTGGCGTTCAAATACAAAAGTATTACTCAAAGTATCTTTTTTCATGAATGGAACAAGTTAGATCCACGAGAATGATGTCACCAAATGTATCGCATAATATTACATATGAAAAGTGAACATGTTTCTCAATAGGGAATATTTTTTTTTTATTTTATATGACTTTTTGATAATTTTTTTGAAAAATGTGCAATATCTCGAGAATGGTTCATGTTAGCGTTCTAAAATTTATGTCAATCGTTTTCTAATGAAAAATTACATAATAATTGTCTATTTGCGTAACTTTATTAGCGGTTTTGATTTTTTGACGATTTTTTTAATATTCGAATAATTTAACACTCGAAAATTTAGGGGGTTCTGAACATTCGATTGCGTATAAAAACAATAGGCTTCCAGTGTTTACGGATTGTGATTTTTGTACCAAATTCCGTTCGAATCGGTCCATTCGTTCGTCAGTTATCGTTTCCACAGACTCACTGACACACACATACACACACATACTTTCACACACACACACACAGACATCACTTCAAAAATGTTTGATTCGTGATCAGGGATGCTTGAAACGTGCTCTCCCGTCGAAAACTCGAATTCGAATTTTCGACTCCGTCACAATACTTTCCTTATACATTATATATATAAGGAAAGTAATAAAACCAAAGATCTCGGAATATTTTGGAAAACGCAAGGAAACTATTTTTCCTTCAAAGCATCAGTAGCCCAACAGAGCATCTGCACAAAACGAGACATGATTTCTACTATTGTCAAAATCTTTGAACTCCTAGGGTTAATTGGTCCTATTATAAATAGGGCAAAGATATTTATGCTCAAATTGCAGCTGATACAAATTGATTGGAAAGATCCTCCTCCAAGCCGAGGAATGGAAGAATGGCAACAGTTTATAAATTCTTTTGAGGCCATTAATGAGATTAAAGTCCAAAGACACATTGATCTCAAAACGACAGCGGTAGTGGAGATGCATGACTTCACAAATGCCTCAATGCGAGCTTATACCGCAGCTATATACGTTAAATGCATCTCAGAATCATGCAACATTTCAGTGCATCTATTGTACAGAAAATCCAGAGTCGGTCCGATTAAAGCAGTTACTATTCCACGGCTGAAGTTATGTGCTGCAGTCCTGCTAGCTCAGCTGATAAGAAAGTTGAACATGCCCCTGTACTTAGAACTGTCCATAATTTGTATGTGGTCGGACTGTACGATAGTGCTTGCCTGGATCAAAAATATGCCTCAATAACTCATGGTGGCCTCAATAACCGAATTGAGGCCACCATGTGGAGTGAAATTATAGGCATTTTTTTTTTGCCTTTGTGGTTTTGAGATTGTACCTTTATACTCGTACGTTGTCACTGCGATATTATATACTGTCGAATGTCT
Organism: Amaurobius ferox; assembly: GCA_951213105.1. Taxonomy (NCBI): domain Eukaryota; kingdom Metazoa; phylum Arthropoda; class Arachnida; order Araneae; family Amaurobiidae; genus Amaurobius; species Amaurobius ferox. Next base: position 26,786,767 of record OX578154.1, read on the forward strand.
TTCGATTGTCGAATCGAGTCGCTGACTGAATTGTGGAAAATGGAAATTTAAAACAAGAACTGGTTTAAAGTGCCCTGTGTTTGGAGCACCGAATGAGTTTAGTAAGATTGTTTTGCTCCCATATGAAGATATGATAAAGTATTATGTATACGTGAGGCACGATTTGAAGCTAGGTGTAACTATGAAAGAACCGACCGTAATAGAAATATCAGAGGTAGTAGCTTCAGAGATAGAAGAACTGTGCCGAAAAGCTTCAATACCCATGATAACTCACCCACCCACTTGCGAGTTCTTCAACACATTCACTCATACCATACCAAGTACAGAGAGCTGTTAAAATAAATGAAAGGGAAACAAATCAGTGAACATTACCAGGCCATGTTCAAAGCATTCAGAGATGAAGCTGAACGAAAATTGTTTGATATTTCCTCCCCTAAATGTGAATTTTCCTCTTGCTGTTGTGAAAAGTCTAATAAGGTTCCTGTTGAAGAACAGGCGCTTCTTCATGACCAAAGAACTGTTAGAAAAATGGTCATCAGTACTGTTGATATAACTACAACAAAGATCCTCCGTCGGAAATCCGAACGAAAAGCACAAGAAAATGCTCGACTTTCTAAAGTTGTAAAAAAACCTGAAAGTACAGTGTTCTCTGAATCAAGTCGGGTTCATCAGAAATGGAGATAGACAATGACTTTTTCATGGCTTCTACTTAAAAAATCAACCTTTAGAGCAACAATTAATGAACCACCATATTCAGCAAAGCCACCGCCCAGTTCCCAACAAATGCGACTTCCTTTACCAACGTTGGCAAGGGAATGTGACAGATACGGTGTGTCCGACAGTGTAGCAGCAGCAATCTCATGCGCTATGCTTCAAGATGTGGGTTTACTTACGGAACAACATTCTTCAAGCGTAATCGTCTGCAGCAAAATGAGAGAGAAAAAGAAGTAAAAGAAAAATATGCAGGAGACAGAAAGACCGATATTACTACGTAGATTGCACTTCGATGGCAGAAAGGACAAGACACTAAACTTGCAATTTTGAGTGGAAAAAATACTGCAAAACAGTATTTGAAGAGTATGTTACTCTGATACAAGAACCTGAATCTAAGTATCTTGATCATGTGACTCCATCCAGTGGCACAGCGAAAACGTCACCAAGATCATAACTGACTGTCACCAAGATCATAACAGAAACGAATTTTCATTGGGAGTCCAGAAAATATACTATTAGAAATGATTACAGGTGATCGATAATTCACCAGGGAGCTTTGTTTGCATCGGATCTTGGCGGTAACAGTAGGGAAATTCATTGGACACCGTAAATTTACAATTACCGATTTTAGCTTCGAAGCTGAAGACTACCATAGACTCATCTATTGGCAGAATTGGGAAAAACGGAACCTCCACTTACCATCGGAATTTCAGATGAAGCTTTGAAACAGATGGTGCTTGATGAAGTACCTGAAGAGTTTGATCTCCTAAACTACCTATATCATACTCAAACGGTGGAACGATGCGTTAAATTAGTCACAGCTGCACCAGCTGCAATTTGTGGTGCAACCAACAGAGATGGATTTATTAGAATCAAATTGGAGTCTAGACAACGTATGTCACAATTTAACACCAAAGCACAATATAGTCAATAGTCAAGTTACTAGCCAAGTCAAGTCACCCATGAAACTATGTTTATGTTCAGTTGTTTAGATTATGGTTACAGTTTGAGGTCTGAAAAGAATAATATTTTTTTTTCCAACATCTTTAGTTTCAAGTAATAAATCTTGTGAGCTATTGCAAGCTCGGTTCATAATTTAATACTTACTTATACTTAACTTTTGTTCTATATTATATGGAAATTTCACATATATATATATATATATATATATATATATATATATATATATATATTGTTGTAAAGTTCATACTCTGAATAGAGCCTCAAGTTATCTTTAACAATGTAAGTAAATGCTTTTACTTGTTAATTTGCCTATCTATCTATATAAATAAAATTGAAAATCTGTCTGTCTGTCTGTCTGTCTGTCTGTCTGTCTGTCTGTTTGTCCCATCATCACGGGAGAACGGCTGAACCGAATTTGATGAAATTTGGTGGGTAGCCTAGAAATAGCCCCACTTAAAATTTAGTCCATGTTTGGAGTTTCTACGACCAGTGGTTCTCGAGATATTAGTAAAAAACGAAATTTTCGTTTGGCTCATCATCACAGAAAAACGGCTGAACCGAATTCAATGAAATTTTGTGGATAGCCTTGAAATAGCCCCCCATCAATTTAGACCAAGTTTCGAGTTTCTAAGACCAGGGGTTGTCGAGATATTAATGAAAAACGGAACTTTTTCCTAGGAGTTCTACTCCCTAACTTCGTGGTTTATCCAAACGAAAAGCTTGAAAATCGTTTGAAAGTGAATTAAAATTTAATCTCTGAGTTTGATGGGAGATTTTTTGAGTTAATTAGTCACTTTCTGAAAACATGAATTGTTTGAAACATGATTTAAAGGGGAAATCTATCTCCATGGTTCATGGTTTATTTAAAACAAGCTTTTACGGAACAATGCGAAGTATAGAGAAATCAAAATCGTTATTTAATTTCGCAGTTTATGTTATAAGACATGACATATTTAACATGTTATAAGATTCTATCTTATATCATGTTACTCAGAAACGCAATTAAATTAAATCTGTCTGTTAATTTTAATAATTATTTTTTCGATTTGAATAATAAATAAATGGATATAAAAATATATTTTAGAAAAGAACGATTTGATTTTTCTTATAGCATTTTTGACTGGATAATATCAATTACGGTCTTCAGGTTTAAAAATTATTATTATTTATGTTTTCGGGGATTATTGATTCAAGGATTATTGATATTTTCAAGTTATTATGCAATTATTTTATTATGAGAAAAATTGTTTAAACTCATATATTGTATGTTGTACGAATCTTCTACAAATACACGTGTATATCTTTTAATCTACGAGAATATAAGTAGTACAGGTATATTGACATATGTTTTGATATATATTGGCATATATTGGAATCAATTACGACCTCCTGTATAAAGAGTACGGATATTATTGATGTTTTCAATTTATTACGTCATCTCTTTTATTTTGGCAAATATTTTTGAGACGCATACTGTAATACGGGTAATCTTCTACTAACACATTGGCATATTTTCTGATCTGCGACAATATAATTAGTACGGGGTTGCATATATTCATTCAATTCCTATTTTTTCTTCTGTAAATTTGCTTACAAAAGGGGGCAGGATGTTTTATTCTTCAGATCTGATCGTGAAGATAATTTTGCATAGTGAGAACATATATTCTTAAACTTCTCTGTAGGAGCAATAAATTTAATATTTTAACAGAATTTGCACATGTTTGCGAACTTTAAGTTTCTTTAAATTATACACTCCGTACGAATAACGGGTGTGCTGTTAGTGGTTAATAAATTTTAACATTTTAGGAGGATATATCATGTTGCTCGGCATCGCAATTAAATTAAATGTGTTTGTAAATGTTTTTATTATTTTTTTTCGATTTAAATAATAAATAAATGGATAAATGGATATAAAAGTATATCTTATGAATGGACGGTTTGATTTTTCTTTTAATTATATTAATTGCTTACTGCGTACATCAATTTCATTTATTTTGGCAAAGAGTTTTCAAGCTTATATCGTATTTAGCTACTAAACTCATATATTGTGTTTAGCCAATAAATTCATATAGCCGATTGCTGAAACAGAAAAAGAGTAGAGCGGGTATATCTTCTAATACAATTGTAGTGTTTTCATTTAGTATATTGAAACGGGATAAGAATGTTTCATTCAGATCTGCAAATTCAAAGCTACGAATTTGGAGGGATATCGCTAATTTGACAACTTTTCTTAAACTTTGCCAAATTGACGGAAATGTCGCCAAATTGATATAAACGACACACAAACAGCTGCCATAAACCTTCGGGTTGGTCGTGTGGTTTGGGTCTTCTACATATCAATGAAATTTTTTTTTGTTTTGTTAGAAGAGAGTACTGAAATGATGTTTGGTTAGCATTTCTCTGTCAGACCAACCATCCTACTTAGTAATACATTTAGCGAATTTTTAAAATGTCACCAAATTGATAAAAATGTTTTCAAATCTATAAAAATATCTTGAAATTGATAAAATTGCGCTACATAAATGATATTAATTGTTTTTTGTTACGGGATAGTATTGTGATGATATTTCGTCAATTTGTCGCAAAGTGGAACTGTCAGTTCTACAGTCCCACTTGGCGATTTTTTAAAATGTCGCTAATTTGACGAAACTGTCGCCAAATGTTCCATAGAAATATAACTATTTAGACGATAATTTTTCTACCAATTTATTTGAAGCAAATGATATCATGTCGCTTAGCAACGGATTTAAAACCAATATGTTTATGCGGGAGACGATTTTTATTAAATCCTTTTCGATTTGAATAATGAAGATATGTATATAAAATAAATTTCATTGCCATTTCATTTTGGACTGGATAATATCAATTATACTCTTCAGGTTTAAACATTATTATTATTGATATTTTCCGGAATTATTGATTCAGGGATTATTGATATTTTTAAGTTATTACGCCATTGTTTTATTGCGGCAAAAATTGCTGACACACGCATATTGTACGTTGTACGAGTAATCTTCTAGGAATGCACGGGTATATCTTCTAACCTACGAGAATATAAGTAGTACAGGTATATTGGCATATATTTTGACATATATTGGCATATATATTGGAATCAAGTACAGTCTTCTGGTATGAAAATTAAGGGGATTAATTATATATTCAATTTATTACGTCGTCTGTTGTATTTTACCAAAAAACATTTGTGACTCATATTGCAAAACGGGAAATCTTCTACTAATAATCGGTCATTATAAGTAGTACGTGTATATCTTCCCATATAATTTTAGCACTTTAATTTTGACATATATTGGAATAAATGACTGTCTTCAGATTTAAAGATTACGGGTTTATTGGTATTTTCAATTTATACATGTAATCTACTTATACAGGTTATATTTTCTAATATTCGCGTATATAATTAGTACGGGTCCCATACAATTTTAACGCTTTTATTTTGCATATATTGATTCAATTCCATATTTTTTTTATATTTGCCTACATAAGGGGTCCAAGATGTTTTATTCTTCAGATATGTCCATGAAGATAATTTTATATAGCGAGAACAGAGATCCTTAAACTTCTTTTTAGGAGCATTATATTAAATATTTTAACAGAATATTTTGATTAAACATGTCATTTAGTATACTATAAGAATTTGGGCATGATTATGAATTTCAAGTTTCTTTATATTATATACTCCGTACGAAGAACGGGTATGCTGCTAGTATTAAATAAAATGAACCTATATTAAAGCTAAAGTTTTCACAGTATTACGTTCTAATACATTTTCTCATCCTATACTGCATTACAATATTATTCAAGTTTTACTCATTATCGATACATTTCATAGCCGATTATCGATACATTCATATTATTTGCAATAAAAATGCTTATACATGGTAAATAATATATACGAAAAACAACTTTTCCGCACTATTGCATCACATTCTTCAGATTTTGATTTTTTCAGTCCACCCTACTAACTAAAGACATTTTTGGCTAACCGTGTTTCTACGACACAAGAGTTGCCAGATACTTACCAATGGAGAGCATTTCGGTTTCGAAGAAAACCCGGCAGACTAATAATCCAGAAGACTGGATCCTGTCAAGATGCTCCCCAACGAACTTTGGTGGTATGACCCTAAATTTTTAAGCCAAATGGACTCTTTCAGTGATCTTAAACCTTCTTCAGCAATCGAGAGAGATGAATACATGTGAGAACTAAAAAAATACTCGGAAGTGACGTTGACAGAGTCTTCTAAATATGTCAAAACTGTTTGCTAACTTTGGAGACTGATGACACTTTCTTTGATAATATCACAAATATAAGTAACAGTTACATTAAACTAAAACATGAGATAAGTTATATCTTTAGGTTTTGTAATAACTCGGACGACGAAAGACAATGAGACGAACCCTCTAAGGGTTGTAAAGTTTTAACAAGCAGAGGAGTTCCTGATCAAGAGAGCCCAGTGAGAAGCTTCTCCTAAAGATATTTTTGCAGTCCTGGGTGGTAAATCAGTGTCCAGCAATAGTCCTTTAAAGTCCTCAAACCCATTTCTGGATGACTAACATATCCTTCGTGCTGGAGGTCGCCATAGCAACTCCAATCTAACTTTTGACCAAAAACAGCTAATTCTCCTACCCAATAAACATAAGATAACCCTAATAATTAGTGGATGTTATTATATCAAAAATTTTCATGTTAGTCCCCAATCTCTTTAATGTCTTGTTCAACAAATCTTCTGGTCTTTGAGCGACAGAACTTTGTGCAGAAAGATAAGTCACGAGTGTATAATATTTTTTAAACATAAACCTATTTTGTCAGAACGTATTACGGGTAATTTGCCTCAAGGAAGGTTTACTCCTATTAGCCCTTTTAATCACGCAGGAGTTGGTTTTGGGGGGCTTTCTATGTAAGATACAGGAATCAAAGAAAGGGAATTAGTAATAAAATTTATGTATTAATTTTTATATGTTTGGTAACACGTGTTGTTTATTTAGAAATTGTCTCTGGCTTAACCTCTGTGTCCTTTATCGCCAGTTTGAAGAGATTTTTTGTAGACGTGATAAAAGTGCTAAATTGTTTACAGACAATACAACAAATTTCGTTGGGGCTAATTCAGAAATGAAAAAATTGCGTAATCTTGTTCAAAATCCTGAGAAAATTTTCACTGGATATCTTTATTCTGAAGGTATAGACAAGGGAGTTCCTAGCCTAAGGGTTCCGAATTTTTGCGGCCTTTGGAAGTTTTGAAACCTTATAAAGAGTTTGTCAAAATTTCATCTCAGATCGAGGGTATTCTAAATTCTCTGCCAATCAGCCCTTTACCTTCGGATGCCGACGAGTTGGAGGCTTTGACCCCTGGTCACTTCCTTATAGGCAGACAAATAAGCGCCATCATAGAGCCAGGATTACTGAGCTTAAATGATAATCGCCTCAGCAGGTGGCAGAGAACCACCAAAGTGGTCCAATGTATTTGGAAAAAGTGTACAAAAAATTATTTAAATAACTTACAGCAAGTCTCAAAATGGATGTTTGAAAAGGATAATGTGAAAATTGATAATCTTGTTCTACTTACGGAGTACAATTTGCCTACCTGTAAATGACTGTTAGGAAGATATATTGAATTGTTTCCAGGTTTGGACAATAACATAAGTGTTGTAAAGGTTCTAACCGCAAATGGTATCTTAAAAAGATTCATTACGAAAAGTTGTATTCTTCCATTAAATAATAATTAAATGTATTATATATACGTATATACACAGGGTGTTCCAAAAAGATTGAAACCTGCTTTAATTCTTTACTTGGTGAAGATAAGCGGGCAACGTAAACTGCAAAAATATTGAAGTAAGGTACGAAATAAGGCTACGTTAATGACATAGTCCTCCCATTCATTTTCAAAAAGTTACACTTTTTAAATTTTTATACGATCCCCTTAGACAAATTTGGTCAATCAGAAATTTTTTATTTTTAATGCAACAAGATCATTAAATACAAACCGCATAGCTGTATATTTAAAATCAACTGAATTATGATAAAGGAAAAAATCTGACTTATGCCATTTTCCTTACCACGTGAAAGACTGTTTCATCACTGAAATTAGGGATCATAAACGTATTGACGATGGAAATTGTTTAGATCAAAAATACGCTAATATGTGTCAAATTTTTTTCGTCTGCATTTCTTTCTTCAGCTTTTTAAAATTATTTTACTATAAACATTTGAAACTGCTAAATTAGAGTTAAAGGAAAGAAAAAAAACGTCTGTGAGTTTTTCTTCGTTTTGAAAAATTATGTTAAATTTCAAAATCAAATGCATACTTGCATTTGCTTCTTATTTATTTTAATTATTTCAAATAAAGAATGACATGTCTCAATGTGAAAAGTACTTAAGAATCCGTGACTGCACCGTGAGTCTACGTGGAATTCGCAAAAATGTCTCCTATATATTATCATCCAGTTTTATCCTTTTTACGATATGTCACAAATTCACATTTCTAATTTGATATAGGGTCCCCATTCACAATGTTCAATTTTCAATTAAATATTACTGTCTCAATTTTGCTTACTTTTCAACAAGATAATGCCCGGTCTCACACGGCACGTGTTGCTATGAATTGTCTTCAAGCTTGCCCAACACTTAATTAGCCAGCTAGGTCTCCTGATCTCTCTCCCATATAGCACATTCGGGACGTTATGGGAAGATGATTGCAACCATCCCGGAATGTTGGCAATTAAGCCCGACAGTTGGAGACAGTTTGACAAGACATTCCGCGGGACACCATCCGTGAACGGATGGTGTCCTGCGGAATCCCAGCGTATGCCACGCCGGGTGACATCTTGCATCCAGGCCAGAGGTGGACCAACGCCTTATTGACTTCCTTCCTTTGTGTACGGTCAAACTCTAAATCATTAAATTGTTCTGAAATATTAATCGTTTCCTTTTTCATGTATGTTCTTTACATCCGCTAATTTTTATCGCAATCGGACAACTCCTTCTTGGTGCATCGATTTTATTTTGTTATAGAGTATATTGTATCCACGGTCTAACATAGACACAAACATCCCCTTAGAAAAGTGAAGTTTAAAATCCATAATGAGTTTTCTCATTCAAAAAGAATTCATATTATTTAATTCACAATTTAGATACAGATAGGGAGTTTGAATGGAATGTTGAAACGCTCTAAATCGATTTATTAAACATGAATTGATGTATTCAAATAGAACGTACCTTGATACACATGAATTGTTCTTAGATGTTTCATGCAGATGCGAACAATTACAAGTATAGATATGACAAAGGTGGAATTCCACTACACGCTTCGTTATTCTCAATACCTTTGATTATAAGGATGATGTGATAACACCGAGTCTCCAATAGAACTCCTTTCTTAATCAAGTCATGTGCAGTCTGATACAGGACCAGTAATACAAGGTTCTTTAACAATAATTTTAACTCTTAGCTGAATTGTTTTACAGCTAAAACCGTAGGGTTTACTATTAGGAAAGCAAATATACGCTATTGATTTCCCTTTGATTCGTTTAGATTTATCTTTTCGCTGTAAAATATGAATTTTATATAAAAATTACAGATAATGGATGCAGTTGTTGTTGTTGAGACCCTGACCATCCGACTTAGCAGAAAGGTGTATGGTAACTGTTTGGACGGCCGGGAAGTGCCACCCAATTTGGACCGGAACCCAGTAGGGGAGGCATCCACAGGGACCGTACCCTCCTTCCCCTACCACCAACCTCTCGGAAGGACTTACGGACCCACATGTTTAACGTGATCGTTCTCCGCATGAACACAGTGGCAGTTGTGGCAGCGTGCAAATCTAGCTCGCAAACCACCGGGCTACCGCACCCGAAATGTGCCAACAGCGCGGTGTTCCCAGGTGGTCACCCACCCAAGTACTAAGCGCGCCCGATGCTGCTTGACTTCGGTGATCTAACGAGAACAGGTGTTTTCAGCACGGTAGGGTCGTTGGCTAGATAATGGATGCAGCGTAATAATTGTTCATTTTCGTTGACATTATTTTCTATCGTCTGTGTGCACGTTGTGCGCAAATCCTACGTGTTTTCCATACTAAATAAAGAATGTTGTTGTTGAGATCCAGACCATCCGACCTACCCGAAAGGTGTAAGGTAACTGTTTGGACGGCCGGGAAGTGCCACCCAATTTAGACAGGAACTCAGTGGGGGAGGCATCCACAGGGACCATACCCTCCTTTCCCTACCACCAACCTCTCGGAAGGATTTACGGACGCGCATGTTTAACGTGATCGTACTCCGCATGAACACGGCGGCAGTTGTGGCAGCGAAGCAAAACCAGCGCACAAACCACCGGGCTACCGCGCCCGAAATGTGCCAACAGCACGCGGTGTTCCCAGGTGGTCACCCACCCAAGTACTAACCGCGCCTCATGCTGCTTGACTTCGGTGATCTAACGAGAACCGGTGTTTTCAGCACGGTACGGCCGTTGGCTCACATAAAGTATGTTATACAACTTTGCAGTTGGAAATTTTTGTCTGTTTTGCTTCATTTTCAAAATGGAATTGCTAACTTCTTCAATTCGCCGCTCGAGGCGCTGCAAATTTTACTATTGATAGAGCATAGTTACTTTCATATTTTGCTGTTTTAGTTGTAGACTCCTTCAATTAAAAGTTAAAGGAATGCTAAGAACTTGTGAAAGATCCCTGTGCATTGTTCATAGATGTTACCTGCTTATGCCAACAATTACTAGCTTAGGTATAATAAAACAAGAATCCCCCGATATGCTTCATAACTCTTAATCGATGTCTTTGATTATATGGTTGAAGTGATAACCGATTGTCCAAAAGAAATATTTTCTAAATCAAGTCATGTGTAATCTGATACAGGACCAGGAATACAGGCTTACATCTAGAGTCTTTAGGAATCATTTTAACTTTAAATTGAAGTGTTTTAGAGATGAAAACTCGCGGTCTGCCATTAGACAAGGGGATATGAGCCATCGATTGATAAAGTTAGCAGCGCCTCTAGCGGCGAATTGAGAAAGTTTGAAGGTGACCCTATATCGAAAACGAAACAAACAAATCTGATGTAAGCAGCACATAACTTTCCTTATATAATGCAATGAATTTACTCCTTTTACAATAAACAAGAAAGATCAATCATGCATAAGCATTGATTATGAAACACTTTCCAACTGAAATGCAATTTCATTTAAAAATTTCTAAAATGTAATACATTCAGTGGTGATATCTTTTACATTATCACAGTGCTACAGTAATTTATTATACGTAAATATTTAAAACTGTATCGAAACATAAATCATCTGATTCTCTGTGCAAAATCAATAAATATTTCATTCATATAACTTGTATTCCAGACTCCAGAGCTAAATAATTTTGTGTGAAAAAAATTCAGCAATTCTTATGTAACTCACCTTACAATCGATTGAGATATTTGCATTCTGCACAAGTTAGAATTAGGCTTCGTTGAAGAAATAATAAAATTTTAGGAATCATTTAAAATCGCAACTATTGTAATTGCATAGGTACGGAATTTAGATACACAGATAATACACAGATACAGAGAAAATATATGTGTGTGTGTATGTATTCAAAGTATTGGAATCGTGCCGAAAATCGGAACTCGAATTTTCGAAGGATCTACACGTTTTGGGACTTCTAGAACACGAAAAAACTATTTTTAGGAAGACGTCTGTGTGTGTAAGGGTGTATCTGTGTATATTTCGGTGTTTCTGTGAGGATATTACATCCACTCTATTGAAAAACTAATAGACCGAATTTCATAAAATTTGGTAGGTATGTTTTTTGTGGGAAATCCTGATGTTCATTAGATTATAGTACGATTCGTAATAAAAGAATCTGCCTTCTTTGCGAAATGGTCGGCAAAAATTGCCTTTATCCACTCTAGCTAAAAACGAATGGAACAAATTTAACAAAATTTGGTCTATAATATTTCAATAACCTACAAGTGATTTATATACCTAATTTAACAAAATTTGGTATATAAATCATTTGTAGGTTATTCCAGTACGATTCGGGAAAAAGGAACGTGCTATTTTTGCGAAATGGCCCGCAAAAATCGTTAAATATAAAAATAAAAGACTACGTGTGCTCAATTATATCAATTAAATTCCTATTTTATACGTGATTTTTGACAACAAAAAGAATAAGACTAACCCCATTACTCTAGGACTAGCCGTCCTTGAGATATTCTAGTTTTTTCGCGTTTTCGCTACGCCACCTTTGACAATAAGTTAAGCTATCAAATGAGAACCAAATTTAAGTTTAACGTGTAAATTCAATGTCATTTAAAATACTTATAGCTGTTATTTTGTATAGATAAACTCAAATTATTATTGAAGAAATAAAGAGAACGTGAATATGAGTCTGCAGGGAAAGACATGTGCTGCCCACATCAGAATTTTCAACAATATTACAACAATGATTTATAGAAGTGAACGGGGATTATTTGCAGGCCATTTCGAAAAAAATGTATGATCTACATTTAAACATCCACCAACTTTTTGTAAAATAAAATCTTCAACAAATTTAAGCTGTGTACCAAATTTTAACTCTCTAGCACGTAGGAAAGTGCATTAAAAATGACATCAAATAAGTATATCATGAAGAGTTATATAAAATTTAAAAAAATTTGAAAAATTGTTATCTACCAAATTTATTTTAAAATGTGTAGCCTCTCTCATATACAAATTGATTAAACGTTTGGAAAGATATTTATTATATAATATATCTCTTTTCTCTTTCTGGAGGATATCAAAAAGTCAGAATTTAATTGAATTTGTTTTTTTTCCCTATATTAAATAATTTTTAATTTAAAAACTACTTAATATATTTTACTGAAATTTTTTTTATATATTTTATGGGATACTGTAAATATTTTCTAAAAATTTCGAAGCAATTTGTGAATTTTAAATTTGCTTATAAAATGTTTGAAAAATTAGGTCCCATAGGGTTCGATGTATTTCATTTTTTCAACCCAAGTTCAATAAAAAACTAACTGGGTGATATTATTTATTTATATTCCCATAGGTCCCACAGACCGTCTGAACAACATACTAAAATTTAATTTTGATAAAGTCATTTTCACGGCAGTTATCGTGCTAACGGACAAACAGACAGACAGACAGACAGACAGACAGAATGAACAAAGTCATGAACACTTTTCAAGTTTGTTGTAAAGTGTTAAAAAGTAATGTATAAGATCCACGGTTTTGTATTTTTAACCTTAAATTGTTCATTTGGCGACTTTCCGGATGTCACCCAATTTATCGCATGATGTGACATATGAAAAGTGAAAATATTTCACAATAGTTAATATTTTTGTTTTTTATTTTAAGTCATTTTTTTATGCAAAAAAAAAGTGAAATATCGGAGAATGATTCGTGCTAGCGTTCTAAAGTTTATGTCAATCGTTTTCTAGGGGAAAATCACATCAGAAATGACTATTTACGTACCTTTTTTAAAGGTTTTGATTTCTTAATGATTTTTTTAAATGTCACTCGTAAATTTAGGGGGTTCTGAACATTCGATTGCGTTTAAAACAATAGGCTTCCAGTATTTATGGATTAAAATTTTGCAACAAATTTCGTTCGAATCGCTCCATTCATTCTTGAGATATCGTCTCCACAGACTCACTGACTGATACACACACAGAGGGGGAGAGAGAGAGAGAGAGAGCGAAACACACACACACACACACACACATACACACACTTTCGCGCACACACTTTCACACACACACATAATTTCACACACACACACAGAGCCATCACCTCAAAAACGTTCGATTCGTATTCAGTGATGCTTGAAACATGCTCTCCCTTCGAAAACTATTATTCGAATTTTCGACCAACTTCACAACACTGCCCTTATACATTATGCCATGTATATAAGGAAAGTAATAGGTGACAATTTTCAAAGTTTTTGAGTTTTCTCTATTGAGTATGAAAAGAAGTGCGGTTTGAATATAAACTGTACACAAGAGATAAATAATGAGGTCAGTAACCTATAATTATGCAAATATCTCGTTATACGTTAAGGAAAATAATAATCCATAAAGTTAATTTTAATTTATTTAGAATTACCAGTATACCCGTTCTCCGCATGGAATATATATTATATAGAAAATTAGATTTCAGGATTATGTTCAAATTCTCATAGTATTAATTTGATATTGTTATTTAAAACATTTTATGTAATATTCAATTTATTTCTCTTAAAATGTATAAGAATATCTGTTCTCGCTATAAAAAATTATCTTTAAGTTCAAATCTGAAGGAAGGTCCTGTTTGAAAATAAATTTATAGAAAAAATATGAAATTGGATCAGTATATGCCAAAATGTAACCACTCAATTGATATTGGAAATATATACCAGCACTACTTTTATTCTGTTTCAACGATCGGCTAAACACAATACACGAGTAATACCCGATATATGTGATTGAAAAGTCTTTGCCAAAATAAAACAGATGATGTAAAGAATTGAAAATGCCAATAATCGTACAGTAATCTTTAAACCCGAACGCCTCTATTGACATATTCCAGTAACATTTGCAATTCCGATAAAATTTATATTTATATGCCTTTTATATTTTGTAAATCCAAAAAGATTTAATAAAATCGTCTGCTGTAAGAATACATTGGATTTAATTACGTTGCTAAGTAACAGGATATATTTTTCTTTAAATAAATTGGCGTTAAAAATATCGTCTGCGTGATGCCATCTCTATGAGATATTGGTTTTCCATTAATGTCTCCATAACCTCTGGATATAGAAACTCGAAACATAGACTAAATATTAACTGGGACTATTTCACGTCTATTCCCAAAATTTCATGTAATTCAGTGCAGCCGTTCTCCCGTGATAATGATACAAACACATAAACACATAGACAGATTTTCAATGTCATTTATATAGATTGCAGGTAAAGGATGTAACATGGAGTTTGAAAGAAGGAAATAAAACTCCTATGAATGAAACGCTTGAACATTCCAAATGCTTTGAGAATTATATCTAGGTGTCACTGGTATTTGTAAAGTAGCTGATATTGTTAGTTGATACAACAGAAAGGCGTAGTATTTAGTATACGTATTTTTGATTATTTTTAAATCAAGGGTTCCCTAATTATGAATATAATTAACCAGTATTTTTTCATAATTGTAGAATATAAAATCCATGGAGATAAAAATAAATTGAAAGGTATAGTAATTTTGAATACTTAGAAATATTCTATATTGTCTCAGTTCTGCCTTACTATGCGTACATAATTTATTTTTACAAAATTGACAGTTCAAAATAAATATTTCGCGATTGAAATATATATGCAATGCAGAACTACTTAGCTTATCCCTGCGCCACCTGAATTATTGTTTCAAACGATATTACCGCTTTCTTAATATAAAGTTTTACTCCATTTACCTCCATGGGATGTAATGTAATAATTATCGTTGACACCATTTTTATCGTCTGTGTGCAAGTTATGTGCAAACCGCACGATTTCCATACTAAATAGAGAACGTTATACAATTTCGTAATTGAATATTTTCGTCTGTCTTGCTTCATTTTCGAGATACGAATACTATCTTCTTCAATTCGCCACTAGAGGGGTTGCAGATTTTCTCTATCTATAGATCATAGTCTTTTTCCTATTATCAGAACCAGCTTTTGCAGTTGCAGAACCGTTTAATTGAAAATTAAAGGGATGCATAAGGACTTGTGAAAGAATCTCGTGCATTGTTCTTAAATGTTACTTGCAAATACGAACAATTGCTAGCTTAGATAGGTTAAATGGCCTCTAAAATCGCATGTGTCCACTCTAAATAAAAACGTAATTGACCAAATGTTCCAAAATTTGTTAGATAAGTCACTTCTAGATCACCCTAGTGCTGATTAGATTTCTGGTTCCACTCATACAAAAAAGAACCTTCCTATTTTTTGAAAAATAGCGCGCAAAATTCATCAAATTCCAAAATCAAAGACTACATATGCTCAAATGCATCCATTAAATGCTTGTTTTATACGTAATTTTCAACAATGAAAGTAATAAGACTAACCCCATTACTCTAGGGGGCAAGCTTCTCTCGAAATAGTATTTCAGTTTTTTCGCATTTTTGCTGCGCCACTATTGAAAATATGTCCAGTTGTCAAATGAAAACTAAAGTATAAACACATTCACACACACACACACACACACAATAAAACTTCAAATAATTCTGCGTGTCATTTCTTGAAATTTAACTCAGTTTAATGAATTACTAAAGAAATAAGGAGAAAATAAGTTTGAGTCTGTAGGAAAAGTCACGTGCTGTCCACATCATATTTTTATCATCTGTGTACATTTTACGCGCAAACCGCCCGTTTTTCCATACTGAATAGAAAATGTTATAGAACTTTGTGATTGTACATTTTCTTCTGTCTTCTTTTATTTTCAAGATAAAAATTCTAAGTTCTTCAATCTGCCACTAGAGGCGCTGCAAATTTCCTCAATTGATAAAGCGTAGTCGTTCCCCTATTAGTAAACCCTGCTTTTGTATTTGTAGAACAAATCACTCTATAATTAAAGGGATGCTTAAAGACTCTGAACCCTGTGCATTGTCTTTAGATTTTGCGTGCATATGCAAACAATTGCTGGTTTAGATATGATAAAACAGGAATTCCACGATATGCTTCGCAATTCTGAATCAATACCTTTGATTATATGGTTAAAGTACTAACCGAGTCGCCTGATACAGTAGCAGACCCGTAATATATTGATAATATATCCGTTGCGTTTACGAAGGCTTGGTAAAATCAATGGATACATTTGTTCAACAGTGGTAGAATCCATGTGTTAAACATACGTGTTGAACATTGTGTTGAACCATGTGTTGAACATTGATATTGAATTTTCGTAAATTAGTCGTCATTTTCATTGATTTAGCGCCATTTTTATCTATTTGGCGAGATTTTCGTCAATTTAGCAACATATAAAAAAGTCGCCAAGTTGGCGACATTCCGCCAAACCCGTAGTCAAAATATTGCCCAGCGTTATGGACGGATAAATAAGTTATTCTTATAGTAGATAAATGACTATTAGCGTTCAAATACAAAAGTATTACTCAAAGTATTTTTTCTCATGAATGGAACGAGCTAGATCCACGAGAATGATGTCACCCAATTTATCGCATGATATTACACATGAAAAGTGAACATGTTTCTCACCAGTTAATATATTTTTTTTTAATTTATGAGATTTTTTGATAAATTTATTTGAAAAATGTGCAATATCTCGAGAACGGTTCATACTAGCGTTCCAAAGTTTATGTCAATCGTTTTCTAAGAAAAAATTACATAAGATATGTCTGTTTGCGTAACTTTATTAAAGGTCTTGATTTTTGATGATTTTTTCAAAATTTCACTCGAAAATTTAGGGGGGTTCTGAACATTCGATTGCGTTTAAAAACAATAGGCTTCCAGTATTCACGGATTGTTACTTTTGTACCAAATTTCATTCGAATCGCTCCATTCGTTCGTGAGATATCGTCTCCACAGACTCATTGACACACACACACACACACATACTTTCACACACACACACACACACACACACAGACATTACTTCAAAAATGCTTGATCCGTGATCAGGGATGCTTGAAACGTGCTCGCCCGTCGAAAACTCGAATTCGAATTTTCGATTCCTTCACAATACTTTCCCTATACATTATATATATAAAGAAAGTAATCATTACAACATTTTAATTCTAATTGTTTATTTATGACAACAATATATTGTTGCGAATCGTACGTTTATAAGAATCAACATGGTTCTGGACCATATTTGTGACGTTTTAGACAACAACCTATCACAGAGAAGTAGGAATTAGACGCGATCTATTACACCTCTGCCATAACAGGCAGTTCAAAATGTTAATAATCAAAAAATAATTAACTAAAGCTAAATCTAAATCAAAATCGTCTTACGAATTCGGATTAGTATATGCGTCAAATTTCAGAACTGTACGTTTTGCCGTCTGTTCGTAATGCTGTGCCGAAAAATCACAGGATTTTTTTACTTTCCCTATATACATAGTATAATGTATAAGGAAAGTATTGTGACGGGGTCGAACATTCAAATTCGAAGTTTCGACGGGAGAGCACGTTTCAAGCATCCTTGATCACGAATCAAACATTTTTGAGGTCATGTCTGTCTGTGTGTGTCAGTGAGTCTGTGGAGACGATAACTCACGAACGAATGGAGAGATTCGAATGAAATTTGGTACAAAAACTACAATCCGTGAATTCTGGAAGCCAACACAACAGCCAACACATTTTAAACACAATCGAATGTTCAGAACCACTCTAAATTTTCTAGTGAAATTTTGAAAAAATCATCAAAATATCAAAATCTTCAATAAAGTTACGCAATTAGGCATTTCTTATGTAATTTTTCCATAAAAAATGATTGAAATAAACATTAGAACGCTAGCATGAACCGTCCTCGAGATATTATACATTTTTCAAATATATTTATCAAAAAACTTCATAAATTAAAAAAATATATTAACTGTTGAGAAGCATGTTCACTTTTCATATGTAATGTCATGCCATAAATTGGGTGACATCATTCTCGTGAATCTAGTTCGTTCCATTCATGAGCAAAGATACTTTGAGTAATACTTTAGTATTTGAACGCCAATAGTGATTTATCTGCTATAAGAATGACTTATTTCTCCGTCCATAACGTTTGGCTAGACATTGGCGATACATTTGGCGGAATGTCGTCAACTTGGGGACTTTTTTAAATGTTGGCAAATTAACGAAATCTCGCCAATTAGATAGAATTACATTTAAATCAATGAAATGACGACTAACTGACGAAAATTCAATACCTTGGAGAGAATATAAGTATCTACTATAAGGATAACCTATATTTTTACTTTCCTTATACACATAATGTATAAGGATAGTATTGTGACTAGGTCGAAAATTCGAATTCGAGTTTTCGACGGGAGAGCACGTTTCAAGCATCCCTGATCACGAATCAAACATTTTTGAAGTGATGTCTGTGTGTGTCTGTGTGTCATTGAGTCTGTGGAGACGATAACTGACGAACGAATGGACCGATTCGAACCAAATTTGGTACTAAAATCACAATCCGTAAACACTGGAAGCCTATTGTTTTTATACGCAATCGAATGTTCAGAACCCCCTTAAATTTTCGAATGAAATGTTGAAAAAATCGTCAAAAAATCAAAACTACTAATAAAGTTACGCAAATAGACATTATTTATGTAATTTTTCATTAGAAAGCGATTGACATAAATTTTATAACGGTAACATGAACCGTTCTCGAGATATTGTACATTTTTCAAAAAAATATCCAAAAGTCATATAAAATAAAAAAAAATATTTCCTTTTGAGAAACATGTTTACTTTTCATATGTAATACCATGCGATAAATTGAGTGACATTATTCTCGTGGATCTAGCTCGTTCCATTCATGAAAAAAGATACTTTGAATAATACTTTTGTATTTGAACGCCAGTAGTCATTTATCTGCGGTAAGAATAACTTATTCCTTAGTGCATAACGCTTGGCGAGATTTTGGCGACGAATTTGGCGGAATGTCGCCAACTTGATGACTTTTTTGAAATATTGCCAAGTTAACAAAAATCTCGCCAAATGGATAAAAATGACTCTAAATCAATGAAAATGACGACTCATTGTCGAAAATTCAATATCTTGGAAAGAATATTAGTATCTACTATAAGAAAAACCTATTTTTTTTACTGTATATGTAGTAAATTCATTACATTATATAAGGAAAGTCATGTGCTTTTTTACTATAAAAGTAGTAAATTCATTGAATTTATAACGAAAGTCATGTGCTGTCCTCATGAGATTTTTCAATGTAGAGACATAAAATTTTGAAGGTAGATCAAATGAACATTTCATGTTCAACAATGGTTTTTGTAAGTAACTCCGCTGTACTAAATCATCCGGATATCAGTAATCGTTTAGATCGGCATTTCATAAATTATATAAGAGTAATTACACCAAAACTGCAATTTCCAATATTCGTACAAAAGCAGCATAGGTTCATTCCAAATGTACTAAGTGGACTGTTAATGATAGATATCATGACAAAGGCATGTCGGTTGGATGAACTTATCAATAATCAATACAACTTGCTCAGCAATATAAATAAATCCGGACTTATTTTTGTAAATGCGGAAATGTTTCAGATATAATCAAATTAAATTAATTTAAATATAGTCATATTTAAAAAGGAAAATTTATTATCATTAATCGTGAATGAAATGAGGCCCAGCTGTAAGAAGTTCAGAAATATGGACGATAAAGAACAGAACACACAGAGTATTCCTTATCACCAAATGATTAGCTGCTTTGACTTTCTAAGCGGGGTACTTCCTCCAACTTGTAATATTACTTTCGAATATTATTTTCGCAAATATCAAATATATTGAACAAATTAAGATTTAACCCTTATGTACATTAACCCTTATATACATAGTTTAATGTATAAGGAAAGTATTGTGACGGGGTCGAAAATTCGAATTCGAGTTTTTGATGAGAGAGCACGTTGCAAGCATCCCTGAGCACGAATAGAACATTTTTGAGGTGATGTCTGTGTGTGCGTGTGTGTGTGTGTGTGTGTGTGTGTGTGTGTGCATGTGTGAGTCTGTGTCTGTCAGTGAGTCTGTGGAGACGATATCTTTTGCCCGAATGGAGTGATTCGAATGAAATTTGGTACAAAAATTGCAATCCATGAATACTGGAAGCCTATTGTTTTTAAATACAATCGAATGTACAGAACTCCCTAAATTTTCGAGTGAAATTTTGAAAAACTCATCAAAAAATCAAGACATTTAATATAGTTACTCAAATAGACATGTATTATGTGATTTGTCTTAGAAAACGATTGACATATACTTTAGAGCGTTAGCATAAGCCACCCTCAAGATATTGCACATTTTTCAAATAAATTTATCAAAAAATCCCATAAATTAAAAAGAAAATATTAATTGTTGTGTAACATGTTCACTTTACATATGTAATATCATGCGATAAAGTTGGAGACATTATTCTCTTGGATCTAGCTCGTTCCATTCATGAGAAAAGGTACTTTGATACTTTTGTATTTGAACGCCAATAATCATTTATCTGATATAAGAATAGCTTATTTCTCCGTCCATAACGCTTGGCGAGATTTTGGTGACGAATTTGGCGGAATGTCGCCAATTTGAAGGAATGTCGCTAATTTGGAGGAATGTCGCCAATTTGGCGACTTTTTTAAATTTTACCAAATTAACGAAAATCTCGCCAAATGGATGAAAATGACGCTAAATCAATGAAAATGACGACTAATTGACGAAAATTCAATACCTTGGAAGGAATATAAATATCTACTATAAGAAAAACCTATTTTTTTTTTGCTGCAGAAGTAGTAAATTCATTACATCATATAAAGAAAGTCATGCGCTGCCCACATCAGATTTTTTTCTTATTGTTACTTTATCTTCATTATAATTTTTGTTTTGCGACGTTTAACTTCAACGATTTCTTTCGTGAATTTTGTTTATTTTCTGAAATTTCGTGAATATCAAATATTTCTACATTGTTTTCTCTTTAGTTCATATACTGTCAGGCCAAAACAAAAGCCTTGCAGGTTAGTATGTCTTTGGACTACTTTTAGCAGAAATTACGGCATACATTCGTAATAGCAGGTTGTCTATGAGGTCATGTAATGTCCTAGCGCTTATTTGTGGCCTGATTTGCCATAACATTTTGCCAAGTGCCTTGGTTGAAGGAAGAGTGATATTACTCCTTATTTCCTTTTCCAGTATACCCCACATATCTCCAATGGGGTTGAGGTCAAGACTGTGTGGTGGTCAATTAAAATGTGCGATTGAGACCTCTCGCTTCTCGAACCAATCTGTCAAAATTTTAGAGCGACGAATCGTGGCGTTGTAACCCTGGAGTATGCCATTGCCCTCAGGGAAGAAAAATGCCATTGATGGAATAAAATGGATGAATGCTCAGATATTCAGCTGACTTCATTTTATCGTTGCATAGTTGTGCTGCACCTAGACCAGATGATCAGAAGCAACTCCAGATCATAACACTTCGTCCTGAGGCCTTTATAGCGGGTACAGTACAGGAAGGGTCCAATGCTTCGGGGTTTCCTCCTAATTCTGATGCTTCTACCATGTTGGAAGAGAGTAAAATTGCACATGATTTTCCCTCATTGCTCAGTCCATTCTTTGTGTTCCTTAGCGAATTGCAGTCTTTTTATCCGATTACTTTCAGTAGTTTTGGAACGTTTTTACTTTCCCTGCAATACATGGTAATGTATAGGGAAAGTATTGGGATCATGCCGAAAATCACAACTCGAGTTTTCGAAGGATCTAGACGTTTCGAGACCTCTAGAATACGAAAAAACCCTTTTTAGCGTGACGTCTGTGTGTGTGTCTGTGTGTCTGTCTGTGCAGATTTTGTATCCACTCTAACTAAAAAACTAATGGACCAAATTTCACAAAATTTGGTAGGTAAGTCACTTGTGGGCGAGTTTGGTGCTGATTAGTTTTAGGTACGATTTGGAATTAATGAACCCGCCTGTTTTTGCGAAATGGCCCGCAAAATCTTGTATCCACTCTAACTAAAAAACTACTGGACCGAATTTCACAAAATTCGGTAGATGAGTCACTTGTGGATTACCCTGGTGCTGATTAGATTTTGGTACGATTCGAAAAAAATAACCTGCCTTTTTTTGCAAAATGGCCCACAAAACTCGTCAAAATCTGAACTAAAGAACTAGGTATACTCAAATATATCCATTAAATGCTCATTTAATACGTAATTTTTAACGACGAAAAAAATAAGACCAACCCCATTACACTAGGACTAGCCGTTCTCGAGATATTTTAGTTTTTCTTACTTTCCCTACGCCACCTTTGAAAATAAACCCGGTTACCGAATGAGAACGAAAATTGAATTAAAAGTGAAATAAATTTAATTAAAATAAAGAGAACGTTAATATAGGTCTGCAGGGAAAGTCATGTGCTGCCCACATCAGATTTTTTTTTTCAAATGGCCAGGCACTTTGACCTTCGTCATTCGCCCTTATTACAACGGCCAGAGTGTGAACCATTTAGCCGTCCACTGACGTTGCCCTAGACGCACCAGGGGGGGGGGGGGGCGGATCACATTGCGCCCACAACATAAACATCCATGCCTTACGTGGGGCTCGAACCCACAACGTGGCGGTCGAGCGATTTCTACTGAAACGCTTGCCTTGACCACTTGACAACCACGTCGGATCTTTTTGGAACATATATGTATAATCCCAGTTCTTTGAGTTCTCGTCTCATTGCACAAGTGTAAATGGTCTTTCTTCCACTGTTGAACATGGTTGTGAGTTCTAGGGTCGATTTTGTGAGATTCGATTTTACTAAACGTTTCAATGATCTTCTGTCGCAATTATTCAGAGCTGTTTTTCGACCCCACATTTTCCGAAAAGTTTATGGTCTACCGCCATCTAAGATTTAATAATGCGCTGGACAATTCGTAATCCATTGCCAGTGATTTAAGCAATCTCCTTGAACGTCTTCTGAAATTAACACAGGTCAATAATTTGGCCCTTTTCGAACTCTGTGACATATTTTCCGCGACAGTGTATAACGAATTCAGCTATGATCGCTGTAAACTGATCAGCTTCACGCTGATACCGTTACATTTAAAGGTTGTATTTGCCCGCAGAATTATGTAAAATTTCGAACTGCATCATCACTCCGGCGCTCCTCAATATTTGCATGTTTCAACTCACAGCGCGACATTTTTTGACGTGTGTAAAAAACTTCGAGTCAACGACGTTTTTGACGTGTGTAAAAAACAAGCGAGTGTAAAAAACTTCGTGTCAACGAAGGTTCGAAATATTTCTTGAATACGAAAAAAATCGACTGAAGTGTGGTTTAACTCTATTTCCTCATTCCGTTCTCCATTTTTATATAGCTTGGTGTGTTTTTTACAAGTAAAATTTTGAAAAATCGGTTTCATTGATCCAAATGATTACAATTATACTGTGTTACCCTTCACTTTAAAGGGCTTGAAAAAATCTTCGAATTGATAGCATACATATTAAAGTACCCCCGAGGAGGGTAACTTGCTACCGAAATGAATGATTGAATGATTGAATGATTGAATCTATGAAGTCTAGTGATTATTCAGCCATAAATAATCCCTTTTATATATGATTACGTCGAATTTTCTCGTATGCTGCCATGTTAAAAATAAATGAAATTTCGAATAAAACTGAAGAAATGATTGGAATTTCAAAAAAATTCTGTTTAAGTCAAGATATTTTGATAATAATGCCGAATATAAAGTTTCGTGAAAATCCATTAACATTTGCAGCCGTTATTGCGTACACGAGAAATCGACCACACACATACCGACGGACATCACTCCATAAATAGTCAAAACGTGTTCAGGAAGTCTTAAAACATATATTGGCATCAAAATCTCGAAATTGAAAATTTTCGTGAAAATGATACTTTCTCAATACAAGAGTTACAATGCTTATTTATTTGCGCATTGGGTACAGTTTAGGTATTCTGGTAGAATTTTCATATACATTATTGTGTAAATCATTCTTGCGAAGTTTTACAATTTACTCCGCGAATTTTGTTTCTCTTTCCCGAGAAAAAAATACTGCCTTGACTAACACTAATACAATGTTATTAGTATATTATTGCTCCCGACCAACAGTTTCATGCCAACAAATAAAAAAAATTCTGGTTTGAGCTTTATGTATGCATTAAAATATAATTACTTTTCCTCAGTAACTTTTTAATGTAATCCCCAAGATGCCACATATTTGAGCATCAACAAAAATTGAAGCTACTGAAAAGTTAAATTGGTTTACAGCAGCATAATTTGGAAGCGCAAGTAAGTTGTTATATAGCTGTAATTAAATGCATTTATGATTAAGTGCATTCACGTGCCACTATTGTCAGACTAAAGTTTTTCATTTAATGGGTAGTTACATATTAGAACCATGAAATATAAGATAATTTGAAGTAATGTTGGATGGTTTGAATGTGAGAACATTTCTCCATGTTTGCACAGTTAATTGGTTTCACGAATTCTCTGCTTAATTGGAAAACACATAAAGACGGAGTGATTTGTATACTCATGTGATCACTCAAATCTGATATTTTTATAATGTTTTAAATAATTTTAAGAACAACTAATACTGTGAATAAAAGCAGAGAAATATTATGAATGTTTTTTTGGAAAGGAGCTCAATAAAACACGAATGGCTAGAACAAAATATCAGACATTAAGGAGTCGAAATGGACATTAAGTAGGTATACAAATTTATGTTCCAGATGTATACGAAATGCCTCCGGATACAGTAAAAGTAATCTGATGTGGTCAGCACATGACTTTCCTTATATGATGCAATGAATTTACGACTTTTACTGCAAAAAAATAGCCTATTCTTATAGTAGATACTTATATTCGTTTCAAGATATTGAATTTTCTTCAATTAGTCGTCATTTTCATTGATTCAGCGTCATTTTTAACCATTTGGCGAGATTCTCGTTAATTTGGCATTTGTCGCCAAGTTGGCGACATTCTGCCAAATTCGTCGCCAAAATCTCGCCAAGCGTTATGGAAGGAATTATAACTTAAATAAGGCCATAACGCCAAGCTTTATGGCCTTATTTAAGTTATTCTTATAGCAGACAAATATGACTATTGGATTTCAAATACAAAAGTACTACTCAAAGTATATTTTCTCATGAATGGAACGAGCTAGATCCACAAAAGGATGTCACCAAATTTATCTCATGATATTACATAGGACAAGTGAACATGTTTCTCAACAGTTAATATATTTTCTTATATCGTTAATATATAATCTTCATATCGTTTAGGGAACACTCTCTTCATTGAGTTATTAGAAAGGAATTTCAATTTTTTTTCTTCATAGTAAGTACTTTACTGTATTTGAGAAAATACAAAATCTAACATCACAAGAAAGTTCCCTTCGAATATCTGAGAAAAGATAATCGTCTCAGTAGTCAAAAGGATATCGAGTATCTGAGAAAAGATAATCGTCTCAGTAGTCAAAAGGATAAAGTGAGAGTCGTCTTACTGACCGCAGATCAGTGGTTCAACTCTCTGGTGAATACGCCTCAAGGCGTAACCAGTATCTCAGAAAGGGAATTTAAAAAATCCAATTGGGATGTACAGTAGCAGATATAGTTTATTCAACGTGACAGAATGAAAGATAAATAAGTGTTCTGCCAATGGGGTTGTGACCCAGTCCACGCCCCTGCAGTCTTAGTAACGTGACATCTAACGTTATATTCAATGAATGTTTGAGACTTCAATTCCAAAATAAGACCTTTCAGAAATGAGCAAATTATTAGGTTTTAATTCACGAAGAGTTACAACGAATGGGAGAATGATACCCCGAATAGGAGAATGATTGACGAATAGGAGATATGACGAATAGGAGGATGATTGTTGAAAAAATTGAGTGATTAGGTGGATGTACAGAGTAATAACACAGAAAATGAGTAAAAGCAAAAAAGTGCTCACATAATCACCAATCACCACCCATGGCCCATGTTTCCACAAACATTCAAGGTTCTTTAATACAAGGTTGGGTACTCAACCCGACAACCAATGAAAAACTTAACAGAATGACGTAATGAGAATTAAGATTCGTCCTTAGTGATGTCACGGTTCAGAGTAAACTTTGAGAGAAGTTGCCAAGATACACAAATTGTAAAAGATAAAAATAGTTTATTAATTTTGAAGTGGCAATGTCCGGACATAAACAACTTGAGTAAAGTAAGATGAGAATCGAAGTTAACAAATTTGGTCCATTTTAAGAGCTCGACAACAAAATACGCGCGTTCTTAATTCCCATGTCGTCATATGATCAGAGCGAGAAAAAATGATTAAGTCTCTCATGCCCAGGGACGAGCACCCTCTGCGGACATTACCATTCGGCAAAATGGTGAAGCCGATGGTGAAGCAGATCAGTGAAAACAAAACTTCTTAAACTTCTGATTTTACAAATATTTTGGTAGAAATATTATAACCATGGAGATAAAAGTAAGGAGTTAAATCTTCATATTAAGAAAACGCTAATATCGTTTGAAACAATAATTCAGGTGACGCTGGGATAAGTTAAGTATTGTATGCATTTCTATGGCGAAAGACCTGAAATATTTATTTAGACAGTCAATTTTGTAAAAATAAGTTATTAGCGCAATGAAAAGTAGAACTGAAGCAATAGAGAACATTCCCAAGTATTCTAAATAATTTTAGCTTTTAATTAATTTTTATCTCCCTATATTCTGTACTCTTTCCTACAACTATAAAAAATGCTGGTTAATTATACTCATATTAAGGCAGCCTTTTATTTAAAAATAATAAAAAATACATATACTAAATCCTTCGCCTTTCTATAGTGTCAACTAACAATAGCAACTACTTTACTAACACTAGCGACACCTACATATAATTCTCAAAGCATTATGGCATTTTTAAGCGTTTCATCCATAGGAGTCTTATCTCCTCCTTTTTAACTCCATGATTATAACTTCCAATCCTATAACAATTTTTCAGCCTTGACCACAATTAATACGTTACTGGATTAAAAGTTGCAATACTCTACCAGAAATATTCTAAAATCATTTCTTTAAGGAATTTTGTGTTTGTTTGCTAATGATTTAGCATCATCCACCGTAAATACTTTAATGGATGAGTACGTAAATACTTTAGTACACTAATTCTTATTACACTAATTCTGCCAAAAAAATTCTAAAATCATTGGTTTAAGGATATTTTTGTGATCGCTGATTATTTGGGCTCACATTGTTAATACGTTACTGGATTCGAAGATACAATATTTCTCACAAGGATTTTCTAAGATCCCTGCTTCGATACGTTTGTGTTTATTAAACATTTCATCGCTTACACCTTGCGGGCGAGCGACAAGGACCGCGAAATCATAATCAACAGGAGTTGATGATCATTTGAGCACTACCTTGCTTTTATGCAACGCCCTCCAATAAGATAGAATTCGGTTTACTATAAAGAATGATAATGATAAATCAACTTACAGCTGATGCCAGGAACGTTTTTCTGTGTGATTATTATTACATTGTCAATAAACTTCCGGAGTAAATTAAATATTTCTTGTTATAAATTAATCCTCATAGAGATGAATTAATTTACTTAACCGCGGCATTAATTATTTCTTAGCACTACAAACAACCATTTAATAACTGAGTCGTCAAAATGGCGTATATTCAAGAATATTCCGTTTTACAGCAAAGCTATTCTATCAGAAAACTCTTCACAAATGTCTCTAAATTACCCAAATGCACTGAAACTAGGGAAACCAAACACTGCTGCAAATGAAAGCTCAAATCATATTACGAGACTCCATCACTAATGAGTCGTGTTCTGGTCATTAAAGTACACAACTAAACTCCGCAGTGTCCATCTATTGTTTAGAACGAAGTAACAGGATGGATGCGCAGACATTGAAATGTGCAAATTAAGAACACTCCTAATTGACAGAGAACTACTTTCGGCTCAACAATTCCGAGGAAATTGAGTTTGATAAAGTTTTACAAATCGCGACTGCACGATGCATTGAATAAATTTAGAACGTAATGTTTACAGTTAAAAAACCGGGAAAGACATAGCTGTGAAAAGTTGAAATACTTTGATTTGGGTAGTCAGTGAATAGCAGTAACGGTGTTACCAGTAACTGTTACTTTTCTTGTAACGAGATATATACTCGAGAACTTTCTAAATAATTTGATGTCTCCAACACATGACTTTTACTACAAATAAACAAATTTCGGATATATAAATGACTATACATCCATGTATTTAAGTCACAAATATTAAAAATTTTAAATGCAATTTATTCACAGTATATCTCGAAAAGTCCCTATAAGAGGTCATGTCTTGAGAACAAAAGAAGTTATCCTTTATTTATGCAGCTGCATAAGAAAACCCTATGCCGCTACATGAGAATACGACATACGAGGCACTCAACCCCTTTTTATGGGGACGATGTCTATATCGCACCCTTTTAGAGACAAAAAAGTCAATTACAAAGTTGTTGAATGCTCCAAGTTAGTACACAAATGTGTTTATCCAGCAGAATAAGCGGCAAATAATTGAGAGAATGTAAGATCAATGTAACTGTTCAGCCAATTGGGTTCTTCCTATTAACACACCCTTGCAGTCTGAGCAACTTTACATATCACGTTATATTCAGTGAATGGCTGAAGTAGTCCATTCCAAAATTCGACTTTCTCAGAAATGCGCAAGTTATGACATACGTTTTAATTCACGGAAAGTTACGACGAATTGGATGATGCCCCTTGATCAAAATAACAGAGTAAGTAGTTGTACAGAATAGTAACAAAGAAACGAAGTGCTCAAATAATTGAATTCCATAAACATTACTACTCAGCAGCAGGGTCAAGAAAGCAAAATGGATCACTGAAAACAAAACTTCCTTCTAATAGATCAGGGTAAAAATCCTCTTAAAGAAATTATTTCAGAAAAATTTCGGTAGAAATATTACAACCTTGAACTTAATAAAGATTTTTCTGCCCTGACAACAGTTAATACGTTACTGGATAAAGAGAAATTTTAAAATCTTCTCTGGAATATTGTGCTTACTTTCTCACTTTTTTGCTACGCCCTGTTATAGGACAGAATTATCTTTATTATAGGTTAAAAATGAATCTACTTGAGGATGCCAGGAGTGTTTTTTTTTGTGTGTGATTATTATTACATCGACAATGAATTTCCGAAGTAAATAAGTTCCTTCTTGTTATAAATAAATCTTCATATAGCTGAATTAATTTGTTTAACCTCATCATTATTTATTTTATTTGCACAATAAACACCCATTTAAAAACCGACTCGTCATAATGTCGTATATTCGAGAATATTCCATTTCAAAGCAAAGTTATTCTATGAGGAAACTCTTCGCAAATGCCTCTAAATTTCGCAAATGCACAGAAACTAATGAAACCAGTAACTGTTGCAAATGATAGCTGAAATTATATTACGAGACTTGATCACTAATGAGTTGTGTTCTGGTCATTAAAGTACACAACTAAACTAAGGAGTGTATATCTACTGTTCAGAACGAAGTAACCAGACGATTACGCCATCACTGAAATGTGAAGATAAGGAACAGTCCTAATTGACAGAAAACTGCTTTGTTCTCGGTAATGCGAGGAAAGTGAGTTTGATAAAGTTTCGCTAAATGCGACTACATGATGCATTGAATAAATTTAGAACGCAATGTTTACAGTTAATAAACCATGGAATATTGTCTTGAAAATGTGAAATATTTTGATTTGAGTAGTCAATGAGTGGAAGTGACGGTGTTACCTGTAATTTTTAATTTACTCGTAACGAGTTCTATACTCGGTAACTGTTTTAAGAAATTAGTACAAAAATGTATTTGTCCTACAGGAAAAGCTGCAAATATTTATCCAAAAATAATTTTAAAAGCATCCGATTATTTAAATTGCAAAATCGTCTGGAGATAATTGTGTAATAGAATAATTAATAAATTTAATTTTCAATGCCAACTGTTTTATTTGACAGACGATGTACATCGTAATCCAAGCCTGAATAATAAATAAACTAATATGAGGTGGAAAGATCAATTCACCTGCAGTATTGTATCCTTATGCTTTGTGTTTATCAATTCAGCCTGTGTTTATTTCGATTTAATGAGCCATATCTACCCTGTAAACTAATGAAGAATATTGTGAAATGACCCTGATGTTTGGAGGATGTAGCCAGAGTACCAAATGCAGCTAAACTACAATGCGCATAGCGTTTTCCAATGCAAGGCATTCTAATCGTTTAAGTATTTTAATGTTTTTGAGGGGATGGAGATTTACAGACTATTCCTTACTTTTCAGAGTTATTTTCAGAGTTTTCTGTCGGACAAACATATTTGTGTACTAATTTGGCAACGCGCTGCAACTTTGTTGTTCACTTTTTGCTCTATCTCCAAAAGAGAGCAAAATAGTCCCCACGCTCTTCCATAAAAGGAGGGTCGTCCCCCGAGAAAGTTGTCTTGTTCAGCTTCATGAAAGTTTCCTATGCAGCTGGATTAAAAAAATAAGGATAATTCTCTTCGTTCTCGAGAAATTTCCCCGATACCGACTTTCTTAGACCCCGCTGTATAAGGCGTTTAATAGAGACATTTTTCGTCTTAACGCTTTCAGACGTAAATGGGCCCTTCCATATGCCTCTGCTGAAAGATGTATATAGTCCGAAATCAATTCATTCAAACTCTTCAATTAAGCACTTCAATTAAGTTATTCGATAAAGCTCTTGGATTAAGCTCGCTCTTCAAGTAAGTTCTTCGATACATCTCTTCGATTAATTTCATCAATTAATTTATTTGATAAAGCTTTTAGATTTAGTTCTTCAATTAAGTTCTTCGATAAAGCTCTTTAATTAAGCTCTTCGATTAAGCTCTTCCATTAATTTCTTCAGTAAAGCTTTCTATTAAACTTTCAATTAAGTTCTTAGATAAAGCTCTTCGATTAAGCTCCGCAATTGAGTTCTTCGATAAATTTCTTCAATAAAGTTCGTCGATTAATCTCTTCAATTAAGTTCTCCGATAATAAATACGCTTCTGAGATTTTTTTTTACAATAAAAAATTGCATACAATCTTTTTTCGATTCATTCTATTTGATCTAAATGCTCTATATGGTATAAAAAGAGAAATATTTAAGGGAATTAGAATGATTCAAAAGGAATTATAAATATCCTGATACATCTATATCTGTCAAAATCTCAGATATTCTTGAGAACCATACCCTCCCTATACGATAGTAAAGCAAAGTAAAAAATGTGCTAATCTGTGCTGTTGATTGTCATTTTGTCTAAAATAAGCATGAAAATTTAAATTTTGATACGAATTTACTGATAAATAAAATAATGAGAAAATATTTCCTTCCTTTTAAACTAAATAATGAAATACTATCTTTGAACATTACATTAAACAGGACATCGATGAAATTCTGCTAGAACACAGTAATCGAATTTTAAGATTACAGTGAGAGAATTTATCGCTTTCGATGAATGAGATTTACTAGAAGTTTGATTTTACGGTTACAGCTCTAGGACTTCCATTTCATCGTTTGCTCCGAAATAATCTATTGGAAAAGAACTATCAGATAAAAATTAAATGTTCATTTGGATATCGTTTAGTTATATCGATTCATTTGACAACGGCGAACAAAGAGGTATTCATAAAATTTATATGACGTGACATAAATAATTTTGAGTTTTTGAACATTAATATATATTTGATACTTAAATTGCATTAGTTATTACAAAAGTATTATTCATACATACAAACGTGATTTGGTGTGAATAATATACCCGTTCATAATTTTATCATAATATTGTATAGAGGAAGTACTGTTTTGTCCAAAGTTTTCCATTTTGAGTTCATGAGTAAAAAACACGTTTTTAGACACAAGAGAAAGTGAGATGAACGGGACATTTTTATATTTTAAATTTTGCTATTTTATTTAGATATTTTTACTTTCCTTATATACATAATGTATAAGGAAAGTATTGTAACGGGATCGAAAATTCGAATTCGAGTTTTCGACGAGAGAGCACGTTTCAGGCATCCCTGATAACGAACCAAACATTTTTGAAGTGATGTCTGTGTGTGTGTGTTTGTGTATGTGTGAAAGTGTGAGTGTGTGTGTGTGTGTCTCAGTGAGTCTGTGGAGACGATAACTGTCGAACGAATGGACCGATTCGAACGAAATTTGGTACAAAAATCACTATCTATAAACACTGGAAACTTATTGTTTTTCTACGCAATCGAATGTTCAGAACCACCCTAAATTTTCGAGTGAAATTTTGAAAAAATCGTCAAAAAATCAAAACCTTTCATTAAGTTACCCAAATAGACATTTCTTATATAATTTGTCATTAGAAAACGACTGACAAAAATTTCTGAACGCTAACACGAACCGTTCTAGAGATATTGCACATTTTTTAAAAGAAATATTAAAATGTTATATAAAATAAAAAAATATATTTCCTATTGAGAAACATGTTCATTTTTCAGATGTAATACCATGCGATAAATTTGGTGACATCATTCTCGTGGATCTAGCTCGTTCCATTCATGAAAAAAGATCAATAAAAATGTCGACTAATTGAAGAAAATTCAATATCTTGGAAAGAATATATGTATCTACTATAAGAATATTTTTTTTAACTGTAAAAGTAGTAATTTCATTACATTATTTAAGGAAAATCATGTGTTGCTCACATCATATATTTTATTTAAGTTTCTAGATCTAAAAGAATACAATATTGTTTACCAAAAAAATTAATTGGATTGTGGTTCAACGGGACTTTCTCATACCAGAAACCATTTTTAAGTAATTTGTAATTTTTCTTTTTCATTTCAAATTTTGTCAGAAATTGTTTTGAAATGATATGTTTCTTTGGTCCAAATGATCGTAATTACATCATCTTATCCTTCATTTTATCGGGCTTGAAAAAATCTTTCGATTGATTCCAAGCTTGATAATGCATCCCCTCAAGGGAGGTAATTTGTCACACCGAAGGCTGAACGCCTCACGACGCAAAAATTGTTTCGCGACTATTTTTCACTACAATGATTGATACTGTTAAGTTACGTGATCATAGAACCACATATAATCCCTTTTATGCATAAGTTTGTCAAATTGGGTACTATGATGCCATGTTAAGAAAACAAAATTTCAAAATACATTTCGAAGTTTTCGTTCGAATGTCAAACAATTCTATTTCGTTCTATATTAATATCAAATTCAGATATAAAGCTTCTCTAAACTCCATTGGGATTTGTGGAATCTATTGTGTACACAAGAAATCGACTACAGACACACGGACGGACACTACCCAAATAGTCAAAACATGTTCAAGAGGTTTTAATATATATATATATATATATATTAAAATCTCGAAATCGAAAATTTTCATGAGAACAATACTTTATACCATGTTTTATAATATTAGAAAGCAAAAATCAAAATGACGTATAATAAGCACTACTCTTTCCAGATTTATCAAATGATAAGAGATGGAACTTAACTGGCATTAACAACACCTAGATATAATTATGAAATCTTTATGATACTTTCATGATATTCATCTGCAGAAGTTTTTTCTCCTACACTTTCTAGCTCCAAGATTTTGATGCATACTATATATCCCAAAGGTAAACACATTTCTGATTTTATCAGTGCTTGTTACCTCGACCACGTTGTGTAGTAAACGTGACGAAGTATCGGAGCAGAAGTTTCCGATAATGGACATTGTGTTCAAATTGTCACGTTTGAAGTGAGTTTTGATCGCACAAAAAATGGTAGCATTTAGAAATTGGAATATATCAAGTTATCATACCGTTACGCTTTCTAACGTCTTCTATAACGATCGTGATTTAGCAAAAGTAGCTTTTTGTTTTAATATAGAGATACATAGTTCTTAAATTAAGTTGTGTTGCACTAATTAATACATGAAATCAATTCTTGATTCGAAATATATTAAATTATCAGTTTGAAATAAATAATAATTCAGAAGGCGATCGGTAAAGATAAGACCTACTGTATTGAATATATTTCTATGGCTAAAGAATCGTATTGAATTAAATAATATTTGTAAACTGTAAATTTTGCACAATAAAATCATCAGTGCAATGCAAATTAGAACTCAAACAATAAGGAATACGCCTACATATTCATTTTTCTTACCTTTTGGTTTATTACTATCTTTACTAGGAGCCTCGCACCCTGCTCGCTAACGCTCGCTAAACACCGGAACCCATTTCACGATTCGGAGATTTTTCTCCACTCGCTTCACAAGCTCTTTAGTGATGCCTGTTATGCATCCGTAATGCACCGTTGGGGGTTGGAACGGACTCGCTGCCGCTCACTCACAGCTGTGAGCACATTCCCAAAAACTCCTCACAAAAAATAAGAAAGCATATACTAATAAGCGTCTGCTTTGCGACGGGATATGCCGCTCAATCCACTTAAGCAATCAATGTACACCCATGCAGCAAGTTTGATATGCTTTAAATAAGAGCAAAAATTGAACGTCCATCAGACCAACAGTGGATACGACAGACGAAACAGCAGATAAAAAAATGTGAGTGTAACCTACACGAACCCTCCAGAAAAACAAGAATTATTTACCTTCTTCCAATAGGCAAGATTTAAATGGGAACCCGTGACTTGTTGCAACTTCGTGCTTAACACGGTGTAATCTCCACATCACAACCTTCAACCCAAATCGCTCACTAATCACTGAAGCTCGCTAGTCCCACCTGCTTGCGTTCACTCGAAATATCTTTTAAACTATAAAATATAGATATGAACTGTAAGCAATGAAAACGTTTAATAATAAAATACCATTCTAGATCAGCAATATTTTTTTTTGCAAAGCTCATATAGTTATTGAAAGTCTGTCTTATCAAGTTAAAAGTGATTGAAATTTTTCCATTTTTAAAGTTTTCTTACATCTCTAAAATTAAATGTGATTGTTTAAAACAGTATGGAAGTAATTTGTAAGCCCTACAAGGATTTATAATTGGATTTTGGATCGGATATTTACTGTTTGAAATATAGCTGTTATAAGATCCTGTAATATCCACTACGTGCAGTCAAACTTGTATTTACTTGATATTCGTTATTAACTTAGACAGATTAGGTTGTTTAAATTATTTATCTTTTTTTAGTTTCCCCTATTATATGTTGCAAATCAAACAAATGAGACTGGAAACAAGGGATTAATATTATTAACCGTTATTGGAGTTTTACTTTGCAAGACATTTTTCACGCAAAACCGTTTTCTCCTCCATCGGCCTAGAGTCACCAGCATTTTTATCACATATAATAAACAATAATCTTCAATATACACCTAATTCTGTTTTTACACTAATTTTTCTTTACACGATTTTGATTTAACACGAATTAAAAAAAATTAATTCTACTTTTGCCCGAGTTGGTTTGATTTAACACGATCGACACCAATTCTAGGAATTTTTTTTCGTATTCTTCTCACAGCTTCAATGGGTCGAAATTTTTCGTGATTGTACTCCTTTTAATTCGCAATTTCTATTTATGGGGAATTTCCCGAATTAGGGATTTCCCGGTTATATCTGCATTTTGAATTTGGTGATGAAAGTGAAAAGTCCCTTATTGATGTTTGATGTTAATAAAAATTAACATCAACTTTTGTTTTATTACCTACAACTGAAATATATTTTGGTCGCCCTTACACAATGTCACATAATTTACTTGTTACTAAAACGAAAAGAAACGCAATCTCTTTGGATATGAAAATTCACATTTTAGATCGTCTTCCAACAGGACAAGGTGCAACGTCTGTCGGCATAATTTTTGTGTTCCAGAATTAGTGATATTTTTTTTCTTTTCAAATGAAAATTTACATTATACAATATATTTTTATTACATGTGCAATCTTTATAAAATAAAATGTGCAGCATGTAAAAATGATAAGAATTTAACAAGAATTTTCATATGGTTTACTGCAATATTTTTGCTGATTATTCAGATTTGGAACCAATCTCCTAATTTCCCATAGGTACATTATATTTTTATACGAATTATTTTACACGCATTCTTCGGAAACGTATCTACCGTCTAAAAACAGAGTTAGGTGTATATATTCTATTTTACACAGTATAATTGTTGGCCAACGGCCCTACCGTGCTGAAAACACCGGTTCTCGTTAGATCACCGAAGTCAGGCAGCATCGAGCGCGGATAGTACTTGGGTGGGTGACCACCTGGGAGCACCGCGTGCTGTTGGTACATTTCGGGCGCGGTAGCCCGGTGGTTTGCGCTCTGGACTTGTACGCTGCCACAACTGCCGCCGTGTTCATGCGGAGTACGATCACATTAAGCATGTGGGTTCGTAAGTCCTTCCGAGAGGTTGGTGGTAGGGAAGGAGTGTACGGTCTCTGTTGTTGCCTCCCCCTCTGGGTTCCGGTCTAAATTGGGTGGCACTTCCCGGCTGTCCAAACGGTTACATTACCCCTTTCTTGTAGGACGGACGGTCTGGATCTCAACAACAACAAGAGTGTAATTGTTGTTCTGTATCTTATTGACAAATAACAATAATTTCCTAAAAGTTGAATGCTATTTCAGTTTAAGAATAAGACCCGGAACCAATACTACTCTATATCTACCACTGAAAGCCAGGAACAACTCTTTCAGATTATACTTATTTCTCGAACATAGACAGAATATCCGTTTTTATCAGTGTTTCTATCATTGATCACGTTCCTCTGTAAACGTGACGTAAGAATATGTGAGCAGGTGCTCTCGATAATGGACATTCCATGCAGCTGTGCATCAAGTTATCACGCTTCCACAGAGGTCTCATAGCATGTATCTGGACAACGACATAGATGCATTGGAATAAATATAGTTATTTTCAATAAACGTCATTGCATACATATTTTATGAATTGACATGTATATAAATATAGTCTTTTTCCGGCATCAATACTGTATTTGGTTTTACTTTCCTTACAACAGTCGTAACCAAATGTTTGATCACCATCGTCTTGTAGATCGCGACCGATATTATGGTTAATAGCCAACGGTACATAACCTATAATTGATAGCCCTTCCCAATTCTCGAAAAAAAAATTCAAAAATTCATTCAAAGATCAGGACCTTTTATAATGTTAAGTTAGCAATTCTTTCTTAAGTAATATTTTAGTAGAAAACAAATGGCACCCATTTTATAAAGTTAGTACAAACCTTTCTCAAAATATAACAAGAAATATCAATCATGCTTAAAGCATTGATTATGAAACACTTTCCAACTTCAATGCAATTTTATTTAAACATGTCTAGAATGCAATACATTCCTCGGTAATATTTTAAAACTTATCACAATACTACATTAATTTATTATATTAGAAACCTTAAACCTTCATCGAAAAAAATTAACTTCATTCAAATGACGACATTAAAATATAAATTGCCTGGTTTAAACATCTCTAAAATATGATACATTCCTCGGTAATAATTTTAGAATTATCATAATAATAAGATAATTTATTATATTTGAAAACTTCATCGAAAACAACTGAAATTCATTCAAATGACATCATAAAAAAATAACACGTCTGGCTCTCTCTATAAAAGCAACATTTCATTCATAAATAATTCCCCCATTCATGTCATTTCATCGAAAACTTCATCGAAAATTATCGTCCTTCTCTTTCTAAAATCAATGAATATTTCATTCATATCAGCCATGCAGACTCCATGGACTAAATGATTTTGTGTTAAAGAATTACAGCGATTCTAATACAACTCATTCTACATATTTTGCTGTTTACATTTTACGTAGGTGAAAAATAGGCTTAATAGTCGAAATAATCAAATTTGGATGAGCATTTGAACTGAAATATATTGTCATTGCGTTGTTTCAGTATGTAGATGCACAGAATTTAGGCAAAAATAAAGTAGTTTTAGGACGGATACAACACTCAATATGAATTAAAAAGAACTTTAAAAATCACGAATTTGAGACAAGATGGATGCCATATATCATTTTGAAGTGGGTCATGTGATCGTTGCATTTCATGGACACGTGATCGCTTCATATAAGAGGTGTTATTATTATTTTAATTTTTATTTAAAAAACTACTGAATATATTTCGCTGAATTTTTTTTTTATATATTTTATGGAACAATTTAAATATTGCCTAAAATTTTCGAAGCAATTTGCGAATTTTAAATCCGCTTAAAAAATGCTTGAAAAATTAGGTCCCATAGGACTCAATGTATTCCATTTTTTCAACCCGGGTTCAATCCAAAACTAATTGGGTGATATTATTCATTTATATTCCCATAGGTCCTATAGACCGTCTGAACAACATACTAAATTTTCATTTTGATTAAGTCATTTTTACGGCAGTTATCGTGCTAACGGACAGACAGACAGACAGACAGACAGAATGAACAAAGTCATAAACACTTTTCAACTTTGTTGTAAAGTGTTAAAAATCTGATGTGGGCAACACATGACTTTCCTCATATAATGCAATATATTTACTACTGTTAAAGTAAAAAAATAGGTTTTTCTTATAGTAGATACTTATATTCTTTCAAAGATATTGAATTTTCGACGATTAGTCGTCATTTTCATTGATTTAGCGTCATTTTTATCTATTTGGCAAGATTTTCGTTAATTTGGCAACATTTTTAAAAAGTCTCCAAGTTGGCGACATGCCGCCAAATTTGTCGCCAAAATCTCGCCAAGCGTTTTGGACGGAGAAATAAGTTATTGTTATATCAGATAAATGACTATTGGAGTTCAAATACAAAAGTATTACTCAAAGTATCTTTTCTCATGAATGGAACGAGCTAGATCCACGAGAATGATATGTCACCCAATTTATCGAACGGTATTACATATGAAAAGTGAACTTGTTTCTCAATAGGAAATATTTTTTTTTCTATTTTATATGACTTTTTGATAATTTTTTTGAAAAATGTACAATATCTCGAGAACGGTTCATGTTAGCGTTCTAAAATTTATGTCAATCGTTTTCTAATGAAAAATTACATAAGAAATGTCTATTTGCCTAACTTTACTTGCGGTTTTGATTTTTTGACGATTTTTCCAAAATTTCACTCGAAAATTTAGGGGGGGGGGGTTGAACATCCGATTTCGTATAAAAACAATTGGCTTAAAGTGTTTACGGATTGTGATTTTTGTACCAAATTTCGTTCGAATCGGTCCATTTGTTCGTCAGTTATCGTCTCCACAGACTCACTGACACACACACACACATACTTTCACACACACACACAGACATCACTTCAAAAGTGTTCAATTCGCGATCAGGGATGCTTGAAACGTGCTATCCCTTCGAAAACTCGAATTCGAATTTTCGACCCCGTCACAATACTTTCCTTATACATTATGGACATAAGGAAAATAACAAGTTTCCAGATAAATCTATCGAATATGCATGTAATTAAAATAAGTTACAAATACCCTTAAACAGGTTGACCTTTGTGATTAATTTAGCAGAATATCGCCAACTTGGGAGGGAACTTCTTGAATTATTGCGGAATTGACGAAAATGTAAAAACTAACATTTAATCGATAAAAATGAAGTCAAAATTTATAAAAATTCAATATTTCCTAATAATTTAAACCATTTAATATATAAGCCAAGTGGATGATGGCAATATTTCTAATTGTCAAGTCAGAATTGCGAGAAAAAATATATCTGTCAATTTGTTGTTTGGATATAGTGTTATATATTGAAGTTCGGAAGATTTGAATTACCAGATTTTTAGCTGGATCCCTATTTAGTATGAAAATATGTCACATTACAAGTACACAGACAAAAGAAAAGAAAACAAGAAAGATCAATCATGCATAAGCATTGATTATGAAACACTTTCCAACTGAAATGTAATTTCATTTAAAAATTTCTAAAATGTGATTCATTCAGTGGTAATATCTTTTACATTATCACAGTACTACTGTAATTTATTATACTTAAATATTTAAAACTGTATCGAAATATAAATCATCTGATTCTTTATGCAAAATCAATGAATATTTCATTCATATAACTTGTATTCCAGACTCCAGAGCTGAATAATTTTGTGTGAAAAAAATTCAGCAATTCTTATGTAATTCATCTTACAATCTCTTGAGATATTTGCATTCTGCATATGTTAAAATTAGGCTTCCTTGAAGAAATAATAAAAGTTTAGGGATCATTTAAAATCACAACTATTGTAATTGCATAGGCACGGAATTTAGATACACAGATAATACACAGATAATATATATGTGTATGTGTATATACTCAAAGTATTGGAATCGTGCCGAAGATCGGAACTCGAATTTTCAAAGGATCTACACGTTTTGGGACTTCTAGAACACGAAAAAACTACTTTTAGGAAGACGTCTGTGTGTGTAAGGGTGTATCTGTGTATGTTTCTGTGTGGATATTACATCCACTCTAATTGAAAAACTAATGGACCGAATTTCATACAATTTGGTATGTTTTTTGTGGGAAATCCTGATGTTCATTAGATTATAGTACGATTCGTAATAAAAGAATCTGCCTTCTTTGCGAAATGGCCGCAGAAATTGCCTTTATCCACTCTAGCTAAAAACTAATGAACCAAATTTAACAAAATTTGGAGTATAATATTTCAATAACCTACAAGTGATTTATATAATAAAATTTAACAAAATTTTGTATATAAATCATTTGTAGGTTATTCTACTACGATTCGGGAAAAAGGAACGGGCTATTTTTGCGAAATGGCCAGCAAAAATCGTTATATATAAAAATAAAAGACTACGTGTGCTCAATTATATTAATTAAATTCCTATTTTATATGTGATTTTTGACAACAAAAAGAATAAGACTAACCCCATTACTCTAGGACTAGCCGTTCTTGAGATATTCTAGTTTTTTCGCGTTTTCGCTACGCCAACTTTGACAATAAGTCCAGCTATCAAATGAGAACCAAATTTAAGTTTAACGTGTAAATTCAATGTCATTTAAAATACTTATGTTGTGCAGATAAACTCAAATTATCATTGAATAAATAAAGAGAACGAATATGAGTCTGCAGAGAAAGACATGTGCTGTCCACATCAGAATTTTTAACAATATTACACCAATGATTTATAGAAGTGAACGGGGATTATTTTCAGGCCATTTCGAAAAAAATGTATGATC
Source organism: Amaurobius ferox (assembly GCA_951213105.1). Lineage (NCBI taxonomy): Eukaryota > Metazoa > Arthropoda > Arachnida > Araneae > Amaurobiidae > Amaurobius > Amaurobius ferox. The sequence goes on from OX578154.1 coordinate 26,828,349, forward strand.
TATATTTAAAGATCCATCAAATTTTTGTCGAATAAAATGTTCAACAAATTTAAGCTGTGTACCAAATTTTAACTCTCTAGGACGTAGGAAAGTGCATTTAAAATGCCATCAATTAAATTTATCAAGAAGAGTTATATAAAATTTAAAAAAAATGAAAAATTGTTATCTACCAAATTTATATTAAAATATGAAGCCACTCCCATATGCAAAACGTTTAAACAAATGGAGAGATATTTATTATATAATATCTCTCTCTTTTCTTTCTGGAAGATATCCCAAAGTCAGAATTTAATTGAATTTGTTATTTTCCCTATATTAAATAATTTTTTTAATTAAAAAACTACTTAACATATTTTACTGAATTTTTTTTTATATATTCTATGGGATAATGTGAATATTTCCTAAAAATTTCGAAGCAATTCGTGAATTTTAAATTTACTTAAAAAATGTTTGAAAAATTAGGTCCCATAGGGTTCAATGTATTTCATTTTTTCAACCCGGGTTCAATAAAAAACTAATTGGGTGATATTATTTATTTATATTCCCATAGGTCCTACAGACCGTCTGAACAACATACTAAAATTTCATTTTGATAAACTCATTTTTACGGCAGTTATCGTGCTAACGGACAGACAGACAGACAGACAGACAGACAGACAGACAGACAGAATGAACAAAGTCATAAACACTTTTCAACTTTGTTGTAAAGTGTTAAAAAAGGATGAAACAAGAAAGGGAAAGTTATGCAAAAGTTTACTTATTTTTAGTGCTTAAATTTACTACTAAAACACTTCTGAAGAAAAGGGTGAAAAATACGCTTTTAAAAAGAGTAATCCGTGTAATGAGCTATTTTGAATGAGTTAAGAATTTCCCGTTTTGCAATAAACAATGAATATTGTAGACAAATAATGCAGTACAATAGTTGTTTTTTTCACCTCACTTTTTATCGTCTGTGTACACGTTATGTACAAGATGTACGTCTTTCTATACTTAAGAGCGAACGTTCTACAACTTTTTGATTGAGAATTTTTACCTATCTTGCTTCCTTTTCGAGATAGGAAATCTAGCTTCTTCAATTCGTCTCTAGATGCTTCACGAACTTTCTACATATATATAGCACATTAATAGCACACAGTCGTAATTTAGCAGACTTTGCTTCCACAATTCTACAACACTCCAATTGAAAGGTAAAGGGATGCATAAGGATTTAATATAGAACCATATAACTATATATATGTTTTCGAGAAATAAGACATTTTGCTTTTGATGCCCAATGTTAATGTTCAAGTCAAAGTAAAAGTTAAAAATTTTGTACGTCATCACCTGGCATATCAACATCTCGTACGTCATTAGTTTGCAGTGAAAGAAGTGGTATCATCGCATTATGTAAAGAAAGTCATGTGCTGTCCCCATCATTTTTTTTTACATTATGTCTATCTCATCTCACAAGTTCCCCAATTCATAAACAAAGAGATTTTATTATAAGTGGCAAGCTGAAAAAATTTATGTAATGACAATCAATCATAAAGTAGTGTTTCCATCAAAGTGTCAATTTACATAATCCACGATGTATTTTGTAATCAATATACAAAGTTTGCTTCATAACAAAGAGGATACGTTATAAACAGATAAATTAAAAAAATGTACTTCATTGATTGATAATAAATTTTTTGAAAGGTCTTCGCACTTATTGATTTCAATTTCGACTAATGGAAAACGAACACGTGGCATTGTTAAATATTTGACCGAGCCGAAGGTTGATATGTTTGGTGAGATCCCTCTTAAGACTGGCTCATCACTTGAACGATAGTTGTGTATTAGATTGTTCAGTTTTTGACAATGTGTTTAAAAAAATTTATGACCCAAAACCCGTCGCACACTGAAGATATATATATTTTTCCTTTTCAACCTTGATACCTATGTTTCCACAAATAAACTATTATTATTCTGATTTGTTTCTTGGCAATTTAACACCAAGTGAAACATTTCTTAAATAATATGCAACAGAAAACTGCATTCTTTGACAAATCCGATGTGTAGATCTGCATATCATTAATGCATATCATCCAAACTCCACGGTCTATACTTGGTAAATATCTCAACTACTAGGGAAATGTTACTTTACGAAAAGTGATTAAGTTTATGAGAACGTGAAATTACTGATGTGTTGGGCAGATACAGATAAAATTGTCTTACAAAAATCGAATAATAGTGAAATAATGTTGGATTTTAAAATTCACAGATTAATTGATGAGCGCGGATCTTCTGCCAGATCTTACTTCTATAGGTAGGTCAGACAGTCTGAATCGAAAAATAGAAGATATTCTTTCAAATACAATAAAATTATTGAATCCTACCCTTAATATCAAATGGTGAGAATATCAGATTTTATATATTATATTTTACATTATTCATATAGTTTCAACAACTATATAAATTTATCACATCTATTACACCTGGCTTATCATAATATTAAAGACGTATAAAGGTAGAGTGCAATTTTACTTCTTGACAATTTTCTATACAAGTTGCATTATAATTTTCAATGCTGTTTTATGACAGGAATACATAAAAATAGACTATAACTTTGTTATTTTTTGAGCTTATTAAAGACACTTAAGTTAAACATAAAGACCTCTTAAACTGGACAAAAATAGTTACATATAACATCTGATCATGAAATATACATTTCTTTATAATATTTTAGCATTACATGGAATCAAGCTTTACGGATCCAATTTCGGACAAAGAGCTAAATACTTTTCAGTACCATACACAATTATTTTTCTTTTTTCGGTATCGCACATAGCGTTATCATGTTTAATTAATTTGAAACATGCTAGTAAGCAGAAATCTGCATGTTTTATAATAACAATAAATGTGTTTTATATTTGGTATTTGCTATATGTGAATAAAAAGAACTTATCTAAAATATTAGTAAAATTGCACAAATATGAAAGAAATATCTATATACCGGAAAATTTACGATGCAAACTTTTCATTCACAGTATTACTATAATTTTATTAGTTTTACCTTCTGTTCTATGCCTATTAGTTTATATTTGGATGGAGAGCGAGATACAGTCATTTTGGTTGTTGGGCTTTTCTAAGGAGCTAAATAATTTTTCAAAAGTCTTATTAGTACTACTTGGCAACTTCGAATGCTTTGCATTTTGTTCTTCTTTCCCCCTTTTATCAAATTTATCCGTCTGTATAATATTCTACAGATGCTCAGAAATAATTCATGGCTTCAATAAGTTGCTTAAAAGAAGAGGGTGTATATCCTTCGATGCGATAGAATTAATCTTAAGCGAATTTTTCGATTTTCTTACAGTATTGCATAACTTAAATAATATTCTCATGCATACTACATTTGCTTTTATTGTACATAGTTTTCTGAGTATATTTACTACTCTGCTAATTTATTTCGAGAACACGCAAATCAGAATTGACAGTCTTATACAATTCATATGTAATTTTATTGGAGGCAGTGTTGTATTAGCATCATTGTCTTTCTGTGGTTCCCTCATACCTCAAAGTTTAACAGAAATTAAACTAACTGCTGGAGAATTAATCCAGAAGTTGAGTTTCACACATTGTGTTCCCAGAAAAGTTCTGTTTGATCTTAAAAGGATAGAAGGTAAAGATATCGTACATATTTCTGCATGTGGATTGTTTAACTTGACAAGGAGTTTTCTTTTGTCTGCCATAGGAGCCATACTTACTTACGAATTACTCATAATCAACATAAATCAGGAATCTACATAAGATTTTTACATTTTTTACAATAATTAGTGTATGTATGAAACATTGTGATGCATTTAAAGATATCACTCTCTTGATTAATACTCCCCTCGAATATCTTAACTTGAAAAAATAGCCGTTTTTAGTGATATCCACGTGTTTGTAAACGATAAAACAAATAAGTTCCATGGGTTTTTTGAATCTACATTGAATACAGACACAATATTCAAACTCAACGTGGAGAGTGTTGTATGTCCCTATTGGATATCTTATTCTCTGAGTAAAAATGAGTTCTTGACAAATTTCCTTAAATTTTGGTACACTTGTTCGAATTGGTAAACGTATTAGACCTACATATTCCTAGCAAGATCTGATGAATGGAAAAGCATCAAATTTTTTTAATATGTTTTATCTTCAAAACTGAAAGTGTCATGACAAATGTCATTACGGCAGTGAAATTTATGAGTCATTTATATGCAATTATTCCTAAAAAATTAAATGTGCCTTTTATAAGACGGTAATATGATTGCATTTAAAACATTGCACTTTTTTCATCTAAGAGAATAAAAGTCATATAAATATTATAATATTACTATTATTAAATTAAATTATATTATAAGTACTTTTAACTGTAAATTCATTGCCATCATAGTTTGAGACATATTGTGATCTCTTCTCCTATTTTACAACAATTTACTTGGATTTTAATTACCAATATCTTCATAAAGACATGAATGATAGAAATGAATTTGGGATCAGAAATAACGATTATAAGATACCAATTTATAATCATTTGATCAAAAACTTTCAAGGTAAAAATACATGAAAAAGAAAGCAAAATACTTTCATATTTAAATATTTTCTTCAATTTTGCTTTTCTTTATTACAACAAAAACGCTATGTAATTTAAGTAAATTTTGAACTGTCTCCAGCGCAATTAAAAATATATTGTACTCGATACATTCGCATCTGTCAATATGAATGAGATAACGAATTAATTTCGGTTGAAAAGTATGTCATCAGAAGTCTGATCGAGATAATTGAATATGATACAATTTGAAAAAATATATGATTTTTGCACTCAAATGATCCACTAATTATTTCATATAGTACCGTCCGTTTTAAATAACACTCTTCTAGTTTACCAGACTGCAAACTTGTAACGTTGCGTTTTCGTTACATATTGGGACGTGGAGGTTAAGTAGTAGTGATGAAGAGTTTTCCTGGCAAGAGACTGTGGTGAACAAGAGAAGATGAAACAAGCAGTACGCGAGTAAACACTGAAAGTTAATATACATTTTAAACTAGAACGTTGCAAAGGGACGCAAATTGAACGTGAATGCATGTCACAAAACTTTGACTGTAGTGACATTGCATTTTTGTTACATGTTGGGACATGAATGCTAATATGATATAGCGGTGATACGAGGTTAGGTTTTCCTGACAAGATACTATGGTGAATAAGAAAAACTTGAAACACAAGAAAACACTATAAATTCACATAAATGCTGAAATAGCACTTTACAAAGTGACACAAAATGAACGTGACAGCATGTCAACAAATTGTGACTGTAGTGACGTTGAATCAAAATTGTGATAAGACAAAAGACGGAATACGGAAGAATTGCAATCATACAGCAGCATATTCTTGCAAAGATAATTTCATCTTATGCTCTACATTGGTAGAATTAATTGAAATTGATTTTTAATAATCGAGTTTTATAAACATAGAAACTTCCTCTCGACTATTTCAATGTACTTAACTTATTCACATTTTTATTATTTCTATGGCGAAACGCTTGAATTATTTACTTAAAATTCCAATTTTGAAAAGCAAAAAATATTAGTGCAATACAAATTGGAACTGATACAATAAAAATATTTCAAAAAATATTTATTTTTATCTCTCTATATTCTGGACTCTATCCTACAACCATGGAAAATATATATAATAAGCACAATAAATACTACACTTTCTGTGGTGTCAACTAACAATAGCAGCTACTTTACTAACACTAGCAACACCTAGATATAATTCTCAAATCATAATGGCATTTTCAAGCGTTTCATCCATAGGAGTTTTATCTCTTGTGACGTCTAATGATTACTGTGAATTTTTTATTGCCAATCATAAAACCAATAAAATTAGTGTATGATAACGTAGGAAGTTATTTCTAACAATCTTTAAATTTAATCTGTTAGGAAATTATTGGCTATTTATTTATTTATTTTTATATATATCGTAATACACATAATTTAAATTATCTTATGTTCTATTTCTTGGAGTCCAAAAATGGAAGATTATCACAATTCTACACTATGGCAAGAATATGGGTGTATATCTTTGAATTATAAAAATATGTTTTTTTTATTACTCTACTTTTTGATTTTCTGTAAATTTTCAAACAAAAGCATAAAAATTCAGATTTCTGATTTAGCTGAAGAATGGTTTCAACCTCTGTTTCACCAGTTGCTATGCAATGGGAATTTCAACTGGCGTCACAACATGTCAATTGCTATGGTAATTGGGATGTATTTATAGTTAAAGCATTCTCAGGTTTTCCGTAATTACCTATTCCGTAATTACCAGTGTAATTTTAATCAGAGATTTACTCTTCGAAACTCTACATATTCTATCATAAACGTGAAAATATTTTAAACGTCATTAGCATTTTATTACTGTTTGTCACAAAACCTAATTTAACATCCAGCTATTTATTTTTACTTCCGATTAGTAGATGTCGTGATTAATAATAATTTACCGTAATAAACGAGAGAGAAAAATGTGCTAATTGCTTTTTAATGACGTGTTATTGAAATATTTTTTAAAAAATCAGAGACTAACATTAATGTCAGAGACGTTGCTGTGATTTGAAATTCTGGTATTTTTTTTAATCGATCTGTACTAACAAACTTAAATGTTTAACATTAAAATATTCCGCGTTCAAGATTCCACTCAATATTATCATATATCGTGTAGTGGTAAGAAATTTATGTTTATTATTGCTTTCCTTATATACAGAATACTGAAAGTATTTTGAGGAGGTCGAAAATTCGAATTCGAGTTTTCGACGGGAGAATACGTTTCAAGCATCCCTGATCACGAATCGAACATTTTTGATTTGATGTTTGTATGTGTGTGTGTGTGTGCGTGTGTGTGTGTGTGTGTGTGTGTGTGTGTGTCAGTGAGTCTTTGGAGACGATATCTCAGGCACGAATGGAGCGATTCGAATGAAATTTGGTACAAAAATCACAATCCATGAATATTGAAAGCCTATTGTTATTAAACACAATCGAATGTTCAGAACCCCCCTAAATTTTCGAGTGAAATTTTGAAAAATCATCAAAAAATCAAAACCTTTAATAAAGTTACACAAGTAGACATTTCTTATGTAATTTTTCCTTAGAAAACGATTCACATAACTGTAGAACGCTAGCATTAACCGTTATCGAGATATTGCACATTTTCAAATAAATTTATCAAAATATCAATTAAAATAAAAAAAAAATATTAACTGTTAAGAAATATGTCCACTTTTCACATGTAATATCATGCGATAAATTTGGCGACGTTATTCCTGTGGATCTAACTCGTTCCATTCACGAGAAAAATACTTTGAGTAATACTTTTGTATTTGAACACCAGTATTCATTTATCTGCTGTAAAAATAACTTATTTCTCCCTCCATAACGCTTGGCGAAATTTTGGCGACGAATTTGGCATAATGTCGCCAACTTAGCGACTTTTTTAAATGTTGCAAAATTCGCGAAAATTTTCCCAAATGGATTAAAATGACGATTAATCAATGAAAATGACGACTAATTGAAAAAAATTTAATATCTTCGAAAGAATATAGATATCTACTATAAGAATAATATTTTTTAACTGCAATAGTAGTAAATTCATTGAATTATATAAGGAAAGTCATATGCTGCCCACAGATTTTTTTATTAAGTTTCCTAGAAAACGTATAACCGATCGTGTAGTTAACTGTGAACATTGCCGTTTTGAAAGAAAATATATAAAATGTTCGGAATGAAAAGATATACAATTTGTGCAAGGAAAGATATAGAATTCCTTTCAACACATAACCCACGTCTTTCTGCAGTCCGGATTCCACGTATAAAAAGCATGTCTTACAAAATAAACATTTATACACAAGCTACTTAAAAGATGACACTGCTTTTTTAGCTACTTAAATATAAAAAAAAATTTTTTCACTTAAAAATTTAATTACATCTCACAGTATATATATATATATATATATATATATATATATATATATATATATATATATATATATATATATATATATATATATATATATATATATATATATATATATATATATATATATATATAGAAAAAGATAAAAAGTGAAAAAAACATGGAAAAAAGGAAGGAAGGCTTGGCAAAAAGCTTACATTATGGCGGTAAGGGGTTGTGACCTTACTCCCCAGTTCAACGAGCTCGTCAGAAACGCCGCGGCTTTTCACTCCTGGTCGCCAGCTATGGCCCAAGCCAACCTCCGGAGTGACATTGAAAACATCACGAGACCTGGATAGAAATGAGGACGAGAGGAATATCACCACAAATAAAGCCAACTGAACTGCCGACTCAAAGGAAATGAAGTGCTAGCTGCGGTCCTTTGATCACAGTGCGGTCCTGTCTTATGGAGGGTTCGATGATTTTGTCTCTAATTGAACTCAAAAAAGACTTAAGTCTTACACTATATGCCAAATTGGTTCTGTATAAATTGTCAATATTTTTAAGCATAAAGGAAATTGGATATTTATTAAAAAATGCTTGTTTAAAAAATTCTTGATCAAAATTGATACGTAGATGCTCTTCTTTGATAGTTCTTTTTATTCTGATTAAACCTCCCAAGAATACATTGCGAAACACATTCAAATGTATGTTGGAATGCCAATGTATAATTCCAATAATGGGTAATTTAAATTGTTTTCTTTTATCATAGATGGTGAATATGACAGGGATTTGACTATAGTTGATATTCAAATCCAAAAATTCGACCTCGTTGTTATTTTTAAGAGGATTTTCCTTCAAGATGAGGTTAGGTGGATAAAAATCAAAGTTCATTTTGTAGTTCTCATTCTCATATCCAATAATTACGTCATCCACATAACGTAGGTATATGATTTCGTTGTTTATATGAGATCTTCTTTCATAAAAACTAAGATAGATATCAGCCAATATGGAGGAACATCCCCCCCCCCCATGGGGATGCCCTTAAATTGTTGATAAACGGATAATCCGTTGTAAAGGTAATTTTCTTTAATAACTATTTTGATTATAGACCTGAATTTATTGAATTCTAGACTTCTTTTTAAGTCATATTCTTCAAATAAGTTGTAAAGTATATTTGTCATGTCATCTAGATCTATTGTATTAAAAAGTTCTTGGAAATCATAAGTTCTTAAGTGCAAAGGATGTTTATGATCTTTCAATATATTGATCACTTCTAGACTGTTTTTTATAATATAGCTTCCTTGGTTATTAAATTTCAGCAAAATAGGTTGTAAAAGCTTTATTAACATATTATTAGCTTTCTTGAGATAGGTATTGCATCCAACAGTAACTGGTCTGAAAGTAATAGGACTTTTATGTAGTTTCGGAATATTAATCAGATAGGGGTACTTTATAATTCCTGTGTATTTGATGCCAGTTAATAAATATAAAGCTTTGATTTTATTTGAGATTTCCTTAAGGAAAAGGTTGATTTTACTGTAAAGTACATCATTCTCATATTTTTCTTTCAAGATGTTAATGTAAAAGAGCTTGCATATAAATGCGTAGTTACTTGAGGCCTTGTCAATATAAGTAATTATAAATTGATTTTGAATGTTCTTCAGAAGTTTGAAGTTTATTTTACATTGGTCAGGAGGTTGGTAAAGTTTTTTATAATAGTACATGAAGTCCCTGCACATCTTAGATCGCCATTGATGGAATGCGATATCAGGCAGACTGTATTGGATGGAAAGTTTATGAATGAATTGATCAATGTCTTCTCGAAAAGCTTCAAACGGATCTCCATGATAAGGATTTCTATATTTAGTACCAAGTTTGAAAGCTTGAATTAATGAGGTATCTGTAAGAACTTTGCAATCACCTGTTACTATATGACCTAATATGGGATCGGAATAAGGATTGTTTTTGCATTTGCATTCTGTTAAATTAACTAGATGTAGATTCTGACTTAAAATATTATAGTTGAATGCTTTTCTTCCTAAAGGAATGACATAACGATAAGAAGTTCTTATTTTCAAGTTGCTGATGGGAAGGGTATCTTGATGGTCCTTTAAAATATGTCGAAATGGAATACGATTAAAATTTTTGTTCTGGAAAAGGAGATTTAAATAAGTTGAGTGTGTAACAATATCCTCTTCTTCATTCTGTAATTTGATATTAAGGAAGTTAAAACGTTTTTTTAGCCAATCGCTAGTAGTAGCTAAATTCAGTTTCTGAAATAAATTTGTTTCTTTCGTTTTCCAGACTGTTAATTGTTTTAACCAAGTTTTCCAAATGTTAAGCATGAATTTTTTGCGTATAGACAGAATATACGTACGTATAATATCAGGTTTATGATCTTCATATCCATATACTTCCTGTATAAAACTCCTAAAAGATTTCATGCTGAAGTCCAAATTTTGTTTTTTCTTGTTTTTACTCCTGAACCATCTCTTGCGTATCAATTTTGATCAAGAATTTTTAAAACAAGCATTTTTTAATAAATATCCAATTTCCTTTATGCTTAAAAATATTGATAATTTATACAGAACCAATTTGGCATATAGTGTAAGACTTAAGTCTTTTTTGAGTTCAATTAGAGACAAAATCATCGAACCCTCCATAAGACAGGACCGCACTGTGATCAAAGGACCGCAGCTAGCACTTCATTTCCTTTGAGTCGGCAGTTCAGTTGGCTTTATTTGTGGTGATATTCCTCTCGTCCTCATTTCTATCCAGGTCTCGTGATGTTTTCAATGTCACTCCGGAGGTTGGCTTGGGCCATAGCTGGCGACCAGGAGTGAAAAGCCGCGGCGTTTCTGACGAGCTCGTTGAACTGGGGAGTAAGGTCACAACCCCTTACCGCCATAATGTAAGCTTTTTGCCGAGCCTTCCTTCCTTTTTTCCATGTTTTTTTCACTTTTTATCTTTTTCTATATATATAGTGTTTGGTACCCTCATGCTGCCTTGCGCAAAAGTTACTATAACATTTTTATTTCCGATTTATCAATTTCTATATATTTATATTTTATATTTTGAGTAATGTAATCCAGCTGCATTGCGCTAATTACATCTACACATATCTAATATAACCCCTCCTCCACGTTTCAATGGGCTTTGATAGATTCCGTGGGTTACATCTCGGGCCGCTGGCGTGTTGGAGTTGGCCTTCCGTGTGATGAAGTATCGCGTGCGCGGGTGATTTGAGTACTTGTGTTTTGTTGCGGCAGAGGAGGTCGTGGCTCCCCCTGTTTATTTCAAAGCTTGGTATATCTATTTATGTTTTTGGTTTTTCATGTTTATGTGTCTTGTGTAAATGTTGTATATTGAGTCTTTCTTGTAAAATTCTTGTTTGATACAAAAAATCTACATAAAAACAAAAAATCTACATAAAATCTACATAAAAATTATAAGATATTGTTAAAAAGTACATGACATCTATTTCTAAGGTTGTTACTTATACATTTTCTGATTTGGATAGAGTATTGTGAGGACATTGTGAGGGCATGGTATTAAGCTTTCTGGATACTGATGGTGCAGTGGCGATTTTTGAGTATGCTGACTTTATGCTATTCACTCTATATAAGAGTATAAACTATAATAAATTTATGATGATACAAAATATATTGAGATAGCGACTGGCAAACATTTAAGGTATCTTTTTATATCCTTGAATTGCCCGGTATTACGGTAACAGGTATCCGTGAGATCGATAACATGCTACCTGCAAAAGATTTAATCAAAACTTCAATCAGAAACTATTTTCGACCGTTAGCAAAGAGTGATATACAACAAAAAAGTGTAAAATCAATTGATCTAAGTACTAGTCACGATATACCAGCTGAACCTCATGGATATAATGAAATTTTGACTCATATTTGTGATTCAGTGTATAGAAGTAATTTTCGTAATATGGAGTCATTTAAATTTCAAAAATGTAAATCCAAACGATGTATGCTCTGCCCTAGTGCAGATCCAGACAACATAAGTCAATCTACTAAACATCGACTTTTCTGCAAGGCATTCCAATGCATATATTTAATAAAATGCAATTCTTGTGCGAAGTCCTACATTGGACAAACTAAAAATCCTTTAAACATCCGTATAAACCTGCATCGTAATCAAATTAAGAAAAAGCACAGCAACAATCAAGAATGCCATTTGCTCTATACCCATTTCCAGGATCACTCTTTCAATAACATTACAGTTTCAATTATTGACTTTGTTATTAAAACTCAACATCGTTTATGGTGGGAAAACATCCACGTTCTGCAAAGAAATACCATATACCCTTATGGGCTTAACTCAGTTTTATTTAATAAGCTTTATAATAATGATTATTATCATTCTCTGCAAAACTTCAGTATCAATTATAGCTCTTTAAAAATACGCAAGAGGTGGTTCAGGAGTAAAAACAAGAAAAAACAAAATTTGGACTTCAGCATGAAATCTTTTAGGAGTTTTATACAGGAAGTATATGGATATGAAGATCATAAACCTGATATTATACGTATGTATATTCTGTCTATACGCAAAAAATTCATGCTTAACATTTGGAAAACTTGGTTAAAACAATTAACAGTCTAGAAAACGAAAGAAACAAATTTATTTCAGAAACTGAATTTAGCTACTACTAGCGATTGGCTAAAAAAACGTTTTAACTTCCTTAATATCAAATTACAGAATGAAGAAGAGGATATTGTTACACACTCAACTTATTTAAATCTCCTTTTCCAGAACAAAACTTTTAATCGTATTCCATTTCGACATATTTTAAAGGACCATCAAGATACCCTTCCCATCAGCAACTTGAAAATAAGAACTTCTTATCGTTATGTCATTCCTTTAGGAAGAAAAGCATTCAACTATAATATTTTAAGTCAGAATCTACATCTAGTTAATTTAACAGAATGCAAGAAAATAATGTGTATGAAGACTTTCAAAAATAGTACGCAGTATAGGACTCAAGAAAGTAGAAAGTAGGCTTTCAAAAATAGTAAGCAGTATCAGACTCAGACCAAGTGGTAAGTATGTGATAAGAACAAGTGAAATTCACGAAAAAGAGTTATCCAATCAAGAATAAATAATGCAATTGTAAAACTATTACGTGGTGTATTTGAAATTATTAATAATATTATTTACAAATAATTCAGGATAATGGTAATTTTGACAAATACGTTTAAGATTATTGATGTGGAGAAAATGAAACTGAGGATCAGAAAGTCGATGTATTCGAAATAGCTGGTTTTAAATGATGTTTCTAAATAATTGGATAGAAGTACAAGATCGATATGATAGCAGCTTAATAATAGTTATAAGAATATTTTTTATCATATAGATTGGTGATAACATGATTATTGAGGGTATCTAAATTTAGGTCTAAATAATTTACTGTTCAACTAACATTAGGCTGATTTGGGGTTAATTCTAGGTTAGAGGGTTTAAAGTCAATATTAATGGGATAGGAATCATTAATGATAATACAAATTAAGTCGTCAACATATTGATATATAATATATGAATTAGAGTTAAAATGACGTACATAATAATAAAGATATAAGTTAGCTAGAATACTACTACTACAGCTTGCTACTACTACTACTACAGCCCTTGAGGTACACCAGATGTTTGTAAATATATGTTATCTCCTTGGATAATATAATTGTTGTATAACACAAAGTGCAAGAGCATAGG